>JAQLOL010000017.1:3910578-3933938 GCA_029783665.1 Naso thynnoides | reverse complement strand
GCCTGGAAAAATAGTTCCTTCCTAGCTGGAATATCAGCGTGAAGAAGGATTTTGACACAGACGTTCTTTTGAACTGAAGCTGTCTCACATTTTCAGCTACTTCCTGTAAAGTTTATTGAATATGGACAAAATGTCAACAAACAGCATGACTCATGGATAAAGCTGTTTTGGAGAGAATGGGCGGGGCTTATGTGACCTATGTGGCCAATGACATGTCTGCCAGTGGAATAAAAATCTAGACAGTGGATTGTTTATGTGAAATGACATCACTCATATGAGTTCACAGAAATGAAATATCACAGGAAGTGTTTTTAATGAATATTTCCCAGATTCTTCTAAACTTTTTTGTTACATAATAGGAAACTGAGTTCTGCATTTGTGCCAAATTTAGCTCTGCAGGATTACACTGAGGTTATCGCGTGCCTGCAATAGAAACTGCTGAGTTTATTTTTCTGGATGTTTAATTTGACTAAAAGCATCAATGTGGCGCCTGACTTGCTTTGTCTTTCCTCTGCAAATTCACCTGAAAAATTATGTGTGTAAACAGAGCCACGGCTCAGCTTTATCAGTTCAGCACGGCACCAGGAAGTTGGTGCACATGGCTGAAGGTGAAGCACACAACGGTGAGCTTTCAGGCAAAAATATGCTGGACTTTCCCCCGGGCAGTGGAAGCCTGGAGGGGAAGAGGAGAGGAGGAGGAGGAGCTGCGAAGGAATGGATGTGCAAACAGATGACACACTGAATGCTGGCAGTGAGCGCTGATGAGGACGCTAACTGAGAGTGAGTAGAAAATCTCTTTTTTAAAGCTTTGGTGACTCAGCCCCTCCATGTGCTCTTTAACACTCAGCTAGATGAGATGAGTTTTTGGATAAAGGTTGTGTTTTCCCAGAAACATTTTAATTTTAATGAGTACAAGCTCCTGCCTTATGAAATGTGAGTGTACATGGGATGTGCAAATGATGCCTCGCACATCTCTTCACATCCATAATGAGAGCAGATTGCACTGACAGCATTACAGGCAGCTGCCAAAGGCGCTGTCATATCCTGAGAGGCTTTCAGAGACCACACTGTCGACAGGGAGAGAAGAAGATTTTCTCTCTTTCTTTCTTACCGAGTTTGTTGATTGTTTGTAGCAGACTCGCTTCTGGGTTTCTCTCCATTCCCCCTGCAGCAGTAATTGCCCGTGACATTGATGAGACAGCTGAAGGATACGGCAGAGATGAACTGCTTGGCACTTGTTTTTGCCTCATCGAGCAACATTTCCTGTACACTGAATGTATTCACCTAAACTGGGAATTAACAGAATTTAAAGGCATGGACGAACCTGCGGCTCAAAACACCAAAAAAAAAAAAAAAAAAAGTTCAAAAAAATCTGAAAACATTAAAGACGCACTAAGAATAAAACTAATCTGGCATTAACAAGGAAATTGAATGACTCCGTGTGATGTAAAAAGTGTCACCTGACGAGAGTTTCAGCACTTTGTAGTGGCTTTAATTTAAAGTGGCTGGTGGCGACGGCGGAGCGTAGGGCGGGTGAGAACGTGAATATTTTTTCTCTGCAGTTAGAAGAGGCTGAAACACAGTGAATGGAGGAGGAACACTGGATGAACTGTTGTGGCCAGAAACATGATTTAAAATAAATACTTATTCGCTCTGTCTGTGTAAAAGTTCACCATATCAACTTTATACTGTGATGTCACCTTCTTGCTCCGCCCCCAAGTGAAAAAACAATTACTTAATTGGCCAATAAGTTTGGGACGTAAAAATAATGCCCAGAAAGTTTGACAGACGAACAGCAGATGAATTGACAACAGTTTTTGTTTTTGGTTTGATCGATAATCAAGCAGCTTTTTGTCGCAAGAGTGTTTTCTGGCTGCCAAACAAGCCTTTGCTAAGACAACTCCCTAAAAAAATATTTTATTTAAATGTATATTTTTTTTTACCTCAAAGAATGATTAAATGCTGTTTCAAATCCATCTCACACTCAATGCAATCAGGCTCAAACCACAGTGTATAGTTTCTGCCAGTAGAGGGCTCTCTGAGAACACTGTTGGATTCCTTTATTTCGTTCCTAAACAGCCACGAATGAAACATAAAATCTGACTTACTCCGACAGAAAAGTTCACAGACGAAATTCCATTCAAGTTACGTCGTCTCGTTTGACGACTTCCTTCCTCGTTCATGAAACGCAGCGTTACCTTGAATAAAATCTGTACAAAGGACGATGTTGGAAAATGTAGGAAAATGTAAATAAATGAGAAAATGAAGCACAGACATTGGAATATTTATCTGTTTTATTGTGGAAATGTTACATATCATATCATTAAAATGTGAGTCAAGAAATTGATGTGATTTCTGGTAAATGTGCACAATGTAAACTCAGGACATTAAAGGAGAAGTTCTTTTTTTTTTGCACATTACGCCTTATAATAATGATATTTGTGATCATATACGATGTTTTATGACATTATTAACCGCTGCAGTCCTGAGAGCTGGAGCTCATCGCTGACATCACCTGGTGGAAAACATCAGAAGAGCATGTGTGCTCCGACAATCCGACAAAAAATAACTTAACCCGAAGAAACCCCTTCAGCTGCTTCATGATACAAACAAACAGCTGTTTTCAGGACATATATCCGTGTTTAGCTTCATGTTTTAGTGCCAGCACACGAGAGGACACCACTAAACATTCTGTGAGTTTCACGTCTTTTAAAATGAGGGTTTATTGTCATTTTTGACGGATTGTCCGAGTGCTCGTGCTCCTCTGTTGTTTTCAGCTAGCAGTGACGTCACCTGTCGTCATAGTAATGCCGAAGGACATCGTATAAATATCCTCAGCATAAGGCTTCATGTGCAAAAAAACATTTCAATAAAAACATGTTCTTTAATAATCCCAGATGTGAGAATATGACCTTGGCGTCCACTTTGTAAGATCCAACCCTGAAGCAGATTCAACCCCTGGTTTCTGTATTTGAATGTCGTGAGTAAAGTTGCTTTTCGTACCCAACAGTGCTCGACCATGGCCAGCAGTCTTTACTACGGAGAAGAACACAGCTGCACCAATGTGGATGAGCTGATGCAACAATATGTCCTGCCATTCTCCTACAGCATCATCTTCATTGTGGGTGTAGTGGGCAACTTAACCTCCATTGGCATTTACGTGACGAAGCTGCGTCCCTGGAAAAGCAGCAGCATCATCATGGTCAACCTGGCGGTGACCGACCTTCTCAACGTCCTCAGCATGCCCTACCTGATCCACTACTACAGCAGCGGGAGCGTATGGACCCTCGGGGACTTCATGTGTCGCTTTGTGCGCTTGTTCTTTCTTATAAGCCGCTATGGGAGCATCTTCTCCCTGATGTGTCTCGCAGTGATCCGCTACGTGGTGGTGGCCAGACCTTTCCTGGCAGCACAGGTGCAAAAAAGGCGTTGGGGTGTAACTGTGTGTTTGGTCATCTGGATCACTGCCTCCACCGAAGTCATACCCATGTTCCACGTCATACACTTGGAGGAGCACGGCAACAAGTCCTACTGCTTGGATTTTGCGAGCGCCACACCCCTTGATAAAGTGCGCTTCCACAGCTTGAGTCTCGCCACATTTGGATTTCTGCTCCCTCTAGTGGTGGTACTCATGTGTTACATTGGAATAGTGAGACAGTTAACAAAGGGGCCGTACAGCGCTAGTCCCAGCCGACTGAGAACACGGCACATGACCGTGCTGATCCTGGGGGCGTTTGTGGTGTGTTTCCTGCCATATCACATCCTGCGTGTGTTACGGATAGAAATGCGCAGGCCGCATCTGAGGCTGTGCATGGCGGAGCGCGTCGTGCATGCCGCATATATTCTCTCCAGGCCTCTGGCTGCATTTAACACGTTTTTCAACCTGGCTCTGTACACCCTCTCAGGTGAGAGTTTCAGGAGAGCCTTCCTTAGCGTCTTTGACTGGGAATGCTTGATGACCAAAGCCAGGGCGCTGCTGCAGCTGGCTTTCGGCAGAGACACGCTGCTGCAGGACTGACAGCTGTCCAACGCTTCACCGAGCTTTTCTTTGAGCTGTCTCCGGCCGACAAGCTGTGAAGACGCTTGTTCAGATGTGAATCAATCAGTTATATGTTGGCTAACATTGAGGATGTGCTTGCAGGAAGCTGGAAGAGATGAAGATGGTTACTGAACTACTCCTACGTCCGACGGTTGGATTGAAGTTCTCTGCCTATGGCAACAGACTGGCAGACTCAGTGTTAGCTTACCTGATTTTAAATATTATCATTTCAATCGTCTCTTCTGAGAGCTTTCAACCAAAAATGTGTCATTGGCATGAAAAAAAAGTGTGATTTAAGGGGATTATGTGAAATTGAATGTTTTTTTGAGCAGTTTTTTGCCTTCTCGCTGCACGACATGACAAGTTAGTCTGATAATCCACCTTCATACATGAGCAAAGGAGGTGGAAACCAAGCGAAGTCTTTGCCACGCCGTTTATTTTCTGCTGCCGCACGTGTAACTTGCCTTCATGTGTTCATTCCGATGAAATTAGCTCAGTGGGGCGTTCAGGCTGAATTTTGGCTTCAGTGGGTAAAGTAGCCTGTTTTCCAAACAGTTAACGTGTGTGAGCTCATAGAGAACACGCAGACGGCCGAGTCGGCTAACTTCCAGTTTCGCCCTCTGCTAACTTGAACTCACTGCTTCTTTTTTTAACACTTAAACGTTATCGGGCTGAAAGAATAAAGTTATGATGCTGAGATGTTGTTGTGGTTATGCTCGGGAAAACGTTCTGTTAGCGTCTGGGAAACGCCGTCTTGGGCCCTAGTGCGTCACGAGACCTGCAACAGTTTGGCCACAAATTTAAACGTCAAACCGTCGCCGCGGAAACACCAGGTGCTCCCAGAGTTGTTACTCTGTTGGCCTTCTTATCCGCCATTTTGTGATGTCGGAAAAATCGTCACAAGAACTTTCCCGCTGAGAAAATTCCCACCAACGGCCTCACATGTAGCTTGGCAGCCATGCGGTTTACAGATAATTTAGCAACACGAGTTGCCGACCTGACGTCATGGACGCACAAACGTGGCGGACAACGTCAAAGGTTGGCCAACGGTAAGAAACTGGCTAATTATTTCTCGTTAACGTCAGTGTTCGATCACACGTCATGTGTGATATCAATGTTAACTGTCCATGAGGAGTGACCCGACATAATAACCGAACTCTGACGCACTTCCTGGGGCGTGGCTCCTGTGACAGGCTTGTTTCTTGTATTGTTTGAGTGGCAGGTGTCGCCTGCAGGTAGCCCCGCCTCTTTCACGCAGTGTTTGGCGCGCTAACGTCAGCTGCTTCGACAGGAGGCGGAAATGAAATGCCCAAACAAAAAGCAGTTTGTCACATGGGGACGTGGTGAGGAGCGGCAGGAAGTGAACATGGAGTCACCGCTCGCGTCGTGTGAAGGTGAGCACACCTGTGTCTCTGCTCTCCCGCCAACTGACGGAATTATCGGACTGTTATGACGTCGTTGGAGCGTTCTTCGTCTCCTGCCGTCATCACCAACAGTAAGCTGGTTTCTGGTTTAAATGTCAGACTGCGGGCCGAACACATTTCACCCTGCAGACGTTTGTTTGCTCTGAAGTGGTTTTTATGCTGAGCCCTGGTTCATCCTCCAGGTGTCTTCGGTGACTCAGGTGTGACGTCTGTGTTTGGTGAACGTTCATGAGGCGGAAGTCCGTCCGTCAAACGTCCTCGTGTCGCCGCCGTGTCGCTGTTTAATGTCCGTGTGTCCGTGTGTCTGTCGGGCTGAGTCCGGTTAGGTTCGGCTGTAATGGCTTGTGTAGGAGCGCACTGACGGCTACGGAGGCCCGGAGCGGCCATGGCATTCTGTCACGTAGAGATGTGGGAATAATCATCTCATTGTCACGGGATAAGGACCCATTTACCCGCGATAACAGGATGAATTCATGTGTTATTGGGGAAAAACAAAAACTCGTTTTCTCATGATAAAGAGATTTTTAAAAAAAGAACCGTCTGTTTTTCAAAATAAAAGGTTGTTTCCTCTTTAATCATTTCAGGTCTGGACTTAAATGTCAGCTTTCATCAGCATGTTAGCACACACATGTTTGTACAGTTAGCTGCTAGCACAGCTGTAGTTTATCTCCAGGTGTGTTTTTCTTTCTTTCTTTGTGGTACGAGGCCTCCATGGTTTCACAACACAGAGTGAATTACACCTGTAGAGATGAACTGTTTTTAACTTCACTGTCTGTCAAACTGAAGTTTAGATTAGAGCACTTCTGCTGCACTACGTTATTTGTCTCTGCACGATCAACCAGCTAAAGTTAATCTTATGTAGTGGAGGCCAGCTGGCTTATTTTAGCCTAGCGTTAGCTTCACATTGTTTTCTCTGCTTCAAAAATCAAATGCTCTTAGAGTTACACTCATAATTAAAGTGAACGGTCAATTAAAACCTGTAAAAGTTAACTGATACGTTTCAACTTGTTTTGTAAGAGGCTTCTTTCTATGAATTCATAATTATCCTGTAACACTTTTTTTTTTTTCATTTTGCGTCACGGTTTGCTGCATTTGTCTCCCAAATTGTGATAAAATCATTTTTCAGCGTAACGCCTCCTGCAGCTCCTGACCTGTGAAAGACTGTGAGGCCGTAACTCAGCAGTGACGAAGTTCTCTGCACTCACCTTCCTCATGAGCTGAGCGCACAGACAGCACATTCCTCACTGTGAGAGCCAGACAGAGCTGACGACCGGAGAGCCAGAGGGGTTGAGTTCCTCCGATGGGCCGTTATGACTGCATAACATGACCAGACAAAATGTTTTACTACTCAGAAGAGGGCAAATAAACACCGAACATTCGTTTATCTTCATCCAACCTCCCAGAACAAATTCTCCTCGTCCACAGTGATGCATCCTGCGTAGATAAAGGAGCCGTTCTGATATTTGTCCGCCATTAACTGCAGACTGCTTCCTCTCAGACGCCATATGTCGTTCTGCCTCAGCACCCCGTCGTCCTTAATGGGAAAGACTGCAATTCAAAACAGTTAGTACGCTGTTTAAAACATCAGACATGAAATCTTTCATCATGTATGATGGGAGTGAAATGTTACGGTGTCTGTCACTTTCCTGTGTGCATGTGTACACAAAAATAAGACCCAGTGTCATTATCATGGGCTTATATAAGTCTAATCTTTGTCTGTGACATGCTGTGCGAGTAGAATAGAGACTGCAGCTGGGGATGAAAGGCTATTTTGGGCCGTGGACATAGCCATTTCCTTTTCTGCCTCCTGACTGATCTCCTCCTCATTCTCATTTTCCTTCTCATGAACAAAAACCTGTGTGTGGTGTTCAGGAAGGGCTTATTACAGCCACAGGATATTAATATAAAGCAATCATTCCTGCGCCTCACATCTCAAAGGCCTGTTGTCTGTAGAAAACGTGTTAAATAGATTGTTTTTCTACCAGGGTGCAAATGGAACGTCGGTGGAGCCGAGTGCTGTGTGTTTGTCAGAATGTGGAGGAAAAAGCATTCAGCCAGCCGCTGGGTTTCTTCTATTTTCTGCTGCGCCAGCGTCATGGTCAATTGAACTTTAAATGATCAATTTGGAAGTGAAGAGCCTGTGATCAATGAGCTAATGGTGGAAATACCAATGTTCTCTCTTTGTGATGTAAGAGCGCTGAAACTGGCTCTGACAGCCTGTCTGTCAGGCCTGTAGCTCTCCTCTCCATCACTGCGTGTCCGCGTGTGTGTGTGTGTCTGAGTGTGTGTGTGTGTGTGGATATGAAGAAGTTGGCACACTGCAGGAAGATTTCAGATTTTTATGGTGAGAACATGCTGTGAAAAAGGAGCAAGGCAGAACACGTTCATGTACACATGCGTACCAGAGAGAGTCCATCAAGGACAAATTTACATCACTGGATGCTGCATATTTTAAATGAACACATTGCCTGTGAGAAATCGCCTTGATTGTTTTTGTATATTGTAGCTTATTCAGTCGGAAAGAAAAAACACACTGCAGACTACTGCCAAGTTTTTGTGCTTTGATATTCTTATGAAGCCAAACACCACAGAGTAACTACAAGATTTCACTGATCAACACGGCGCTAGATCACAAACATAACACGGAGGATCCTTCGATTCAGTCACCATTTTTAAAATAGACTAAAACTGGCCTTCCTCACAAAGCACATTGATTTTTTTTAGTTCTACTCATTATTAGCGAGTTTTTCAAAACATTTTCACCGCTTTGAGAACATTCAAAGCACTTGCTAACCAATAAATAAATACCACTCATGACTGCAGTGCCAAAAATAGCCATAAGAAAAAACATAATTACAAAATGTTTATGTTGCCATGACAATTACATCCATCATAAATATTAAGACACCATTTGGCGGTCCAACAAAGCGCTATGAGGGCAGGAGGTTTTGGCAGATTCACAGCAGAGGAGAGACGGAGGCAGACGGAGGCAGACGGAGGCAGACGGAGGCAGACGGAGGGAGGAGAGAAAAGCACAATGAATCAAACCGCGTTCAGTCAGCGCACTAGTGTTCTTATGTCATGTGCTCCCTTCACCACCGCACCACCTGGCTGCTGTAGTCCTCAGTCGTGGCTGCCTCCTCCAGCCCTTTCACCTCCTCCTCCTCCCCTCCTCCGCCTCCTCCCAGCCTCCACAGCTGAGCCAGATAGGTCCTGTGCAGCCGCTGCCTGTGCTGCCTCTCCTGCCACCTCCTCAGACGCTCCTCCTGGTGCTGCTTCTGGCGGCTGTACTGGTAGCGCCGTAGGAACAGCTCCTTGGCGTATTCGTAAAGCTCCACATCGAGGGCGTTCAACCCCTCGATGCGCCACCGCACCTTCTCGCTGATTCCCACGCTGGCGGCGCGTGTGCTGTTGATCTGCGTGAAGGCCCGGATAAAGCGCAGGCCAAACGTCCGCTCGAACAGGTACTGCGTCTTGCGCTGGAACTCGGTCAGGCCGTAGAAAGCCATGTTGCGCAGGTTGGCCTTCGCACTAGCGAGCAGCACGCGGCCTCGCTCCAGCTCGCTAATGGAGGACATGTTGTAGCAGCCCACCAGGCTGAGGTCGGCCAGCATGCGAACCTGGCGGTTGTTGGCGAGGTTAGAGGGGCAGCTCATAAAGTCTGCCAGGGGCACGCCAGTCCAGTCTTCGCCACTGTAGCAAGCGGGAAGCTCGTCCTGAGTGGGCGGACGGCCGTCACACATGTGGAGGGCGGTTTTCCACGTGGCGCCACGCTGCACGTGCTTCCACTCACTGAGGTAGCGTGACACAGGGTCGCGTAGCATGGTGATGTAGTAGAAGTTCCTGCAGAGACAGACAGACAGACACATAAGACAAGGTCCTTTTGTGTCTGAGAGTTAGAGAAGAAAAAAACTCTCATCTCTGTATGCTAAATGTAAAGCTACAGCCTCGTGGCACTATCTTAAATTAGCATCAAGACTGGAAACGGGGGGAATCAGTGAGCTGAGCTAGCCTCACCAACGTCTTCTCACCGCCTCTTTCATTTGAAATCATCTCGCCAACGGACTGCAGTTTAGAAACCAACAGCGAACACTTTACAGAAATGATTCACGTGCCTTGTTCTTTAATAAACGCAGTTAAATATCTTATTTGTTCATGTTAAAAAAAACTTAAAAGTTGTGCTGGACTTTTTTTTTTTTTGGCAAGGCGTGAAAACATTTTTATTAATATATATATTTGTATTTTTTTCAATGGTCAGCTGAGCTAACCACCTGCTGGCTGCAGCTTCATATTTTGCGAGGAGACATGAAAGTGAAGTGGAACTGCGTTTTCCTTTAAACGTCTGAGATCGAGCGATCGGCGCCGAGTTTCCTCTCCTGCAGCAACACACGGTTTACTTTGGTCTGTTCCTCTTATCGAGATGACATCAGGACAGCAGGTAACTGTGTCTATGAAGACGATTTTCATTTCATTTGTTACCCGTGTGAGCTGTGAATGATACAGAGGTTGAAGAAACTGTCTGGCCAAACACCATGAGCCACATTTTCAACTGCGTGCACAGGGATGAAAACTCTACATCAAATTTCTCATATCCTGCTGCAGATAAAAAAGAAATGTGAGCAGGAAGAAACACAGCGGCACTGGAAGTATATGAAGAGCACTGAAGGTGTGATCAGGGTTTAAATGAAAAACACTGTAAAGTGTGTCTGAGGGTGTTAGAGAATAATGACAGAAAGCAATGCAAACCACGCATAGCATTTAATATCCTGCAGATGTGAAATGATTTTTGTTTCTGTCAAACCAATTTGCTCCCGCCCGCCTCTAATGACTTTTTTTCCCATCTGCAGCACCTTTCGCGTTTCTGGATCGTTCTGATCTGCCACGAACGGCTCTTCAAAAATTGCTGTAACCAAGTTGCACAAAAAGCTTTCAGCTGACAAACACGGCGTTCTGCTCTTATCAACTGAGTTCAGAGATGACCAGCATAACAGTGAGGTGACTGGAGGAGTCAGCGCCGGGAGAATTTCAGCCACTTTCAGAAAGTTTTTCAAAAGGAAAACCTGATAAAAAGGAAATTGAAAAACGTTCATCTTGTGTGCAAAGATCACAGTGACCTTACAGTGTCAGAGAGAAAAACCAAATAAAAAGCCCAAATAAAAGGCTGAACATTTTATTTTTTTCATCGCTCAGGGCTGCAGTTTACCGTCTGGGAGCTTTCATTCAACAGCTAAATAAAGAATTCAGATTCAAGGACATTATACTGCAATGCAGCGCTGGAAAATTCTCTTTTAAACCCTTTATTGCCAGAGTAATCTGTTTCTGATATGTATGTGCATTCCTTTCCTTGTCGGTGCATTATTTCTTTGACTGCGTGCTTTCCAGAAGTGTTTCCCGTCAGAAATCGTCTCCTTGTTCAGAAGTTTCTGTGGACTGAATTTAGCCTAGAAGAGCACAGATGGACGTGACGAACTGGACAGCGTCCTAAAAGCCGACCCCTTACTGTCTGTGGGCTCCTTTGTGTGCAGCATACACACACTCTGTACCTGAGTGTTCCTACTTTTTTCTTTTTTAAAATCAATAAGCTTACTGGGCCCTCCAGTTATAATAAAGCCTCTCTGTGAAAATGAAAAATGGTAACTGGTGGTAACAGCAAATTATGAACCTTTTTCAACCCTTTTGCTCCGTCGCTAAGGGACTGCATGTGACACACGCAGACTCCAATGGGAATGTAACGCTACGATAATACTTCGGTGTCAAGTCATTGGTACAATACTTACTGTCATAAGATATATATACATATATATATATATATATATAATATGTACCAAAAAAAGACGAATCAAGACTTGGAAAAAATGCAGCTTATTATTTGATTTGTTTGAAATTTCCACTTACATTTCTTTCCTTCCTTTCATAGCTGCGCGCTGCCACCAAAGAGGAAGTGAAAGTAAACTCCACTCGGCCCATTTCTTTATTTCTTCAACACATCTGAATTTAACTGGGCGCTTCGTACATGCGATCTCTCTCACTGCAGGCTGCTGACAATGACGTCTGCGATCGGATTGTTTTCCTTCGTGATGAGGAAAGAGTGGTCGATGTCTGTGTAGTTCCCAGTTCCCTTCGCTCTGCTAACCACGGCTGCAACAAAAATACAGTTTTTGCCCAGAAGACTGATTGTTTGATACGGTCACATGACCGCGACGGTGCCAAGGCACTTCTGCTGTCGAGATACCACGGAATTAACAATGCAGTTATATCCCTAGATTCTAACAATGCATCTTGTCTGGAAAAGAACAAATAAATAATCATTTAGTTTAAAAAAATCCATGTAAGGAAATATAACTATATAAATATCAATAAAAAATGGTCAAAATATTTAAAAAAAAAAGTAAAAACATGAAGCGGATGTATCCTAATTTGATCATTCACTGTCTAAAAGTAACACTCTTCACTCAATATGTTACCAATAAATATGTAATTAGTAAAACTATCAACTGTTAAGGTTATGACAGATAAGTATTCATCTGCTTTGTCAAATATTCTGGTCACTATCTGTGTTTGAACTAAGAACTCCACCATGATATGCCAACAGTAATCTACATTTTTTATATATATATAATGGAAATGTGTTTATTTACAAATATACGTACATACAGAAAGAGTTGTGTTAAAGTTTGTGGAGCGAAAAGAATATCTTCCATCACCATACACTGAAAACTTTCTGTGCGATCGAACTATTTGATCAACGAGCCAAACTATAAACAGCCTCAGTCAACATGTTTCATGTTGTTACACTGATTAACAGAACAGTTGGCGACACGTGATGCTGAACGCGGCATCATATGATGTTTACTGCATTTATTTTCTGCTCTCTGCGAGGATGCAGATAAAAAAATAAAGGTGTCTTTGTTAGAGATGATGTTCAGTCACATCTGTTCAGGTTCAGCCCCGATACTGAGACGTCATGCCGTTGTGTGCAAATGGCAAAACACGCTCTAATCACCGTGGCAACCATGAAAAGAATCTTTGTAAATATTTAAATTGATTTTGTTTATTAGGTAAATCTCACAAAGGACAGCAACAATTACATTATTTGAATAAAACGATACTCTTAAAGCAAAGCATAAAGAAGAAAACAAAACCCTTCCTCCAAAGTCCCCACGATTTCTGTCATCTGAGAACGTGACATGCAGTTCCCTCCCTGTCCAGCAGTGGTCCTCAGTGCACTGCCACCTCTCCACATCGGCTGACCTTCACACCTGCTCCAGATTCCTGCGGCAGATCCCTTTGACCATCGTTCTCGGCCAATCAATGTGCCCCCTCAGCCAGCCTTCATCCCCAGCGCTCATTTTTCAGTTTAGATTCCTTAATTCCTTTCCTCGCCTCCTCTCCTTTTGTCTTCGCCACTCGCACCCGACATGTGAGCGGAGGACTCGAGGAAGATGCTCGAAGATGGAGCAGTCAGGCATTTACAAAAAAAAAATGAGACATCCTCATTTTATAAGCATCATCAGTGAAATATGACGTGTTGCATCATGCGTCCGTTGTTCAGTTACAGCGGGCTGCTGCTGCACGTGACGATGTGTCACATGAACAGAACAGTGTTCATGACGGCTGACATGTTTCACTCATCATGCTAAAACCATAAGAGAAGAAACTCTGATCATGCATTCGATCGTCCTAAAATATTAACACATCTCCTGAGTGCAGACAGAACAGTCATTCGTCATTTCATGGTGTGTGTTCTCCAGCTGTGGGTCACGCATCCTCCAAACGTTTCTGTTGTTAGTGGACATCTTCAGTCAGAGCTCCTCCAGCAGGCCCCCTCTCACTTCCACACTCATTCTGGGAATTGAGATCAGACGTAAGGAAAGAAAAAGAAAATATTTCTTTTCACTTAGTCAAATCCAGTCCAGTCAGTCTGCAGATCCAGGCCTGGTTTTGTTTGCAGGTATGTGGAGGACGGCCGGCTTCGTTGAATCAGCTGAGCGGCGTGGAAAGCAGCGTGAATGATATAAGACGGAGATATACGTAAAGTGGAGGCTGCTGATCTCGGCTGATTAACGACTGTGACAGAAGAAATTAAATGCACGTGCTGCTCTGACGCGGCGTTTCTCCTCAACGCTCCATGTTGGCCCCTAAATTCCACCAGATGCCTCTCCACTCCAGCACAGCAGCAGAGCTGACATGTTTCAGCTCTCATCAATGTGTGAGCTTGCAGCAGCTCGGCTGCGTTGCGTTTCTACTCCGTGGCAGTTAACGGTGATTCAGAGCCGTCTGCAGCTTCTGTTTCTGCCGACTGACAGAACACAACGCAGCAATTCAGCACAGAGCAGATCGAGCGGGACAGGAAGCCGGACACAGATACATCACCGAAACATCCGGTTCATTTCAGGATCAAATACTCTGTGTTGACACCAGATCATATTTCACTGGACTTCACAAACAAAATGTCTTGATTTTGGGAGCCAGGCCTGAAGTCAACAGATAATGCGATTGTGTTTTATTCTGTAACTACAGGGAAAACTTCTGAAACACAGCGGGTGGATGTTAACAGACGACGGAGCAGGGAGGAAACCTGCAGCAGGTGGACCCGTGTGTTCGGCTCCGGGCACATCTGATTGACAGATCACACCCTAAAAACCATTTACAGGTCAGAGGAGGAGAGAGGAGACGACCTGCTCTGAGTACAAGTCACAGCCCGCGTTTGAGTCCTGTTATTGTGAATTTACAGGTTTCCTATTGCAGTCTTCATAGCTCAAGAAAAAACGTATTTTACTGACTAAACTTTTACAAAGGACATGTTCCAAAAAATGAAAGGAAAGGCTGTCATGACAAGCTTCACTCAGACTGCAGACAGCTCTTACAAAAGATACAGCACATAACCGGACTCATCCAGCTGGCAGAATGTTTCACTTTCTCACAGGAAAAAGAAGAATTTATGAGTCAGTTTTGGACTAAATGCTCAGGCTACATTACTTTATACTTGGGTGATACGTACATACCCAACGATGCACATGAAAGATTCGTCCTTTGTGACGCAAGCATGACGTTCTGTTGACCGAAGCAGATGTAAAACAGCAGCATCCATCAAGAATCTGGAGCTTTGATACGATGAGAGCATCTGCACAGCTGTAATTGTTCTCTGCTTAACGGTGAAATTTGATTAATTGAGAGAGAAGTTGTGTTACTACAGAGTGCACAGCCAGACAGCCTGAAATGGGCCACAATTGAGCAATTATTGGCAGACGGCAGCTATCAGTCAGCTGTGATTTGTACTTAAGTGAGAGCCATGATGATATCATGGCCGAACACACCCGCAGACAGAAACACCACCCCGAGATAATGGCCGTCCATGGCGGAAGCTAAGTGAATTACCCTGCCATCTTCACGCTGGATGGATGGACACACACGAGCCCCTCACAAAGCAGCCTTTGTTGTACTTCCTGTAAGAGAGCCGAGTCTTTTCTTCTCCTCCTGTGTGCCTATCATCTATCCATACAGCTAACAGAGAGACAGCAGAATCAATAAATGTCCATGCAACCCCACCTCTGTGCGCCCGCGCTTTCATCGTGACCTATTGACAAACGGCAGCAAATGTCAAAGCTCTCCTCTTACTTGTGTCAGCGACAGAGGCAGGGCCAGATTATGAAGGTCAAGAATAATTACCCGTTGGAACAATGGCTGAGGTTTTAACATGCAGGAAAACAGACTGAGTGTTTCAGAGCAGAGGAAACATCCATGGCTCCTCCAGTAGAGGGCGCCGTGCTGGTACACACCGATCCAAACTGTCTAATCCTGTCAATGCGAAGCATTTCTGTCAAAAACGGAACTTTTATATTGTGATCACACGTCCAGCAGACATGAAGCAACATTAAAATGTATTTGAAGTTGTTATTAGATACCAGCTGAATGTCGTTTCTTTCTTTTTCGCTCTGGTTTTGGTCTCCACCGACTTGCCTGTGTGCTTTAGCTGCTTACTAGCTGGATGCTAACAGTGTTTGTGGTTTGGAAAGAGCAGAGAAAATAACTTATAGTTACAATTATTTCTTAACTTTCTGGTGTGCTTATGAAATCTCTGCACATGGCATCATCAGCGCTGAGGCTCCGGCTGCGTTCACGTCTCCTTTCTAAATTAAACACGCATCAGTATTGTTTCAGCCTCGCATCATCACTAATCTGACGTCTTAGCGGCCCAAGGACGGAGCAGTTTGGAGACACTGACACCTTCTCTGATTGGTCATGCCCAAGTCATGTGACTGTTTTCCGGAACAAAACACGCTACGGTAGCCCGTATGTATCTGTGAGCCTCGGCTACGTGGCGTTACTTCGGTATGGATAACGGATTCCAGGCGTTGCTGACTTTGTTGTCTCTGCCAGCAGCTGTCTCACAGCTAAATTCTGCTTTTCGTCATGTCGCCACTGTCTGTCTTCGATTTAGAAGGCAGTCATGTGGATGAAGCCTCTTTTTGCCTTTTGCCTGTAACGGCTCTCCTGAGTTTGATCTACTTTTCACCTTTCATCTCTGTCAGACTTCATCATTTGCCCACTTCATGCCATGCTGGTGTCCAACCTCTGTGCTAATGTGCTTCATGGCTTTCAAGTCATTTAAGCCTGAAAATAAAGCGGAAACGGTTTCACCTTTCTTATTTACTCGATTATTCAAGCCGTCACCTTGTGTTCACAGATATGAGTGAATGTACACTGACTCTTCTCTTTGATGTAACAGGACTGTCACTGTGGATAAACAAATGCTGTGTGTGTGAGATCATGCGTGGTTGTTCCTGCATGTTAAGTTAAACCAGCGTGTCCCATTTTGAACGCAGATCAATCCGACGCCTCATTCGTGCTCTTCCCGCCGCCTGTCGCCTTCCTCCACACAACAAACCTGCCAACACTATTGATCTCTCTCTCTCTCCTTCTCTCTCCTCATTGTCTCTCTCTCTCCTTCTCTAAATCACTGTCAGAAAGCTACAGAGGAAACTCGCAGCAAAAGATCGATATCAGCCTTGTTAATTCACTCACTACCATCAAGGACACAGTCCTCTCATGATAAAAGCTTTGATGGAAACGGTTTATGCTGCTGGGGAGGCAGCCGATACAAAAAGCATCTACATGGACAACAATCTTTATTTATTGCATCTTTCTAAAACGACAACACATCATGTTGCTTTTAGTTGAGGCGTAACTGTTAAATGGGTTCACTGCTCCAGCACAACCTTCCAACAAGTGCCGTCAATGAAGTATCACTGTCCGACATTTCCATTTGAAATCAAGCACAGGACAGGGAATTTGAAACCAGGCACAGGGTTGCACATCGATTTCACACTGAAGTCAGGGCGCCGATAGCATGCAGAGTCGGACCAAGTCCATTTCAAAGGTGTTTCTGTGACCACAAGGAATCCCTCAACCATCGCCAAATGCCAGTTGGAATTACTTTCTCACCAGGAAAAAACCAAACACACCTGTGTTGTCCGTCTGTAGTCACATGCTGTCTCAAACAGTTCAGTTTACCTCCCTGATATTACTTCTAAATCCCCCCTCGAATGTGTCTGTGAAGCTAATGACAGTTTTGTGGTGTGAAGCTCATTTCTCACACACAGCAGACGACCTCCGAGGAACAAGAGCAGCCACACAAGCAGACTATAAAATCCTCACTTGAATCCTCGAAATGTTCTTTACAAGGATTTCATGGATCGTGTTCTTGTTATGTGCTGTTCTTTGAATCTTAATAACAATCAGATGGCTTTATTCTGTATTTGTCTCAGTCTACAATAGACTAATTTGATGTTTTAAAATATATTTGTTTCTGTGGAACCTGGCTGGCAAAGCTCAGGAAATTTTAAGTTTGGTGAGACGGGCAAAAACATGCAGTGCACAGAGTTAAACCCAAACTCGACAAAAACTGGCTGTCCGAAAACCTGCGTCCTCCAGTGTAGTCCTGGTTAGTAATCTTAGTGTTACCGTGAATTTGATTGTTGCTGAATTTAAAACGTTTCCGCTGACTTATTAGCCATCAGCTTTTTCCTCTGTCACACTCAGTTAGAAAAAGTTGATTTATTGTGTTAGTCTGACTAAAACTGGCCTTTAAAAATACGTGTAACCATGTTACTGGACTGAAATCTAGATGGAAATGTCTCAAAGTGGAGCTAACACACCCAGATCATTTGTTTGGGAGTTGAATTACTTTTGCATGTATATGCCTCAGCTGGACCTGGACCGAGCTGAGCAGTTCATACATGATTTATAGTCCCCGCGGCGTCTCTGACCTGCAACTCAAACAGCATAAATTTGTAGAAGAAAGCAGGAAGAAGACAAGAATCCCGTAAGCACGAGGGGAGGCGTGCATCAAATCTGTACCCAGAGTGTAGACATGACGTGTGCAGCACTGTAAAGTCTGTTCGACATGGATCCCGCTTGCTGCTTGTTGACTTGTTTGCAGCTTGTTTGGAAGGTCAAACATCGACGCCACCTAGTGGAGCGGAGTCCGACGATAAATCGATTCTCCCTCAGCGTGCGTAAACTGGAACAAGGACAGCAGTCCGAATAAACGTCCTGGTCGAGCTTTACCCACAGCTTGATTTTACTGTGCATGTAAACGTACTGACTGACTTTATGTGACAATGTTTGATAACATGGTAACCATATTAGTTTTACCTGTAAAAAAAAAAAATTAGTGTTATATTTATATATATTCAAGGACTTAGATCACGCTGCACTCTGCCAGCTTTTGAAATACAGAAACCTCTGAAAAAAGCAGAAATTTTGTAAAGATTCTGCAGAACAATTTCCTCCAAAAGCTTCTTGTTAGTGATGGATGAGGAGTCAATTTTTTGGCCAAAGTTGGAGAGTTCTGTATTTGTGTCTCTAGTCTGATTTTCTTACTGGTTTTAAGTGAACGCGGCTCTGCTGAGGAAGGTGAGTTAGCAACATTTCTGAATGGGAATAAAATACAACAGTTATTAGCTCGTGTTGCCGAGCTGCTGTCAAAGAAATGTGACTGAACCACGTCGATGCTGCCACATCCCCTAACCTGGAATGTGCTGCTCCAAACCTAATGTAGCTCTTTGACTTGTTTCATGAATTAATAACTAATTTATGTAAAAGCAGGATGCTTTTAGTATTTAACGCTTTTTTTTTTTTTTTTTTAACCAGAGTTGAACACTAAAACAGCCTCTCAGTTGGGAGAACATTCAGCCCTTAGACCAGGAGGGACTTTGTGGAGAACGCTGCATTTTGGCAAGCAGATAAAATATTAGCCTGCTTCGATTTTCAGCTCAGCCAGCCTGACTGTGGGACTGTGGAGCAGGAGGAACAAACAGGAAAAGCAATAAGACACAGCAGAGGGGCAGAAATGACAAAAACATTAAATGAGAGTAGCAATTGGATAATTGAAAGAGGAGTGTCACAGGGTGCGATTCTGCATTTTAGAGAGGATATTATCAAGATGACGGAGTGAAGCTGCTCAGCTGCGCGGAGACCGTGCACGTCTCATCACATCAGTCTCCAGACCAGGAGGTCAAGCGGGAACCATTTTCTCTCAACTCACTGTCCCACTTGTTCTAATTTAATCTTTGTCTGCCAATTAGAGGCAAAATGATCCCCATGCCTGTCTGCACACAGCTGGATCCCTATCCAACAAGCACACACACACACACACACACACACACACACGACCTGCAACACTCGACTTCAGCACCGTATGATCTGCCTGTAGCACACGCGTGCCCCCAAAAAGCATAAGCCAATATCAGCGTGTAACATTAGCTGATAAATCATAGAGAAGCACAGATTGGGACGGAGAGTGCGAGGAGAGAAATGACGAGCGCGGAGACGAGTGCTGCACTGTGATCTTCATTGGTCACAGATGAGATGCTATTTTGGGCAATAGAGGAAAAGCCCCAGGGATGCTGGTGTGGAGACGAGGGAACCGACAACGCTTCCAGTAAGAGGAGGTGTCCAAGCAAGCAAGGGTGTGAAGATGTGGTTTTGCTGAAAACTAGGTGACAGACTACGTGAGCAGCTGCAGCAAGCACATACTCACACAAATTAAAGTATGCTGAGTATCTCAAGGTTCCAGAAAAATCTTCTACAGGGGACAAATGATCTGTTTTTATTAAAATATGGCTGCCTTTCACGCAGCAACATTTCACCAGAGTTCATCTGGTTCTCAAACACACCCACGGCGAGCATAATGTCGAGGATATCCACACACACGACAACCTGGCGTGTGCGGCTTTAGCGTCTTAGCCTTAACCTTTGCTGACATCTTAATCTTTGCATAGAAAGGATAAATGGGAGACTGTACTCCGCAAAGGTCACACCTACACACACAAACTACGGAGGAATTTCTGAAAGGCAATCCACTTACCACCAATATGTGAAGGCTGCCTGCAGCACCGTGCTACCACACTGACTCTTTGAAAACCGTCAGTGATTTACAGCACAAATCGAACTGTTACACTGAAAAAATACATAAGGATTTAAATTCAGTGTTTTGAAATTTAGATCACAAACTGATATAAAGCTGAAAAAGTTCTGATGCAGTGCTCTGCAGTTCATCAGCTTCACGGACAGCACGTATGGATCTATCCAGCAGATTGTTTTCTCTCTCCTCTAACAAAATCTACAGCCAGTTAGATTTAAAGCAATCTTTAATCCAGTCGACAGGTTTTTAAATAAATCTGGACTTCTGGATTAATCCCCCCATTCCCCTTCCTCCCCCCCAGTATAATAAAACCTGTCTACAACTGCCCCTAATCCCTCTAAGGAGTGTAAAGATTATCAAGATCCTCTGAGTCTCCCATTTCTTACAAGATGCTATTCAGTGTCATCAAGGCACTGAGGGCTTCGCAACACACAGCTCCTACATGACGCTATGCTGGCACATTTAAAAACAACATCTAATGAGGGATTAAAACTAGGATACCCCAACAGTTTCTCCTTGTTTTGTTCATTTCAGACCTTTAAATAGTTCTCCTGCACCTGCAGCACATCTCGAAAAGGTGATTTAAAAAATGTTCTTTGGAGGTAAACTACAGTCTGACCTTCCTTACAGAAGTCTTTCGTCATCACCAAAAAACAAAACACCTTCTGAATCTGACTTTCATCGTGAATTTTTTCTTATATTTACTAGTTATTTAAGAGATTCGCTCTCACTCTTCAGTCTCCCAACATTTCACGAACTGAGATTGAATCTAACAATTATACCAAGAATTCGATACAACTATCGCATCTGTCTGATAGCTAGCTAGAGCTAGCATATGATTAGCTTAGCTTAGACTCCTGGAAAACATTGTGCCCAAGAATAAAGAGCACGTAATCTGCTGTTAAACCCAATTTTCTTGACATTTCCTTTTTTGTATGGATTAAATGAAAAACTTAGGTTTTATTTTTTTTCTTTGAGACAGGCGTAGGCTAGCTTATTTGCTTTCAGTCCATGTTTTGAGCTTAGCGACTAGCCTGCTGGCGTCAACTTCCTGTTTATCAAATTTAAGCATATACAGTAGGCTTGGGTCCATATTTGATCTTGTGGAAAATATTGCAAATGAAGGCAAACATTGTGATATTCGATCATACCTGACATTGAAAGGCTGTTAGGATATCTTTGGGTTTTTATTTTCGGAAGAAAGAATGCACGAGGAGCTGCCGTGGCGGCAGAGGCAACGCACGCTGTTGTTGGACCAGGTGGACAGGTTTTCGTAGGTTAGGACCTGTGTCCACATGGTGTGTTTTTTATGGTTTTTTCATTTCATTTATTTCTTTTATTTTATTTTTTTCAGAAAAATGCTAGCAGAGTGCTGGGATTTTTTAATGAGTCTTTTCATTGAGATGCATCAAACGGAGGATCTTCCCCCTCATGCTTTGCATTAATGATGAGCTTCATTTTAATAACGGCCTCACCATCCTGGCTCCAGTGATCAGACATGGAGCAAAAACAATGACAGTATGATTGGCTGGATGAAAAAAGGGCCGATGATGTCACCAGCGCCTTTCTAAAAAGATGATCAAATTCAACCAGAAGTGCTCGGAGCAGCTGCACCAAAAAGGTGGAGCACTTGGGAAAAAAGATGCTGGCGCTGAGAAAGAACGGCAGGCTGATCCAGATGTGGGCCAGCGTACATGCAGCACTTAAAGACACAGACATGGAGGACGTCGTGTCAAAGAACGCC
This sequence comes from Naso thynnoides, assembly GCA_029783665.1. Classification (NCBI taxonomy): domain Eukaryota; kingdom Metazoa; phylum Chordata; class Actinopteri; order Acanthuriformes; family Acanthuridae; genus Naso; species Naso thynnoides. The sequence goes on along the minus strand of JAQLOL010000017.1, from coordinate 3,912,303 downwards.
AGCTCGCTAATTTGACAGTATTTTGGGTTTAAAGCAGGAAGAAAATAGCCAAAGGATTCAAAAAAAGTTACGTTATTACCTTACGCTGTATGTTATTAATACTGTTATTACAATATTGTGATATTAAAATTAGAATATCAAGAAGATTCTAACAAAATCTGAAGATAAAACTAAATTTAGTGCATCAGCCACTTATTCCACTATTGACTGTCTCCAGTTCAGAGGTCGTTCATCTCTCTGTTGGCAGTAATTGCAAGATAATCATCAATCTGCTGTAGGACAAGAGCTCAAGGTCACATCTCCCATGTAGCAGCGTAGCAGCCCGTGGCATAAATCACCATATGCCCGGCGATGAAAATGGAGATACCTTCACTTCAGTCAGACGTCCACAGGCTTGTGAAGAAGTGATGCGTAATGAGTTTGAGGAGAAATGCTGCAGCACACAAAATGAGCAGTGTGATACCTCATTAGCAAACATTTAGTCGCTGCCTTTGCCTCCTGCGCTGAGCTGAGGCAGTGTGGTGTCAGGACAGCAAGCACCGACAATAACTTCACGCTACCTGTGGAGATTTTCCTGCTTTATCAGCTTACATCAAAACATCAAACTGCAGCATAGGATCTCCCAGAAGACCCGTACATTCACCCTTTGCTAAAAATAAAACTCTGGTGTCGGGTACTGTACATATACTTTTCCACCCACCAGAAGTGAGGAATCAGAACTTAAGTGAGCAAACAGTCTCCTAAACAGCAGAAGAATGTACAGAACCTATATATGAATCTGTGTATGTGACCGTCTGTGTTTCGAGCAGATGCTAGTTTAGAACAAAAACGTGATAAATAATAATTAACTATGGACAATCATGCCGTTCATCCGGACTTTTTAAAATATATTTTCACATATTTTCATCGACTGGCAGCTCTAGTTTTTAGCCATGGTCCCAGTTTTACAAGATATCTTTAAAAACCCACTGGCATTTTTTTAAAAAAAACCTGAAATTGTGAGTTAGCACTTGCTAGTTAGGTAACTGCTAACAAGCTAGCTAGCTAAATTTTAGGAGCAGAGCAGCTGTTGCCGTTTTTGAAATGATGAATGATGTTTGACTGGCAGAAATTCAACAGGATGAGCATTTGAAATATGATCTTAATATGTTAATACTGTAAATTATATTTTCTAGTAATGTTAGTCTGAATTTGCTGGGGTCCTGGCGGCTGGCTGACTTCATTATACAGCAGTATTAACCTAAACTCTGCGAACATGTAGCCACCTTTTTGGTCAAACCAAATCCCTCCAAGCTCAGCATCAAGACATCAAGAAAGATTCAACTTTTTATGAGTAAGAGAAATTTTGTTTTGTCTCCTTCCTCCAAACTTCCTGCCTCACCTCAGTCATCACGTGACTGCTGAGAGCATTTTGAATGACTCTTGGCCGCTGAAGGTCACAGTCCACGTTCTCGTCACCTTGACTCTTAACAACAACGTGTGGTTGTCAGCAGCTTCAGATAACTTGACGCGTAAGCTTAGAGACAGACATTACATTTAAAGCGACGTTGACAGTGAAAGGGCAGCGTTACGCCTGAAGTATTAAAGAAACACTCTCCACATCTTCTTTGTAATGTACATCCCTCTCTGAAATCTCTGCATATGGCTGTCTTTGCTCGCGGATTTAAACTGACTCACTGGAACTGAAAAGGAAGATTAATGTCAAAAACTCGCAACATGATGTTT
>JAQLOL010000017.1:3856400-3868377 GCA_029783665.1 Naso thynnoides | reverse complement strand
TTTTTTGTTAAACTTGGAGAGAAACTGTGTTCACTCAAAGTTATTAAAATGGTCTTTGAATTTAAATTTTAAATATATTTTGTGTGTCTACATTAATTCCATGATTTTTCATTAATAAATAACCATTACAAGCCTCATTAGGAAAATGCGATTAATCACGATTAATTACAGAAAATTGTGCGATTAATTTTTTTAATCGATTAACAGCCCTACTAATAATAGATAAATATAAATAGATAATAATAAATAAATATGACCGTTTTTTTTTTTTAATTGACTGTTAATAATAATCCACAGGTTTAAACCTTCCTGAGTGTTGCCAGTGGCCTTTGAGCTCAGTATAATTAACACGTATTGATGAAAAGTTATGATGCCACAACTACAAATATGTATTGTGAGTATGCAAACCACATATTTAGCTTTTTATATGAGCAGTCTAGTGAGTTAATGGCAACACACAACAGAGATTTTTTTCACCTGAAATTTGAAGCAGCAAATGCTGAGATATTGTGACTTTATTTGGTGAGGCTCAAAGGTGCTGCTGGGTGAATTTGGACAGATCCAAGCTAGTTATGTCCCCGTTTCCAGTATTTATTCTAAGCTAAGCTAACCATGTGATGGCTATAGCTTCATATGTACCAGAGAGACATACAACTGGTGTTGTTCCTCTTATCTGTCTGTAATAAAATAATGATGAATTGTACTATTTTTAAATGCTGCAAACCTCTGTTTTCGGCAAAAAAATATAATCTGTTTTCCCTCTTATTCTACTTTGCTCACCTCCAGTGATCCATTGCAAGAGTGCAGCCCACAAAGCCCCAACCCACTATGCAGAGCAGCAGACCCAGGATCTGAGCCAGTCTCCTCCACATCCCTGCAGTCTGGTAATTTAAAGAGCCTTAACCAGTGGGTTCATTTAAATTCACCCGGAGAGGCCGAGCCTGTAATGGCAGATGTGAAGATCTTTGAAGCCTCCTGACCTGTGAAGGAAGTAACTGAATAAAAATAAAAAAGCACATTAAAGCTGTCGAGCTGCAGTCCTCTCGCCACTGCTGCTCTTGTATGTGTGTGAAGGTTGAAAGCAGACTGTTTACAGTCAACCAGATTTATTTGTTGTGTAAAAAGACTCTAAGAGGCTGGCATGCTTTTAGAGAGAGATGTTATTCTATCGAATGAATATATTCTGTCTAATGAAGGTGCAAATTTTGACACAGATGCTAAACATGAACAAAGAAGTCAGCGCTCTCAAATAGATTTTAAACAAGACAGCTTTTATTCATACAAATCACACTTTGTCAGTTTTCACCACAGGTTTATAAATCAAGTAGAAAAGTTTCAGATCATCTGTCCGTCACATTGATTAACATTTGCTCCTCATATAACGGCTCAAATTCATTCAAATATAAGAGTTTTTGATGAAGGGAGTAGTTTCACTGCTGGAACTGCCAGACAGTGACGACACTGTGCGGCTGCTGCTGCTTCGTGACCCAGACATGCTGGACCTCGACGAAAGGCCGGACTCTGACCCTGACCCCACAGACCCTGCAGACCTCGAGGTTCGACCCGTCCTCACTGACCTCCCCGACTTAGATGTACGTCCAGATTTGGATGTGCGCCCTGATCTTGAGGAAATGCCGGACACGTCCGAGCGCTCAGATTTGGACGACAGCTCAGAAATGGAAGACACTTTGGTCTTGGAGGTGATCCCGGACACTGTGGACAGAGCTGTGGTGGACTTGTTCTGCTCGGTATCTGGAAGTGGCTGGACATTGATTACTCTGGAGAGAGAGCGGCACACTGCTGTCAAAACACTGGACGTCTTTGTTTACATCTTAGCGGCTTGATGGCTTTATGTAACACAGTAAGATGGAGTGTGAGTGTAACCACAGTGAACTTCTACACACAGCTTAATACTAACACAGCTTCATACAGTTTGGATAATGACTCATTCGACCTCAGCACGTGGGACTCTGGTATTTATTGAGGAAATGGAGAGTGGAGTATTTATTCACTTCCCCTCACATTTTACTACAACAACAACAACAACGTGTGTCTGTACTCACATCTGCTCTTTTCCACAGAGCGGCGTGCACACCGACCACAGGTGGAAGAAACCACCGGTCATGTGGAAGGCGGAGCCGACCCAGCCGAGGAACAGTGGCGTGCCGAGGTCATACCTGTTGGTGTTAAAGCAGAGAGACTGTGAGAAATATGTATTTTTCAGATAGATATTATATCAACCTGTTAACTTACTGAAGTCCATCGAAGTCGGGGTTGAAGTATTCTACGGAGACATACTGTGCATACACAGCATACCCACATGTGGCCAGTACACCTGAGGAGATGAAAATATTTACTGTGGTCATCATTCACTGTTAGTGTTAGCATGCTAACTTGCTGGTTAGCTGATGTTTGCAGCTATTCGGAACCCTTAAAGTAGTAGATCTGTGTACTGTCCTCTACTTTTAGAGCGATATTTCACCATAAAACTGTTTTTTGTTACTCTCCCTTAGATGTCTTGAACTGAAGTTTTTTTTTCTTCCAGCGTTCCTCCACAGCAAACAGGTTTTTCTTCCAAAACCGTGTGCCACTCACTTAAGCTGAATTATGCTGGCAGTCAATGGAGATACAGTTTCAAAACATCCAAACCAACTAAAAATGTCCATGAAAACTCTCAACAGCTTTGTGTGATTTAATCCAAGTCTTCTTTATTATGTGGTAGGCTCGATACTTCCAGAACGCTGTGATTTCGGCTAAAAAGCTTCCGAATCCAAAACATTTGATCCGATGTTCCGAGTCGTGTGTTAAGGTTATTCTAAACCTCGTTGAACTCCCGCTCCAATAAATATGGTTTCACCAAAAACTGCAGAAACTCCTCTCTCTCTTCACAAGACATTTTCGTTTGCATAAAAGTTTGGGAAAACTTTTTAGTATTTTTAGGAAAAGACCCAAAGGATAAGCAAACTAAAAGTGCTGGTGCAGAGAGAGGCGGTCCCATATTTATTGAAGCTGCCGTAACAGATCTGACGTGTTGGATTTAGAAGCTTTTTAGCTAAAATCAGTTTTTTTGGTAGTACTGAGCCTTCGACATAATAAAGAGGACTTTATTGTGTCATTAAAGAGGATTTTATTGTGTGGACTTTATTGAAGCAGCTAAAGGGAGCAGCTCTTTTTTTTTTTTTTAAAAAGGCCTATTTACCGTGGAGGAACACTGGAAGTAAAAAATATATGCTTCAATTCAAGACATTTAAGGGTGAGTAACTGATACACTAGCAATAGTTTTGCACTGAAATATCCTTTAGGCTAGATCTTACCGCTGATTATGTGGCACCATCCTCCTGCATAAATCTTCCTGTACTTTGATCGGTCTTTTCCCCCAATGAAGGTGCACTCCATACCCAGGAGACTAAGCACAAACCCCAGCATGCCGACAGAAAGAGCTGACATCAGCAGACCTCTCACAATCTGGATGGTGCCTGGAGTCACACAGCAAAACACACAAATATGACAATGAGAGTGCAGAAGTTTCTGGAGCTCATCACTGAGCATTTGAGACGTTGAGAGGTGTGTGATGTACCCTCCACAGACCACAGCACCGGGTAGTCGTAACAGTTGGTGACAGCAGTTGAGTCTGTAAAACAGGATCTCCACAGACTGGACCAGTACCAGGCCACCTTGATGATGGAGGAGCCCCCCATGCCCCCGATGGAGGTGATCTTCCAGCCCTCCATGGCCATGGTGCAGGCGATGAAGATCCAGCCCAGAACTGTCATCAGGAAACCCCAAATCTGAACCACACGAATCTTCATCTTGAGGATGTGAGTCGATCTCTTGTCGAGCTTCCTCCACAGAACAGTTGTGTTTTTTGTTTTTTGTTTTTTTTCTGTTTGCTCCTCAGTTAACAGTCATGCAAACGACATGAACATGCTGATCAGATGAACGTCTCCTTTTCTCCCAAATTCAAACAAAGTGACTTCCTACTCAGCTGCTCTCCTCAGAGAAAGGTGGGAACAAGTGCATCACAGGTACAAATCAGGGGCTGTGCTGTTGTTTTTCCAGGTATTCGTTCATGTGGGTGAGACACAACATTCGCTCAGGTTCCCATGGGCCACAGTTAACTCTGCACTGAGAGTGCTCACCTCAGCATTTATCTCAAATTACCTTTAATATGGCTGTCGGACTGTTCTGGACTTCACCTCGTGTAGAAACCCTTTAAAACAGACGATCTGTTGATGGCATCAGTCTGTGGAGCATCATACAAAGTAAGCACAGAATTTAAAAGAATAAAATAAACGATGTTCAATAATTCTGCATTTACTGGCACTGTTACTTCAGTTAACGACTATGATGTTGCCAAATTGAGAGGCGCATATTCTGGATATTTTTCAACTTTGTCTTTGTTCAAAAGAAGAAGAAGAAGAAATGCACAGTCATCAGGATCTTCCAGTCATTCGTTGTGACATTTGATGAAATTTGGATGCTCACAGCAGACAGATGAACAATGGCCTAAATCAAAGCTGAAAAGCCAGGATATGTAGATTTAAGGTCAGGCTCCTAAAGCACTGGATCCTAGACTTTTCCCACAATGCAATTCAGTAGCATCTTTCGTTAGACCCTCTCGCCTCTAAAGTGCCACGAAACTATTAAAAACTCTGGTTTTCACCTCCTGCTGGTAAGGCAGGCTTCCTGTCAAAACATTTACTGAGATAACACCAATGACATCATCAGAGTTTATACAAATAAACAAAAACACAAGTGCAGAAATGAACATGTTTTTTGTTTTCTTGTATATTTAAAATCAGTTGAGCTGCACAATAATTACAAGTGTTTACAAAGGGAAGCTAGGTTACAAGTGAACTGAACTTCCTGTGTAAAAATGGTGCAGTGCCCCTTTAAAATGATAAACTGAAGCGCAGTAGGTAGAGCGGGTGGGCTGCCAGTCAGAAGGTCGATGGTTCGATTCCTGGCTCCTTGGGTCTGTATGTCGAAGTGTCCTTGAGTAAGATACTGAACTCCAAATTGCTCCTGATGGCTGCACCACTGGTGTGTGAACGTGTGAGTGCTGACTTGTGTTGTGAAAGCACTTTGAGTGGTTGAGAGACTGGAATAGCTCTCTGTGAATGCCGTCCATTTACCGTTTGAAATTAAATTATAAATCACATGTAGCTGATCTTTCAGTTCACATGTATATCATTCCTTTTTTTGCCTGAATACAGAAGATAAATTACTATTTATTGCTTGAGATTTGACCAAAATCGGTGTAGATTTCTTCTTTAATGACCTCTCCCTGTTCTGTCATATGTAATAACAGTGTTGCTGTGACCTCAGCATCCTGCTCCACTAGGCCTCTGGCTGTAAGCTGCTAGTTGTTATTAATTTTACCCAGACTTCATCATGCTGTGGGTCTCATAATTACAGCGGAGCGTCTGTGTGCTGTTATAATTAGAGTTAAATCTGAGGTAATGAGAGTCCAGGGGACCAAAGAGCTCCTCTTTGTTTCAAAGTCCTCGCAGCTTATGAAAAAGTTATTGGCAGTGGTGGAGAGATGTTGGAAATGATGGAGCGCTGGGCAGTCTTAATTTGTTTGGTGTGGGTTTATTTAATTAGCTTTAATTAGAATGACACAAGAGAGAACAAAGATGCTTGTGTGACCTGAGCTAAAGGTTTTATAGAAGCTGCAACAACAACTAAAAAAAACCAACATGAAAGCAAGTTACAAATAAGTCCAAGTTGTTGCTGTTTGTTTGTGTTTTCTCTTCAGTTAAAAGGAAAAACTCAATTTAACTGTATTATAATGTGAATTTTTTTTCCCGTCAGTCAACGTTAAATGTGCATTAATTCTGCCCTCTGGTGGTGTAATGGAGGAAAATGACTCAGCTGCTGCTCACACCGAGCTCCCTCTGGATGTTCTTCGCTTATGACCCCTTATGATATGCATTGTGCTCAAATATGTCTTTTAGATGCCTGAGGATATTAAACAGGGTCACAGGTCACATATGACAGAATAAAATGAAAAACTAAAACATTTTTCAGCAGACTTTAAATTTTAAGCTCTGCAGACATTCATGATCAATTTAAGGATAAATTCTACTAACTAAATTCAAACGCTTCTCTTATCCAGTGAAACATCTCAAGATTCTCGTTGGAAAAATTTTATACTGAGCTTCATGATTTGCAGAAACTTTATTTTAAAGGTTTTGTTGATCCATATAATTCATCTAAAACTCAACAGTTTGATGTCTGTGATTTTGATGAAATGTTTTAACAACCGTTTGATGGATCAGTATGAATTTTATCACAGACATGCATGTTGAGCTCCAGATGAACTTTAAAAATCCCTTTAGTTTCCCCTTAGATCCATCATCAGGTCATAATTCCAGTTTGCCCAGTACTTAGAATTGTGACTGAATTCCTTTAAAACAAATGATATTCTTATAAGCCTCCGCTGCGCTTTGTAACTGTAAATCGGCTGTTAGCATGCTATCACATTGAACTAAGATCGGAAATATGTTAAATCTTATACCTGCTAAACATCGGCAACATTAGCATTTAGCTCAAAGTACAGCACAGCCTCAGAGTGAGGCTGCAGATTAAACTGTGTACAGTATTTCAAAGGAAAATAATTGAATTATTGTTTTATTTAACAGTGAGTTTGTTGCAGTACTTAGACACTGCATAAATGATTAGATGCGTGTCCAAAGCAGTCTGAACAAACGTTTGAAATGATGCATTCAGGATTTTTAACTCTGCTCAGCTTTTGCTTTGACGTACAAACTTAATTTCAACAACACCTCAGTTGGGATGAACTGTGTGAGGTGTCTATACTTTGAAATTTGCTGTTGAGAAGGAGTTAAATTTATTGCATTTGCAGTTTGAACATCCTTTTCTAAAATGCTGACATTAACAATACAAAGCCACCTTTATGTGAGCGAGCGTCGTGCGGAGTGCATGACACCTGACACTTGTTTACGGATGTGAGGCACCGGAAAGCACCGAGCAGCTGCTCTCTGCCAGCTGGTTCAAGTGTCCAACCTCTGGGCCAAGAGGTTTTGCGTAACATAGCCTGGGGCTCCTATCGATGATAATTCCTAGGTGGAGACGGATGGCTGATAGGAGGGCCTCCAGCTCTGCACAGCCATCTCTGGGGTCAGAAATGACCCAGTGACCCTTGGAGGTCAGATTAGAACAGGCCGAGAAAACGAGAAGCATCCGTCTTTCTGCTCGAGAAATATTAACGGATGCAACTTTCGACTTCCTTAAAGCAACATGAGAGGATTAACTTGAGTTACATAGTAGCTTCCTTTTTTAAAAAGTAATCTAGTTACTTTTAGTTATTAAAATATTTTGTAACATTTCCAGAATGTTGTTGCTTAAAATGTGTCCCATAATGAAAATGCTTGGAAATTTTAATTCTGTGAAAACCAAACGGTTTTAAACGAATTTGCCTCTTACAAAATAAAATCATGTTTATAACCAACACATTCAGAAAAAAAAACATCTCATTCATTTAATAAAATCTGTAGCAGTAAGCTCACACAAAAGGTGCTCTTGGTGTGTGTGGCATCAGCTACTGTCAGTGGAAAACTGTTCCTTTAATTGAAGTGACTCCAGAACGATAAAAGAGATTCAATATGTGTCCAGTCAGTGTGAGACAGGCAGGAATCAGCAGCTTGTTGAAGGTGACCTTAGTGTTTCATGCCAAATCAAATTTCCTGCCCTAAAACAACCCAAGCTTTGCTTAGCAGCCAGTGACAGAAATGTCCTGAAAATGAGCCTTATATAAGACGATTCTGGCCGTTTAAATGTCGAAACTATTAGGTGAGTTACATTTCTCAGCCATCGCAGCACAGATGATGGCAGAAGTGAATTCTGCTCTTGTCTTTTCAAAGTAAAATAGTTTTTGATGAGCTCGATCTTGTGAAAAATTCCACAGATGAATCAGTGAAGGTCACACGTAGGCGTTTCTCCCGAACTGTCTGGATGGTGCTGCAGGTTCTTTGTGGAGGCCGTTGACCGTCTTGCTGTGCTTGTTGTGTGCTGTCACAAAAGATGCAGCTCCACTGTAGGAATATTCAGCCCTGCAAGGAGAAAGAACAAGTCAAAAACTTACTCTATCTTTTATCCCATTTCACATTTGGCAGACTGAAGAACTGAGGAGATGCAAAACTAAAAGCTGCTACAGCTGCAGCGAGATATTCAGTTTCTTTACAAATAATTTGATTGAGAACTTGATAAAAGTTCTGTCATGAATTCTCACTTATGTTTATCTCTATTTTCCTCTTTTCTTTCTTCTTATGCCCACGCACACTGATAATGCTAACACGCTGATGTTTAGCAGGTGTAATGTTTACCATGTTTACTATCTTAGCTAGCTAAAGTGTAACAGCCGTAAACAAGCAGCTAGTGGGGCTAAAATAGATTAACAGCCAAATAATCTGGAATCACTGGCCTGCGATCAAATCCTGCTGAATCTTTCTTTTCCTTTTGCCTTACGTTCTTTCCTCTTGGCTCTCTCACTAACGACAATATAAAAGTATCCTGAGCAGAATCAAAAGTTACCATCAAGACTGTCATTAAAAAAGAAGCTTGTGATTCTTTGCCTGATGCAACACTTCCTGTTTGGTGCCCTTGGTCAAGGTGACTTTCACTTCGACTGCAACAAAGGAAACATTCAGCCATCAGCCCTGCGGAACTAATCAAATGACGATTTGCCCTGAAGGTTCAGCAATTATGAGACAAGATGTTGAGAGAGATTATTGGATGTTTTTCTCCATTGCAGTTAAAGTCATTATTTAAAATGCCTGATTGATTTTGTTAGCAATCGGTGCAGTTTTAGTCTGTCCAAATCAGATTTCCTCTGACGACAGATGTGGGATCACATTGTCCACATCCAGGGCCTCCAGAAACATCAGCTTGCCTGATACTGAAGCCCTCAGACAGGGAGAGACAGAAGATGAGTCCCCCGAGGATACACAGCACAGATCCAGCCCAGCCGATGAAGAGAGCGGCTCCCAGCTCAAACCTGGAGTGTTGAGAAAAACATGAGCACCTTTCAGCTGACCGTGGTAAAACAAATCCAAGTTTGATCCTGAACACTCACTTCTGGGCAACAAAGAGCGGGTCAAAGAAGTCAGTTGTGATCCTGTGAGCATATATGGAGCATGCGGTCATGGAGCAGAGACCTGCAGAGAGAAATAAGAGGATTTCCACTTCACTCCCTAACTCCAAAGTGAGACAGCTTCTTAAAGTGCAGCTCAGATGCTCGGATGCAGTGAAAGGTAAGCAGCACTGGTTTTTACCACTGAGAATGAAGTGGGACCCTGAGAGGACGGTCAGGCGAGCCTTGGTGGTGTCCGGGCCTCCTATTTTTGTGCACTTCATTCCTACCAAGGCGAGGATGGCCCCGAAAAAACCCAGACACACGGAGGCGATCATCAGACCTCGGCACACCTGGATATAAGCTTCATGACAGGCAGAGAAGAGCGTGGAGTGATTTCAACACAATGGTTGCCATCCATTGCAATATCTGAACAAAAACAAGACTTTTCACTCATAAGGAATAATCCAACTTTTTACACCAGGATTCACTTTCCTGCTGACTGATGAATGTTACAGTTAGCTTAGCTTACCACGCAGATGCTTAACAGGCAGAAACAGGTAGCCTGACTGTGCAGGTAGGTGACAAAAGCTCTAAAGATCACTAATTAGCACATTTGTTTCTCTACCAAAATTTTAAAAAAATACAAGATTAACAATGCAAACAGTCTCGAAATTATTTACTAAGAATTTCAAGAATCCAGTATTCATTTACCGAAATTTTTAAACAAAAACAATGTCTCTTATATCAAAAATTGGTCCATAAAAGTGAGAGGTGTCAGTTGTAACTGGGGCTGGCCAATATATCAGGTTTTTAGGATGTTACTGATATATTTTCAAATGAGATTTTGGAAGAGACAAAATCATTTATGTTGATATTCTGTTTTCATTTTCATTGTATTTTTTATGCAGGTAAAGTTTTTTTTTTAATTTACTAAAAGAAGCAATTTAATTTAATGTATACTAGTTTATTTTTGTGTTACTTTTCATGGTCATGTTAATGCAGCTGTCTAAAAAAAAAAGTGAGTGACAGTTTGACATTTGGCACGTGGCTTTGGCGTAGTACTGACTTTCTTTTGGTTATTTTACAGAAAAAATATGTATGTGTGTGTAGATAGATAGATAGATACATAGATAGATATAGATATAATATATTGTGTATTGCCATTTAGCCTACAAAAGGATCAAGATACGGTTTTTGTTCCGTCTTGCCCACAAAGAATTATGATTGGTTCTCAACGTTGTAGAGCTTTGCAGCTTTTTCCTGCTTATTGTTTGTTTTTTGGGCCTGCGTTTGTCTCATTTTTGGTTCATTCTGACCTCTGACCTCTCTTGTTAAAGAGGTGCCAGTTTTCAGCAACAAAGCTCTAATAAATCCTCTGTTGTCTACCTGCACAGCACCAAGTCAAAGGCAGACGGACAGCGACTGGCTGGGGAACATTGTGTAGCATATTTGTGTCATCAGTTGGTGGAGAGCAAATGGACTTTCATTCACCAAGAGGACACAAGCTTGACTCCAGATCAATGCGAATGCTGCTTTGTGTCTGCTGGATGTGTAAATATGCTGCAGGTCCCCATATGAACATGCAGGATAATATATTATTGGTGTTTTCTGGCCATAAAGGGATCATAGAAGCTTTCGGGTACATTTATGCTTTTTTCTTTCCTTTTTTTAAAAAATTTTTTAACAGAGAGACGACAGACAAAAAGTGACGTCTTTAAAACTACATGATTGTGTCATTCGCCTCGAGACATTCAAGTGACCCTTTCCTCTTTTTCTTTTGCTTGCAAGGAAGCAACAGGAAGTGACAAGTGACCTCTGTTTGACTTTATGACTTTCTCAGATTGCTTCGTTTGGTCACATTAGGAGGTTGACTCACTGAAACAAACCTCTGATGACCTTTACCTTTAAATGTTGTGGTTGTTTGTGGCCTGAACTCGAGTCTGAGAGTGAATATCAAGTTCCAAACGCGCTTGTTTACAATGTGGGCCATTCAACCAAAAGTAACAGTTGTTCAAGATTTTGTGCGTCTTTGCTTTAGAAGCACACACACACAGATAAATTTCTGTTTCCACACTCTGTCCTTCAAAAGACAACATCATGGCAGGACTCACCATCCAGAGCCAGCATTGACGGAAAGTCCTTGCAGTTGGACACACCAGTGGAATCAGTCACACATGTTTTCCATAGGTTGGACCAAAAGGTGGCTGTTGTGATGACGGTCCCGTCCACAGACGAAACCTTCCAGTAGTCAGTGGGCAGGGTGGACGACACCAGGATCCATCCAGAGATAGTCAAGAGGAAGGCAACGATCTCTGTTGCCATGCTGCCCATGTTCCCTGTGGGCTGGAGGTCTGGACTGGGACAGGACGGAGATCTTTCCCTCAGGTGGGACAGACAGAAAGGAGGAGGAGGAGGGACCCTCGGTCCAGGACAGGTGCGTCAGCAGAATTTTGCTTCTCCTCCACCTGCTCAGCCAAGCATCTATGCCTGACAGTGAATTCTTTCAAGTGCATGTCATTCACTGGTGCACAAGCTGTTGTTGTGTATTGTGTTTGTGTGTGGCGGGCGGGGGGGCGCCCATACTTGTCATCACTCCACACTGTGTGCGTAAAGGCTGCAAGGCGATCTGCAGGAGGAGGAAGTCTGTAATTGAAAGGATCTGAAAAGTCTGATGAGGGACAGAGATAGGGGAGATTTTACGGTGGACTGACCCAAAAAAAAGAATTTTTAAATGTATTTTTTGGGTGTATTAATAACGGGTCATATGTCCGGCAGTCCAGTTGTTTAAGTTCTAATTTTAGCAGCAGCAGTGAATTATGTGCAGTTAGTGAGAATATAATTCTATTGTGGTTTTGCAGGATTATAGCTCCACCAAGT
>JAQLOL010000017.1:3831589-3846792 GCA_029783665.1 Naso thynnoides | reverse complement strand
ATTCCCCCTCTCTCTGCCCTGTTTCCTGTCCACTCTTCAGCTGTCCTGTATATAAAGGCACAAAAGCCCCAAAAAATTATCTTAAAAAAAATCATCATTTCTGCTCCTACACAGGTTGGAAAACTTAACGTCATCATGTCTGGATAATGAAATCATCCAGAGCCTGTTAAGTTGAGTCACACAGCTCCGTGTCAGCTACAGTCAGCGTTAGCTAGTAGCCTCAGGAGGAAGAGGCGCTTGTCATTTTCTATCATTAACTTTGCCCAATCAAATCATCATCCCAGCACAGTAACAGCTGTGGAAGTCCCAGAAACTTTGGAAAACTTAATGACGCCGTGTCTGTGCTCATCAAATACTCCTGTGTTGTTGGAGCTTCATGGTGTTTACACTCAAGCAACAGTTGTTTTGACCGCCATGTCTGATTCAAAGTCTGTTCGATAAATTCTGGCAACGCTCATGCCGCCGGGATGTCAATGAGGTCAGGAGAATCTCAACACTGATTGGCTGTTGTGGCACGGCATCTGGTGATGTCACCTGAAAACTTCATTATATTTGACTTTAAGCGATGAGGCGATGGGCGCCATTTTGTGTGCATCATGAGATTCATGTCACCCGAAGTGACATCGTGTCTAATCGCGTTTTTACATTGACTTTGTATGTAATGTTGTGCCGTTCATCATTTTCGGTCTGAACGCGCCTGAAGACGTTTCACTGTCCCAAACAAAAAGGAAAAACAAACAAACGTTGCAAAAGTGTGAGTCTGTGTGAGTCTGTGTGAGTCTGTGTGAGTCTGTGTGTGTCTGTGTGAGTCTGTGTGAGTCTGTGTGTGTCTGTGTGAGTCTGTGTGTGTGTCTGTGTGTGTCTGTGTGTGTCTGTGTGAGTGTCTGTGTGAGTGTCTGTGTGTGTGTCTGTGTGAGTCTGTGTGAGTCTGTGTGAGTCTGTGTGTGTCTGTGTGTGTCTGTGTGAGTCTGTGTGTGTCTGTGTGAGTCTGTGTGTGTCTGAGTGTGTGTCTGTGTGAGTCTGCGTGTGTCTGTGTGAGTGTGTTCATGGGGATTTTAAAATAAAAGCTAAAACAAGACTTATGTGAGCCGCGAGGAAGACTGTAAAATGAAAAACTAAACATAACTTTAACTTTTTTGTACAGAAAACTAAATGATAACAAAGGGAGCAAGATTTATAGCTTATAACTTAACATTTCTTTATATAAGATACTTAGAGTTTGCGTTTGGCTGCTTTTACTTCAGTGTTCTATGGAGACAACATCTGTATCAACACCACCTTCACCCCCCGTGGAGTTCCTGACTGTGTGTGAATTCTGTTTGTTCTGTCTGAGATTTCTTTATCATCTCACACTGCGTTTGTTTGAGATCTGTCACACCAGTATTAACTCAGGCTAAAGATTGTGATATTATGTAATCAAAGCAGGCCTAACATTTTCTCTCTCTGAAAAAGCAGTAGTCATGTAATCCAGTTCACTATGTCGTCATGCCTTCAAACTTATTTAAACATCCAGATTTGTTTGCAGATTTTGTACTGTTGGAACGTGACACGCCAGGTTGTTTTGCACTGTTTTGGAAACCCTTTGAACAGGAGCGGGTATCTGTGCTCCTGACTTTTAAGAGCCGCCATAGTTGTAACAGAAAGTCGTTTTTTCTCCCTGCTCTTGTCACACCTTAACCACACCTTTAAGCTTGATTTATGTTTCTGTCATTGAATCTATGCCCTGCATGCTGTAGCTAGATGTGCACCTCCCCAGAAACGTAACTCGCATGTCCCTCTGCCTCAGATGGTTCAGTTACTAATGTGATAGTATCTCATATTTCATGTTTGTCAGCTCCAACACACTCCACATAGCTGCTTTCGCCATTGTTCTTGGTAACGTAGAACACATTCGAGAAGTCAAAACAAAGGCGTGCAAAGCAACAGGGACATACTGTCGCAGACGTATAAATGCTTCAACGACGTAGGCCTTAGCTGCAAGTGACCTGAAGACTTTCAGAATGGATTCTTTGCTCGCATCGCTCATGCCATGTCGTCATGATCGAGAGAATCCTGCTTCCGCGATGTGACAAAATTAGATTGTGAACAATTAAAATGATGAGCTGTTGCAGAGAACTCTGTAGATAACTTGTTTTTCCTCCACTGCCGATTATTATTTGGCGTCAAAGTATCGTGCATAACAACACTGAGGAGTTGGTCCCTGAAAAGAATTTGCTCAAGGCCATATGGAACTGATTTAAATTTTCTAAAACAACAACAGTAAATGCAAATATTGCAAAGTAGTAAGTAGTAAATGCAAATATTGGAAAGTTTGCATGTTTGCATGTATTGGATGTATTGGAAAGTTTGCATGTGAGAAAAACTCTAATATTTTTCTGTATGGCATGGGTGACTCAGAATCTGTCTACACTAAACTGGGCTTTATTATTTATGTGACATACAGCATCTGGAAATTGGGGACTGTGTGCAAAAAAAGAAATGTCTGTAGTTCTTTAATAGTCAAAGCCCCATTTTTGAACTTCTTGAGTAAAAGCGAAAAGTCTTCACTTCAACCACATCATGTCTGCCTCACCTTAAATCCCTGGGATGGTGTGAAGATGAGAAGTTAAAACACTTGTGTTAATTTCAGAAAACGTATGGACTTACGGTGTATTTTTGCTGCCGTGTCTCATGTTCATTTTGTCCTGACTCAGAGAAACATGGCAAGTCTCTCCTGTGTGAGCTTCAGGCTTGATTCCTCTCTGAGCCTTTTGTGGCACCAAACTGTGTTTGTCGGGGGTTGTGGAGTTTCATTTTAATCAGTGGGTCAGAGCCTGCTGTGAGGACTCCACAGTTTCTGCAGGGCATTTAGTTTCTTGGCAGTGTAGCTGGTCATCAGCCGATGTTTTGCTCTCATGCTGGTTTGAATTAAAGTCTTTTGTAAGAGACTCTCCAGGGACTCAATCCCCTTCTTTCATGGATCCTTTGTGACTCAGATGTGTTTTGGAAATAGTTTTTCTTTGTCCTGTTTGTGCATTCTTTCCATAACATGTTACAAATCATTCATGGTGATTTTTTCTCAAACAGGTGACTATCTTCCTGCACTTCCTGTGGGTGGGGCCTCTCCAGGCAGCAGCGGTCGTGGGGCTGCTGTGGGTGGAGATTGGTCCGTCGTGCTTGGCTGGCATGGGCGTCCTCATGTTCTTGATGCCCGTGCAAACCATGTTTGGAAGGCTGTTCTCCAAGTTCAGGTAACACACTCGACATATGTGTCACGCTGTGAACTCTGCCACGCCCCCCTTAGTTACTGTTGTTACACCTGCTTTGCGGTCTATTGGCTCTTTCACGCCTGAAAGATGCACACCAGATGTGAACATCAGAAGTTTTTTGTTTATTTATTTATTTGTTTATTTCTTCCAGCTGGTGTGGTTCACATTCACACCCAATCAGCTGATGACGTGCTGAAGTGAACTAAAATTCAGCTGCACTTCCCTCAGGCTCAACAGAGTTATGAAAAAGAAAAATAAACATCATTGGTAAGATGTGTCTGGTATGGGAGCAGCATTAAAGATTCTGAACTGCTTTCTGATTGGTCAGAATTGCCAGGTGGGCAACCTAGGGGAACATACACAGAGAGAAGAGCAGACGGCGCACCGACTGCGAGCAATTCCACAAACGAGAGGCAGCTGCCAGGGTTGATTTTGATGTTGGTCATTGGATATTACATCGCCTCATTCTGCACGTTTATGCTGGCGTGTTGTTGCTTCCTCATTCTGCGATGCGTGTCGCTGCCTACGGAAGCAGGGTCAGTCCCAAAACCCGCCGTGCTTTCTGCAGTTAGCGGACTGAAGTTGGATCATGATCTCACCACAAATGAACCGCACCAGAGTTGGTTTGGAAGCGTGCCGAGCCGACCTTCAACCAGGTCTCGGTCCTCTTGTTTGGTCACTTCTGCTGCATTCACGCCCGCACAAACGAATGGCACCGAAGTGGGGAAACGCTATCAAGTCTGATTCAGCCGAACTCAACAAGGCTGGTGTGAAAGCTCTGTATGACAGCACACATGCAGTTTGCAGAGATAACGGAGGCAGATTTTCCACTCAAAGTCAGTAAATTTCAGAAACAAATGGCCTTTTTCTCTCGGGTCACCATTGTAAACAAGGCTCGGCTAGGTGGGCGCAGCAGAGACATTTCATAGTAGTGCAACGACGCCAGAGGCATGACGTTGTCCACTCATGATAGAGTTTAGGATTGATCGGTGTACGGTGGAATGTCTCTCTCCAACAGGACCATTTCCTCTCGTACACCAAGGACACGGCAGGAAGATGACGGCCGTGCAGGTGAAGTGATGCCTCCAGTGTTTTCACGCTGCTTTGAAACATTTCTGCTGCGCCCGCCCAGCTGAGCTTCGTTTTGGAATTAAGATAAGAGAAGAGAAAAATTGGTCTTTATGTTCACACAAAGAATAAAAAGCAGCATTCCTAGCTGACTTCAGCTGTAACTGGCCAACTAACTGGCATCACGAGTTGGATGAAAACTCAGCGTATGTCCACTTCAAAGGGGCTCAGTTCATAAACGCATCTCTTCCTCTCTGCAGCACTGAAGTGGCCTTTTTTCTCCCCCCAGAACTTTTTCCAGAACAGTCACCATGTTTGGCAGTAAAAGAAAGAATCCTATTGTGCGTCTAACTTTCTCTGTGATCAAGTTCAATTTTGTCATTTGACATCAGGACCGTAACAAACTGATTTGACCAGCCAGGCCTGTTTCCTGCTGCTCGCCTGATAAGTGCAATGAAAGGAGGTTGATGGGTTTTGGTCATTGTGGAGGGTTTAGATGGATGGGAACATTTCAGAATTTTCACTTTTTTTGTTTTGTTTTGTTTTCACACTGATAGTGATTAGGTTACCCATAGTAACAACATGCAGAGAGGTGCTTTGTTACAGTCAGTGCTCAGTTCAGTTCGTCACCCACTAAGTCTTAGTTGTACGTGCTTAACAAAATCCTTTCGGCCTGGAGGCATCGCGCGAAGATCTGTTTGTCCCAAATACTTTTTCTATCAGCGCTGACTGGGACAAAGGGCACCATTAATCTCCAGCAGCATGTAGACCGACTGCCTCTTCTGTTTTACGTCTTCTCATCGACCTTTAGAGAGATCATCGATCAAGCCTTTTAGAACACATCTCAGCGTATAGCTGTCGGTGTTTGAACAAGTCAGAGGCAAATGCAGGAACTGCCTGGTTAAACACTGCTGTAGCTTTATTTGTCAAACTTGACTCTAAATAGCTTCAAACAGAAGTGGCTGTGAGATTTGGGTTTGGTCAAGAATATATAAAAATGTGTTTCCACGTATAGGAACAGCGTGCACAATCATTACAGACTCAGTCAAGACTAATCTTTTTTTTTTCCTATTTCTGCAGTTTTTGCACAAACGTAAACATTCCCACTTTTCTTTCAGGAGTAAGACTGCAGTTCTGACTGACAACAGGATCCGCACAATGAATGAGGTGGTGTCTGGAATCAGGATCATCAAGATGTATGCCTGGGAGAAACCCTTTGCTGCTCTGGTGTCTGAGGTTAGAAGGTAAAAACATAAAGTGATTCTCATTTTCTGCAGTTTTTCTCTGACAGCAGGGATCTAATAAAGCTTTAAATGGGTTTTGACTCAAATCAAATGTGTTCGGTTTATCAAGTGGTGTTCTTTCTGTCTGTAGAAAAGCCACCGTTGGTTATAGATCAACATTTACAGCTCACATTATCATTTTATTCTATATTTATGGTTTTATATCATGTTGGGGTGAAAATTACAAACTCACAACATTGACAGCATAAACACTGTAATTAAAGCTGAGGTAGGCAGTTTTCTTTGGTGTCTAACATCCCATAATAACTTTGCAGCATTTTGAAATTCAGCTGGTCCAAAAGAACGCTAAAATTCTGCTCGTCTCCTTGACTCTGGATTCAGACTTTGACAGGACTTTCGGCCAATCACGGGTCATTTCAGAGAGCACGTGTTCCTATTGGCTGCTCTTTGCAACAGGTGATGTCACTATGAGCTGATTGGCTGTTAAAACAAAAGACCTGCCTTACGTTCTAAAACTGGCCTCTGGCGACTTGACATGCTGAGCTGCCGGCGACACCGCCAGCCGGCTTGAGTCGAGCTGAGACGGAGCCGTTTACACCGCGGCAACTTTTTCCATCGTGAATCTTTGGTGCAAACTGGACTTAAAGGTCGAGTCAGCAGCTTCTGTTTGATGCAGCTTGTGAGCACAACATCTAAATTAGGCTCCTCCCCCTGGCTCAACGCCATCACAAGTATCGTAACATGTACTCACACTGCTTGTACCTACACAGCAAGCTTTGTAGGAACGTTACATTTGTTTTAATGGAGAAGACGATAATTTATCAAGCTAACAAGCTAACTGCAGGTGTTTGGCGCCTACCTGTCCGACAGGAAGCAGGTCAACTCCTCGTCGCTCTTCATCCTCAGTGCTTGAAAGCTGCTGAAAGCCAAACTGAGATTCGCTCTTGTTCTGGGACGAGCTTCATCTGCTTGTTTCACCTCACAGGGCTGCATTTCCTTTTCTTTACTGCTATATTCTCCAGTCTGAATGGTGTCCCGTCGCAGTGCTCTCACCTGTGTGCTCTCACCTGTGTGCTCTCATTGGCTGGAGGAAACACACCCACTCCCAACCCAGAAATGTCCCGACTAAACCTAAACATCAACATACAAACAGAGGGCGGAGTTCTGCAGACACAGTCACCACCACACGTGAAGGACGAAGAACGATTGAGCAGGATTAATTTTGTAGAAGTCTGTGTTTTGTTTTTTAGGATAAAGCTACTGACTCTGACTTTAAAAGAGAGAGCAACAAATAATGAAATAAAACAAAGTTTCAGCCGAGTTTGCTTCTTTAGGAGTCTCATGCTACAGCTAGCTTGATTTCCAGGCGTTGACCTCAGCTTTAGGAGACTTGCCCAAGTGTTTCTCTACCCTGATAGATCTGTGAATGTACCCAGGCACAGAACAGTTTCGCCTGCCATTAAATCAAAAGTTCAGAAAACCCACAGTCAGATGATAAACTGTTAGATTTTACCACTTTAGCTCTTACAAATGCCACATGCTGCTGTAACTGACTCGTGTTGTTCGCTTTGTCCACCACTCAAGTTTTGTTCATGATGCTATGGGGACATGTAGTGTTTTGTTCTCCTGCCGGAAAGCAAAGTCGTTTGAGGTCGTGTAGTTTCGTGTGCCAGATTAAAATAGAGCAGAAACCACAACAAAGCGCCGCCGACTGGCTGGGCGTCTTCTTTTAGGTGTGATTACAGCCATGAGTGTAGGCAGTGTTTAAAGGAGGCAGTAACAATCAGTCATTTCAGTGAGAACTGACAAAACTCACCGAGTGAAATTTAGGATTGGTAATGACTACCATTGTGTCGTTCAGCCTGTGAGGGAGGCAAAAATTTGTCAGTAACACTGAAACTCTGTCAGCATTGAAAAAAGGTTCATTTGGCTTCTTGTGGAGTCGAACTTGGTGAAGCAACTTTTGATGTTGTTGGTTTTTTTTTTTTTTTCAGTTTTGTTGTTTGGGTTTGTTTTGGATAAACATACAGTAAAGTGTATGTTACCATTATGATGTGTGTTGTCATAGCAACCCATGCACATGTGGCTTCTCTTGATTTCAGTCTCATCTTAAGTTAAACACTCACATCATCCTGAGGTCTGGACTTAGTCTGAATACACGGTAGATTTTATCTCTGATGTTTTCTGTACCATCACACACTGATATGACAGATGAACAGTTTCCTGTTTCTGTCGCAGCTGTACCACAGTTGTGCCTTCATGGTGGTCATGTTGTCCTGTTTGATGTTCAGTTGTGACTGCTTGTGGTTTTTGTCAGAACTGACACCATTTCCTGCTCTGTGGCTGGAGAGTATAACAAATACACCTGCTCATTCATAATCACACTTGGCCTGAAAGGCAAGTATTAAAATCCTCCGCCAGAGGCCTCATACCTCTAATTTCCCTAAACTGTCATGTCTGAGTGATGTGATCAGGATCAAGATTTTTATTTCAAAGATTAAAGCAAATCTGAGCAGATTCATGTGCTTCTGATAAAAGAAGGCATTTTTGTTGGCAAGATTCAACCATCACACATTTGTCATTATGAGGAATTTTCAGTGCAGATCATAGCTGCCATCCCTCCATGTATGAGGTGTCGTAATTTCAGCTTGAAATCAAGCCATGTGATTGTTTGATCTCTTTGTGTTCACAGCAAGGAGAT
The DNA here is from genome assembly GCA_029783665.1 of Naso thynnoides. Taxonomy (NCBI): domain Eukaryota; kingdom Metazoa; phylum Chordata; class Actinopteri; order Acanthuriformes; family Acanthuridae; genus Naso; species Naso thynnoides. The sequence goes on along the minus strand of JAQLOL010000017.1, from coordinate 3,838,531 downwards.
CTCCAAGATCATGAAGAGCTCCTATCTGCGAGGCCTCAACATGGCCTCCTTCTTCTGCGCCAGCAAGATCATCGTCTTCGTCACCTTCACCCTCTACGTCCTCCTGGGAAATCCCATCTCTGCCAGCCGCGTGTTTGTGACGGTGTCGCTCTACTCTGCTGTGCGTCTCACTGTCACACTCTTCTTCCCCAGCGCCATTGAGAAGCTGTTCGAGAGCCGCGTCAGCATCCGCAGGATTCAGGTGCGCTGCTTCAAGATTTTCGTATCGTCGTGCTGTATCATTGGTGATCATATCAGTGTGTTTGATTTTAAACACTACGATGGTTTAAAAAACAGAAACAAACAAAAAAAAAACACACCCCAAATGCCTATTTTGTTAAAATAGTGTTTCATTCAGAATTTATGTGGTTTGATTACATTTAGAAAACAGTTTATTTTGGAGTGATGTCAGTAGAGGTCCTAAAGGCACGCTCAACATTCAGCATCCAAGATTTTAATTTTGTCCCCAGTGGGGCAAGTCGTAGTGCAGGAGTGGGAGGCATTCCACACATTCGTAAAACACAATGTACATGAGTACAAGAAACGCATAAAAGCACACTAAACATATGAACTCGTTGAAGGGGGGAGAAAAATGAGTCAGCAGATCTGGTTGTTCTTCTGACTTGAGATAAGCCTGGCACAGCTTTGATGTATGCTTAAGGTCATTGTAAATATTTGCTCCTGCGTGCAGCCTGCAGAGCGGTACGTCTCTGCAGAGTGGAACTCGTTGCTCTGTGATCCTGAGCAGATTATAACGTATGAAGGCACCATCATACCTGAATATTTACACCGCTGTGTCTGGCTGGAGGTTTTCTGCACTGTTGTATTAATCCCGTTACTCCAGATGCAACTGTAAGGTTTCAGGAACAATCAGTAAAAATATTCCTATGTAGAGTCTTAAAATCTCGCCTTGTCTTTCTTCAGTTAAAGCAGCTGCGTCGTGTGCAGGGTTCAGATCTTTGGGTGTTATCACAGTTCAAGCTGCTCATCTAATCTCACAGGTGTCATCTTGACGGTCCAGCTTTGTTACTCCTTCATCTTTCACCTCATTTCCTTTTTCTCAAAGATGTGTCGAGTCTGAAATTTAGTTTTTAACCGGCTATGTGGCATTATGTAACTATTCAGCCGACCGCAGCAGCTAAAGACTCATCTAAGGAAGCACTTTAACCACTCATATATACAAGTTATGTAATACTTGGAAGCAATTTTATTGTTATATGACTGAAGAGACTTTTATGACTCATTAAAACTTGGCTATAACTTTTTTTTATGGCCAGGAGTTCTTGTTGCTGGATGAAATCATAAAGAACAGGCCCGCACTGCCGCAGGACGAGAAGAAGGACGCCTCGGTGGAGATCCAGGACCTGACGTGCTACTGGGACAAGGTACCAGAACAGGGAACACGCTGACACAGTGCAGCAGATTAAGCCGATGCAGGAATTTTCTTTAACCTTTTGCTTTCCCACTGATTTGCTTGCTGCACTCTGTAGAAGAAATATTACATAAATATCAACATATGCGTGTATTGAAGATATTGACTCTTGTCTTTTGGTCACTGTCACATATTAAAAAAGAACCTGAAACATGAAAAAAGAATGTTTGCCCTGATCTTCTGACATTAAAGGAGGAGTGTGACCGTGTAGACCGTGAATGAGAAGAACATGTCAACGATCTGCCAATACATGGAGATCGTGTTTCAGTGCACATTCTATCTATTGCGGTTCTAGGCAGCGCAGTGCATTTTTTTTCATCAACCAATTCAAACTATTTGCTGCTACGTTCGTAGATACACGCAGAAAAACCAGTCACAGCAAACATGTAGCGTCTTCTTCACTTTCACGACATAACAAGAAGTTATGCAACAGGAGGTTGCCGTCTCTTCCTTCATCAACTATGGCCGACAGAATCATCATTTCTTCACTGTATCAGTTGTGGAAGTTTAAGAAACGTTGGAAAACTGAACAGTGTAACTTCATCCCGTGGTGTATAAGGCTCCAGGTGTTCACACACAGCAAAAGTTCATTTGACCACCATGAAGCACTCTGAAAAAAATCCATCTGAAATCACACACAAACCGTAAAAACAATAATCCAGGTTCGTGGCCTGTGTTTTAAGGGCAGAGCTGTGCTGTGCAGCGACCGTACGTCGCTGAGCGTTGTCCAGCTTCTTCAGCAGTCGTGTCGTGCAGCACAGACGGGCAGTGAAGCATCTCGTGCCAAACATTTGAATGCAGGAACACTTCAGACTCCCGAATGCAGTCTGCAAAACATTATCAGGAAATCACCTCCAGGATAGTTTTGTTACATCGCCCGGCCCTACGTTAAAGTAAAACATCATGATCTTTTGAATTTGTACCCGAGAAGAATATCTGATAAATTCATAATATAACCCTCTTATTTTCAAATGTAATCTAACTACAAATGCACAGCAGAGAGACTACAACCACAGGTGTCTCTTGAGAATGAGACCTTGTCTGTCAGTGAATTTACCTGGATGAACAATGGTTAAAATGAAAAAAAAAAAAAGTAGAAAGAAACGTGTTAGCTAAAATATCTGCAGGCTGCGTGTAGTGAAGGTTTAATGTATGTTATAAAACTGGATCTATGTAGAACCTCTTTCTTACTTGCTCTTGTTAAACACTTAACATTGTGATAAGTGAACTGTGTTGGGCTCAAATGAAAGAAAACAATGATCTGTAGTGTTAACTTATGATATGAAGGCATGTGTACCTGTGTGCGCCACACCTGCGTGATAAGACAGCAACAGGTCTGTACAGAATGTACAGGAGCTCATGAAATGGAGTCTGTGTTACGGCCTGTTTTTTCTCATGCAAAGCTGTTTAGTCGTCAAACACAAATTTTACAGATTTTTTTTTTAGCCTTATGATTTGTTTGTACACTGCACAGGAATTTTTTTTATTGATAAATAAGCAAAAAAAAAGATTGTTTTTAAGTTGTAAAAATGTCCGTCTTTACAAACAGCTGCACTTGTTTGTGTCACTGCGTCTTTTCTTTTGTGTTAATGTATTTTATTCCTCGTGCAGAGTCTGGATGCTCCGACTCTGCAGAGCGTCTCCCTCACTCTGAACTCAAACCAGCTGGTGGCTGTGATTGGACCGGTGGGAGCTGGAAAGGTCAGTTACCTGCTGATGACATACCTCAAGATTCAGAGCGCGGTTTGCTGTGATTGATAGCAGAAACTCAAAAGAGAAAATCAGTCACATGGTTTAATTCAGGTAGCATTACGAATACTTTTGTGTGTGTCTGTGCAGTCATCACTTCTGAGCTCCATCCTGGGAGAGCTGCCTGAAGAAAAGGGGGTGATGAAGGTCAAAGGTCAGCTGACTTATGCCGCCCAGCAGCCCTGGGTGTTCCCTGGAACCATCCGCAGTAACATCCTGTTCGGGAAAGAGCTGAACCCACAGAAGTACGAGAGAGTCATCAGAGCCTGCGCTCTGAAGAGGGTGAGCGGCAGCTTAATTATTTAGATGGTTTGTATGGACACACATTGCATTAAGATAAAGGACTGACTCAGTACAAGCTGAGTGAAGTCCTTAATATTTCCTTGAGGCTTTTTCTGGTAACATACACCACGTGAGAAATTGGTGAATAAATAATGAGAAGCTTAAGAGTACAAATACTGTACATTCGGAAAACTGGGATCTTTCAGGAAGTTCACCTTGTTCAGAGTCCCGTCAAACTGTCTGACTTCCCTAAACCATGACCATAACTATCCTGGAAAACTGGTCCAACCTGCAAATTATATATTTGCTTTTCTACTTACTTACTCATCAGTCATTACATAATAATAACATGAACATCACAAGAGCACCCAGCGCGTGTGGGTGTTAACCCTAACCTAAAATAACCTCAGTGCAGCCACAAAAAATATTAATCCTCTGAGGTTAAAGTCACAAACTGTAACCAAAGTGCTAAATATGTCAGCTGGTAAGTTACTGTTGCAGTATTTTTATGTTTGTTTGTTTAATTTGTTGTTTTTAATTCTTGCTTCTTACTGTAGGTGGTGGGATTGTGACCAAATAAGTTTTGGTTGTTTCATGTGAAGAATTTCCTCCTTTTGGCACGGATGGAAATGTGTGAGTCAGTCTCACAGTTTGTTTATCATAATGTGATGACAGCTGAAGACTTGTTCACTCGTGTGCCAAGACACTGACAATCAAATGTCTTGTAAACACACCGACAGTTCAAATTAAGCTCTTTTAGTTAGCCACCCTTTGGTGCTTGTAAACAGGTTTAGCTTGCTGTAATAATTTCCCAAGTTCTTACTAGCCGTTAGAGTCCAGCTGAAATTAAATAGCTTTATTCGTCTGGTGCGGCAAACATATCGTCTCTCTAAATATGAGCCTCTGTTTCGCTTTTAAAAAATCTACCTGTTTGTTCAGTCTCTTCGAAGGAAGTGGCAGGGACCCAAATCCTCGATCAGAGCAGAAATGTTGCACAAAGGTCATCCGAAGTGAGACTGCTGAGGCCTCAGAAAGCTTCAGGAAAACTTTCAAAACATTTTAGGAGAAAGAGATCTTTTAATGGCCCGTATGAGAGGAATCATAACGACAAGAAAATCCTGTCAGCGTGCAGGTTTTCCTGCGCCGATCTCAGTGAATGTTGTGTGGAGGACATTTGGGTTCTTCTGTCTCTGAGGAAGAACTCGTGTAACATGAAGGAGGTTATCAGACAAATATTCCTGACTAAACCCTGTATCTGAAGTATCTGGTGTTGGTCCTGAAATATTTATTCATTGATCAATAGTTTTTGATTATTAATTTGTGAGAATTTATTTGTATGGTGTTTTTGTCTGGGGTTTCCATCTTGAGCTCATTTCAGTCTGATTTTAAAGCAAGGCGTCCTTGGGTATTTTGGTTGTAAATGACCTTATAATAGCTTTAGGTGATAACACGAAGCATGGTGCATGTTGGCCTGTCTGAAGCAGGTGATCCTGTGGGTCATTGCCTGCTCTCCAGAGGTTAAATAAAATCATTTTTACATCAGCGAGCGCCTATCAGAGACTCAGCAGTCTTAGAAAATGGAAAGTTTGCCGTTTTTTTGTCCCCTCTCAGTACGTGTGCGTGTCGAGTTAAATTCACTACGGATTTTAAAAGTCAGGCCACCACAAAAAATAAAAGTGTGCGAACTGTGAAATGTTCTTAGCGGTACGTGTTAAGTGCGTTCAATTCCTTTAAAACAAGTTATGAGAGAGATTTCCGAGTTGTCTTGAACGCAACAGAAGCCAGATGATGACGTTGAACCAATGATGTCCGTCGGACAAATCACATGACCGTCATGTGAGCGGAAAGGCTTCAAGCGCGCCAACACGAAAACGTAAGTAACACATATAAACTCGAGCAAACAGTGACACAAGTCGGTTTTAACTACAAAACACTGAACGCGAAAACAAGTGTCGGAAATATTGAAGGTGAAAAAGTCGATGACGGCATGTTGAAGACGTCACCAATGTTAGCCGCCTGCTGTGTACCGACAGCTAGGCTAAAGCTAGCAAACAAACTCGGCAGACTGGGGATCCTTCGGAGGTTACGTTCATTCCTGACAGCACAGCTGAAGTCCTGTAAGGTTACCTTTGCTCTCTGTGGGAGGTGAGCTGCTCAGTTACTGCCTGGTAACTTTATTTATCTGTTGTGAATGTTTTTTATCTCAGCACTCTGACAAGAGTTAGCAAGAACAGGTCGCTAACATATGTGCTCCTTGGGGAAAAGTAATCATGTTTGGTTTATTTTCTTCAGCTTATTGTCACGGTAGAGATCCACTGGCGTCCCGCCGCGACGCTGCTGCCTGCTCATTTTCTATGAAACACGTCAAACCGTTAATGACGCCCCCGCAAAGCATTCTGGGTAGGCGGCGCGTCCAAAAGTTGACCGCGGCTCAGCTTTATGCAAATGAATCCGTCAGACGCGAGGTCACTGTCCAATGGGGAGCGAGATGGACATCTTGGGGGAGGTCTGTCGTGACGTAACTACCATTAGCTTCTCTGCCTTCATCCATGACTAAAATGTCTGCTCAACAAAACTCTGTGTTTATAGATATGATATTCCTCCCAGTGGATCCTTCCCGTCAGGCCTGTCTGAGCGCGGCTGACGCGGTGCTGTGTCGTCGGCTCAGGCGCTCATCTTTCTGAAACTGGGTTGTAGAGCGTTTCTCTGTTTATGAGCCAGTCAGACTTTTGGACTCTGTCCCTCTGCCTGAAGAGGAACGAACCTGTGACGTTTATGGTGCCCATCGCTGTTTTATATGAGCATGGAGGACACGATACTGGCACGTGACCCTTTACACAACCTTTAACGATAAGCTGCGAGTTCCTGTGGGGGGTTTCCTGTCTGTGTTTGACTACAGTTGTGCTCTTGAAGTAACGTTACGCCTGTGACTTCTGTCCCTCTGTGGGAACATCTGTCCACTGCTGATGTTGTAGGTTCAGCTTATCGGGTTTATGACGGCGTAGGCCGAGGGCTGGACCCCGCCTCTTGCTTCATGTTCCGTTAGTTTAGTACTGACTGTTAGTTTTCAGACATCGTAGAAAATGGATCTCGAGCCTTTTAACGTCTTCCTGTGATTTGTGTTACATCACTTTCCTTTGTTTACATTTCTGACTGGATTCACCCATGACATGATTTTCCCTGATCAGAAAGTTTTAATGGCTTTCGCTCAGCGTGGTGATGTTCTCTCTTTGTTTTTAGGTTTGTCTAACTGACTCGATGGCATCGTAAATGAATGTTGCCCCCCAGTGATCTCATAATATGAAAAGTTGTTTGAATGCAGAGAATTTTAATCTGTACTTTACAAGCAATGAATATTTTTGTCCAACCGGTCCAGGCAGACGGCCGCCCACCTAGAGCCAGGTTCTGCCCGAGGTTTCTTCCCGTTAAAGGGGAGTTTT
>JAQLOL010000017.1:3771024-3785096 GCA_029783665.1 Naso thynnoides | reverse complement strand
TGTTCTCTGTAAGGTAAATTTTAAGGGATGAGACTCTGACTGAATTTTGACCAAAAAACATAAGAGTATAACAAGCACCTCCTGTGAACTCTAAAGATGCAAAGCAGCGCTAATAAAAGTACACGTGCACATCTTATGACTCACTGCTGCTAGTTTTAAGGTGTGTGTGTGTGTGTGTGTGTGTGTGTGTGTGCTCCCTCATTAAAAAGGCAGACTGATGCTCCAGACAGCAGATTGGCACATTTTCTCCCTCAGTCAATGAGCATTTTCACCTTGAATTATTCAAGCATCAGTAAATAATTCAGCATCATTATTCCTCCTAATGGGAGCAGGGACCTGGACAGCGAGGCCGGGGGAGGTTAGGGGTGAGACCGGCTAAAACGCCGCCCACCGAGGCCGATGAGCTGCAGACGGCGAGGACAACTCCTGCAGAAGCCAAACCGCTGGACATGAATTAATTATACAGGCCACGAAGAATCATTATTCCCCTGGAGGTGGATGTGATGCAGTGTGTAAACAGGATGTTTGTGTCATGCTGTGGGACTTAAACATAATCCACCGACGCCATCGCTGAGAGAACGTTTACCCGCGCGTGTGTGTGTGTGTGTGTGTGTGTGTGTGTGTGTGTGTGTACCTAAATGTGACCTAAGGCAAGAAGACATTTCACGCTCTCTCCTGAGGAAGAGGAGGCAGACCGTGTCATGGTGCAACTGTGATGTTCTGCAGGGCCTTTAGGTTATATAATCCTGTGAATGTCAAGTGTGATGGTGTTTTACATGAAGGGTGACGAAGAGGAGGGCGGGAGAGCTCATCACACACACACACACACACACACACACTTACTCCTAAGAGAGGAGGGCTGACAGCAACAGAGTGGGTGTGAGGCTCAAAATAAAACAGTGAAGAAGAACAATAAGGGGCAGGAAGTGAGATGCATTAAAAAGATTTCCGTTCAAAACTGCGGCCACGTGCACAGAGACAGATTTCCTCTCGTGCCTCGAGCTGCACGTAACCAAGTTATTACCGAACAAATGGAGCGCGCGCAGTGAAGGGAAAGGAAAACATTCCATTTAGATGCAAATGCTCCTCATCCTCCTCCTCCTCCTCCTCTCTGTCCACCTCCCTGCTGCTCGTCCCGGGTCCTGCACGGAGCGTGCAGGTGTGGGGGGGAGGATGAAGCCGCCGACAGATGAGTTCCGACAGGCGGCCTCCGCGCCCGCAGCTCGCGCCGGGATGAGGTTGTTTGTTTTCCGCACCGGACACACCGACACTGACATCCATTTACCGGCGAGAGCGGGCCCGCCGCCCTGACAGGCTGACAGCAGCCAATTACCCCTGAGCTCCATGACAACAAGAATGAAACGTTCCCGCCAAAAAGGCTGAAGATTGGCTGTTAGCAGAAAGCCGACAAACGGAGACACTGTATGGTAGAATATGACCATAATACATCATAAATACATAAAAGTATGTTTCTGTTAGTGTATAATCACCTGAAAATAAGAATTACTGTGTTTTCTTACTTTACAATGAGCCTTTCAGAGCTACGGAGGCGGTGGGTCCTCTACTGCGGAGTCCGCCATGTTGCACCGCCTCTTCCTACGGTAGCCCACAAGGGACAACAAAATACCAGATCTAAAATAGATCTAAATTGTTTTTTGCGAGTTCCGCGGCCACCGTAGTTTTCACATGTTCGTAAAAGGGGAGATTAGGCACAGTTATGTTCAGTCACCTGCAATCTGCAACTTCACCGCTAGATGTCACTAAATCCTTCATATAAAAACTTTAAACTGCTGTGGAGAAATTAAAGGAAAATACACACATGCTTAAATGACTCAACGACACTTTTTCACTTCAGCTATGCGGATTGTAAGCAAGGAAAAATAAAAACACATCTTGAAATCAAATTATTTGTTTTGGAATATTAAGAGTTTTTTGTTACAGGATAATTAATCAAAAAGTAGCTGCTATCAATACAGATTTGGAAAAAAAAAAAAAAAGTTTTCCAGAGACAAAAAAAATATCTTGTTACCATGAAAAAAACACTCCACTATCACATGAATGGACAGAACTGAGAGGCATTCTGGGATATGTAGGAAATCAAAAGTAAAAATTAGACTGTGAATCAACAAACAGTGCATCAAAACTTGCTCCAGGATAAAGTGTTTTAGTGAAGTATTTAAACTAAATGCCCAAAATGTATATTTGACATCTTAACCGTGTAAATCCACACGGCAGATTCGTGGCCAGAAAGCGTCTAATAAAAACTACAGCCTGAAGAAAAACAAAAATGACCTTTTGAAACCATTTACTGCATAATACAAACCCATACAGCAGTTTTACAAATGTTCATAAAAATGTTTATTTGTTTATTTCTTTTACAAATGCTGTTAAAGTGAAACACGTCTTACATTGCAACGTCACGTCTTCATCGTAAAGCTGTCCAAAAAAACCCAAACCATGACAGAGGACTGTAACCTGGCAACAGCGTGACAGATGGCGGTAATGCAGAGGAGCGGGAGGAAAGAGCTGGTCATGTGAACTGGAATGGCATACATGTATACATTCTCTCTCTCACACACACACACGCACACACACGCACACACACACAGGCTTACATAAATAGATACAGTGTAAAAACAGGCACAGTCACATTGGGATCATACAAAGTTCATCTGTCAGTAGGTACAAAATATGACCAGTGGCAGGTGTTTCAAAAAGGTATTTGCTGTTATTGCATTACGCAGGAAACAGCAAGTGTTCTTACGAGGTGGTGTAACAGTTACAAGTGTACAGTGAAAGAATGTTTTTGCTGAAATGAGCCGCATCTTTACGACTGATATGAAATCAAACATGCTGCTGCTGTCCTCAGGCAAACAAACTGTTCATGTAAGCTGTGACAGCCAGGGGGCAGTAGGGGACAACCGTGCTCGCAGGGCCGCATCACTCTGACATGTTTTTCTTCTTGAGTTAAACATGAGATCAGCGTCACCCCCTTTGTTACTACTTTGGTGAATTTATCAGACGAATATTAGCACGAACAGAATCATTTTAAGCTTAATCTAACTGTTTTTATGAGGCTTCACAAAAGTAGAAATAATGAGAAGAATCCTGGCGGAGCCTTCGAGTGAGGTGGCTGCCCCCGAGGGACTGACTGCGAGCGTGTTTGTCAGACAACAGAGGCGAGACGAGGGAGTGAAGGAAAACCAGACGGTCCAGTTGGGAGGAAGGTCCCGCCCTGCTGCAGCTCTCACTCTGTTGACTCATTACAATCTATTATGTATTCTGCTGATAGGAGCGAAGCCTGTGAGCCCTGAAAGATGAACTCACACTTAAAATACCACAAATTCTCAAACTGTGGCCTTATTTAGCTCAGTGGCAGAGCCAGCCGTTTGTCCACAGCTCTAATGAGTTCAGCAAAAGTCTAGTCAGGTGCTCGACTCCAACCATGTTAAGACACCATGAAACCCAACACTTCCTGCACAGTTTTCACATTAAAAGCCTTGCAGCCGGCGCAGCCTTCACCACATAACTGCGACGTCCTTCTCTGATTCCTAACTGAGGACCTTTGTGGCACGTTTCCTGTCTCTCTACACTGCTGACTGTCAAACAGACACATAGTTGCAAAATAATATGGCAACCTTCACTTTTTTTAGCAGGCCTTTAATGTGAAAAACATCAAGACGTGCTGCGTTTTCTTGGCGGAGGCTCAACAGCGATCAGTAGCACAGCAAAGACGAAATGACTGGAGTTAAATGGAGCGTTAAAGAATCAAATTAAATCGAGTGTAAAACCACTATGTTGTTGGCAGGACTGTTGTTGTTCATACTGGCCGTGCTTATTTTACATGAGAATTTACGGTATTTCGATTTTCTGCCAAGTATCCAGCAGAGCAGAAATTCTGGATTTATCAGTAGTACTTTTTATTTCTGAAATCGCGGCTCCGTCTCTCCTCCTCGCTGCCTTCCTTCCCCATCACGTCAGGCAGATGCGGCAGACATGAAAGTCCTGAGATGGTTACTGAAGCGATGAGGCAGGGCAAATGTTTTTGGGCACGTATCCTCCTCTGAGCGTCTCTGATGATCCGCTTCATCCTGTGTTTAACATGGCGTGTGTGTCTGTGTGTGTGTGTGTGTTGTTGTCAACTAGAGTGGAAATATTTCTGACTTTGCTCCGTTGCACCTGGAGAAGAATCACGCACCAAAACAGCTCAGAGCAAATTAGCACTCGTGGGTGCTACTGTCGGCCTCCGGCTGGAGTCTGACATCTCAACTGTGGAGAGAAGTTGTTTCGTCCAGAGTTCTGATGTCCTGAAGTGGTGATGAGGAAAAGAGTCGGACATCCTCTGTGTGCAGGCTGAGATCATCTGTTCCATCCTCTTCAGGCATATTCTTTTCATTTGGAAACATCCAGACGTGCATTTAATGCAAAGTCTGACTGAAGATCAGTTTCATCCTTTAGTTCAACACATTTAATTTGGTTTTCGAGACAAAGAAATCCATTTAGTTTGTTAGTGTCCGGAGGGGCAGGCGGGATGCTGTCACGTGTTTAAGTCAGACTTCAGATATTAAAACTGAAGTCACACCATCGCAGTCCTTAGTGGTTCGTCTGTCCGTCTGTCCCGTGGAGATTTAAAAAAAAAAAAGAGTGACCAAGACAGCAGAGTGTCTGTGGGATGTCACAAATCTCAAATGTTCCTTTCCTGTTTGGCTTCAGCATCTCAAACAAAACAACAAAAGGATGAGGGATTGTGTTAACACGTGCACACGCACACACACACACACACACTCACATCCACCATATGTGCACACGACCTTGTCCGAGTCAAACCGCCGTGAGCGTAACCTTTTGTTCTCATCCAAATCAAACATAAAAAGATCAATATATTCAAACGTGTGTAATATAGAGATTCATATATAATATATAAAAATTCCAAAAAGTAAAAATAAAAACTGCAAACCCAAAATGAAACATTTGAGAGCAACAAAACAGGGTGAGGAATAAAAAAAACAAAGTTTGGAGTCCTACACGGAGGTTTCGGACTGTAGCCGCAGGACAAACTTGTGCGACTTGGGGTCGATGTATTCCTCTGACATCTGGATGTACGGGATCTTCTTCGACGTCACCACCAGGCTGAAGTCCACACACTTGAGCAGGAAGACGGTGCCGTCTTTCAGGCCGCTGGTGACCGACGCCTCGCTGATCAGCGTCCACTGACGGGCCAGCCAGTGGTCGCGGCTGTACTGCAGGGTGGGACCCGGCATCAGGTAGCTCTCCAGGAACGCCTGCGCCGGAGCGACATACAGAAAACACACCTTTGTATCTCAAAGAACACATGGGCTCATGTAATACTGAAGGTGAAAAGGCCCAGAAACGCGCGTGATCGTGACGCGCTCTGACCTTGGGCGTCATGTTGTTGGTGATGCAGAAGGCCAGGTGCTGCTGGATGCTCTCCATGCTGTGGCAGTGCTGCTGCTTGGTCGTCCTCAGGTACTTCTGCAGGGCGCGAGCCATGGAGGGGAAGATGGCTTGTGCTGCCTCCCGCGGGTCCATCACGTCGCCTGGTGCTTTCTTCTGCTCCTCCTCCTGCATGCGCTTGATATGTGTGAACGCCTCCTCTACTGCCACCACCAGCCTGGGAGGAAACACAGCAGACACAGTTTGGGTCAGTGTTTAGGAGCCTAACGGGGTTTTCATCTCTTCCTGGGTTTTTTTTTCAGAAGTTGTTCTTCAAAGCTCTTAATTCGAGAACAGGAATTGTTACAACAGGCACACTGGGTTGGAGGCATAGCTCAGATTTCCTGTATTTGGCTGCTGCTCCAGTCACCACAGCAACTCTGCATGCACTGGGATCACCTTGGAGAGTTCACTCTGCTCACTTCTCACAAAGCGTATTTACTCAAACCTGTGATAACAGATCTTTTGGCCCCTTCAGGGGCCGTGGGAACAAGCATTACACTGACCTTTGAGCTACGAAGGTGAATTTTCCACAGAAACACAAAACAGCAGTAACATTTATTAGCAGTCATGAGGTGAATATAGGTCGAATATGCAGGCCGTGTTGAGAGGAGAGCAGCCCAACTAAAAATGGAAAGGGTTTTTTTCTCTGTGTTTAAAAAAAATCTGTTTACATGAAGAACTGAAACTGCTGCAGTATGCCTGCCAGGCCAGTAGGTGGTGGTGTGACTTTGTAATGACATACACTGACAGCCGCCAAAGTTGTTAACTTCCTGTTGCTGCTAAGCTCTCAGCAGCTTCAAATTATAGAAATTCAGCCGTAGATCGACTTCTAAATTTATTCTACGATAACTCAAATTCACCTCCACAGACGTTCGACCTGCTGTCGGTGTTCTGTGGAAAGTTTCATCAGAGTTTGGGAGTGGCTAGAATGGAATACATTGACTTGTGCTAGCATTAGCGTCGTCACCGCGTCCACAGGCACTCCGCCTGCCACTTTACACAGCTGGAAATATGGCTGCCGTTTCCAAAGATTCCACTCTGGAAGCTGGTTTGAAACGTTTGTGGTTTCAGAGGCTCCAGCACGCCGTTGTCATATAAAGGAAAGGATGAACTGCAACAACAGTTTAATGTTTGATGCCAAAACCTGCGTCATGTAAACTGCCTACCGCTCTCACTTAGCCCTGTTTTGATCTCCACCAACTCCTCAGAGAAACATCTGGCTTTCAAGCTGCTTCACGCTTCACTGTGTTCAAACAAACGCCGTGTCTCACAGATTAAGCTGTTTGGGGGAAAATGAATCTTCATTTAGAGGAGGAGGAATGACTAACAACAGAAATTGCAGATTTAAACTCATATTTGTCAGATTCTGGAATATTTTAGAGCTGCTGCATTCAGCACCGTGCTCTGCGCTTGCGGACGCGCCGCTCGTGCTCCGCCTCCTCGTAGTACAGCTCGTTGTGGCTTGTGTCTCTGCGGCGGGCGGCTGCTGCGATCATGGCTCTGGACTGAGAGTGGGCGAGTCCTGCTGCTGCGTTGTTCCCTGGACCTGCCGTGACAGAGAGATACGAGAGGAACGGTTACTCAGAGTGTGTGTGTGTGTGTGTGTGTGTGTGTGTGTGTGTGTGTGTGTGTCTTTTACAGGCAAAGTGACAGTCACAGCCTCAGAGACAACAGTAGAGGAGCAAAGCAGTGACACAAGGTGCAACATGCTTTTAGAGTGAAAAAGCAGCTCATGAAGCCAGTCCATTTCCTGTTATTAACAGCGTTAGTAAACCACAGGAAGTGATGCGGTTAGCCACACAGGGCTGTGATTTTTTGGCTGGTCCAGCTCTGTGATCGTCTGAAAATCTAGAACACCCACATGCGACTCTTGATGCTCACACATTCTCGCTCCTCGCGGCCTTCAGGAGGCACGCTGCGTCCAATTAAAGAGTCTCAGCAACTTCAGAAGTTTACACTTTTGGAAGCAGGCGACGCGGCTGCTGATGTTAATGCAGGTTAAAAAAGGCCGAGCTGGTGAATTATTGATGCGGGGCAGCGATGGAGCATGAACAGAATAATTCATGGACGGAGAGGGGGGAGTTTTCATCACACCGCTCCTCTGGCTTTTTTACTGCACTTAGAGGGGATTTATGAGGCGGATTGTTATGCTGAGAGGTATGTGTTGGATTTCAGGGGGAGGCTCACTTCTGTCTCTCTCTCTCCTCAGTACGTGTGTTTTTATCACTTTTTCTCTGTGGATTCTTTTTAATGGTCCTCTGATAAACTAAATAAATCAGCCGCGTCTCTCTGGTCGAGTGTCCTAAAACATCCAAGTCCCAGTTCCCATGACAAACACAGATCAGGTGCGAGCCCCCCCCGGCCACATCAGTCTGTGATGTCACTAAAACGTTTCATATCACAGGACTCATCGAGGCTAATTTGGAGATAATGATACGATGTTTCATCATTAACTTGATATTAAATACAGATCTGCTCATTTCTTCACTTCCTTCTGTCATTTTTGCATAAAACAAAAGCAGCTTGTCTCGTTTTTCTCTCAGCTTTTCAGCCTTTTCTTCATCAGGTTGGTGAGCGGCTGCAGAAGTGATCAGATCATCAGAGGATCAAAAACTTCTTCATAAAATGTTCATAACTGCACAAAATGAAGAATCAATGAAAGCAGAGCAGTGAACGTGTCCAAATGAAAACTGTTTGAGTCCAAAGAAGTTTTTTTTTTTTTTACCTTAACTGATCATATTTCACCTTGTTTCTCTGTTTACTTTCTTTTTCTGACAGCACTTAAAATCTTTCATATTTTAATAGACTGCACACCTTTTTCTGCAAGGATATTATTTCAATTCCCACCACCGAGAGCTAAGAAAACAACATGGAGGCTGAACAGCTTTACAGGCATCATGAAAATACCCTGAGCCCATTTGGACGCAGTGTAATTGAGAGTTACTGCCACTTTGTGCTCAAAGCGTCATAACTCTTTAATCGAGGAAAGATTATTGTCCGTCCCTGAGTTTGATTTGTTTATTACGATGTCGGCGCAGCTGCAGACAGAAAAGAGCGGGAAGCAAAAGCTTCAGTAAGACACACAGAGTCAGAGAGCCAGAGCAGCGGCTGCACGATCAAATGAAGGAGGATGAGACATGAGAGAGAAACGACAAGACCAGCAGCGTGACAGCTATCGATTTATCAGCCAACTGCCTCCCACAAACACCTGAGAGGAGGCAGAGCAGAGCAGGGAGACGAATGATTAGACAAGGAGAGCGAATGGAGTTAGTGCACGTAAGTGAAGCTCCGGGGCACTTGAGGGAGAGTGATAATTTAAAGGAGGGTTTGTGTTACATTCTGCAAGCTGCTGTGAGAACGACGGAGCGTTTTCATCAACCTGAGGCGTGCAAACAGAGCGCAGTGAGGAAGAGGGACTGATCCACACAGTGAGTGAGCAGTGACATCATCGCTTAGCTTCAAGGACCAGAACTCTCTGCTGACCATTTACACAGTGAACAGCCTGTGAGGGCGCTGTGGCGAGCTGCACCGTTGCTTTACTTACTGTCCAACAGGTAGGCTTTCAGTTTAGCTCTAAAGACGTCTGAACAGGCGAGCATCAGCGGAAAGAGACACACGAGGACAAAGTCAACATGTCGGCTGTGACGCTGCTTAAATCTCTTTCCCACCTGCTCCAAGTCTTCCAGGGGAAGGACAGACGCCGACATCGAGTAACCACATGTGTGTTTCTGTGCGTTGTTCTCCATTAACGACAGATCAGCGACGTTTCATATTACTGTCGACTATTTTCTTACAATTCTGGATCGATTTCCTCCCCCCCCTCCTCCAGCAGCACATTCCAGACCAGAATAAAAATCAACTTGCAGAGACTTGAAATGTGCTTCAGATCATCTGTCACAGGCAGAAACTCAGAAAAGTGGAATTATTGTCACTGCTGGAACGGCTGAGGCAGTTTCTAGCTTTACAACAAAACCAAATGACAAAAAAATGTGTTAAAAATTCTCAATTCTGAATGTTTGCTGGTGAAAAATGAGTGTTAGGATGATTTTCACGTGGATACCAGCTGAAACTGTAAGTGTTCTAGTTGTCAGGTTGAAACATGCAAACCCAGCCGTACGAAATCAGTGTTTTCAATCATTTGAAGCTAAAATTATTAGTAAAATAACTTGTTAGACATTCAACAAAAAATCACTGGCAATTATCTTCACAACTGATGAGTTAATGAAGCCATTTTTAAGTTTAGACGCCCAAAATTCTCTGATTCCAGCCTCTGAAATGCAAATATCTGCTGGTTTTGTGTCTTGAATGCTCATACATGAGTGTTTACTGGTCAAACACTTCAGGCTCTGTGGAATTATAATGGGTCTTGGTTTTTTTTTTTACTATTTTATGACATTTTATAGACTAAACAACTACACACTTAATCGAAAGAATAAGAAGCAGATTAGTTGATCCTGAAAACATTTGTTAATCACAGCACATCAAGTAAGACGACACGTTATCCTAAAATGAACAAGAACAAGACGACAGCTGTAGAGAGGAAAGAGCAGCAGAACACACAGACGGAGACACACACAGAGACCTTCCCACTCACCCTCAGCAGGGGCTTCTGGGAACTCACCATCCACGTTGTAGACCTTGAGGCCGGCCAGGTGCTTGGCTGCGCGGGACTTGGAGGCGGAGAGCAACGCCGGGTTGTGGACGGAGAAGTCGCAGTAGTAGTGCTCCAAGATGGCCAGAGCTGCCCGCTGAATGCTGGAGAGGAGAGGACGAGAGAATGAAAGAGAAGCTTCAGCCGTGGAAAATGTTTCAGGTAGATCCAGGAAGCTCTACGCCAGTGTGAAGGTTAAGACAAGGAATGTGAGAAACATCAGCCACAGGACGTTTTTCACTTGTAACACAGAATCCTGGAAAATCCCTGCAGTAATTCTACTTCCTCTCTAACTGAATACGGAAGAACAGTAAAGAAGATCTGAGGGGGAAAAACAGAAGTAGCTCTAAGACGTTTTGGCTTCTTTGACTGTCGCCGTATTTCTCATGGACAGAAAATGTCGTCTGCTGAGTGAGAGCAAGGACGCAGAAAGCTCTGGTGTTAAGACAGAGAAACATTTTCAAGTGGCTCCTCAAAAATATGACAAATCTATAAAAAGAAAGAATCTATGGAAAAGAGAGGAGGAGGACAGAAGGTGGTCATGAAGGAGGAAGACGAGAGAACAAAAAGATTTAACGAGTGACATCAAAGAAAACAGATTTTCTGTCCACACTCAATAAACAACCTCCGATGTGCGAGCGGCAGTGATGGTTGCCATAGTTACCACAGACAAACTGACACACCAAGACAGAGGAAGTGATGTTCGGACACAAGGACAGACGGCACAGTCCACATCCTGGTCCTTCACACTAATCGATCAGCGTGTCACATTTACAGACGACAGTAATAAACCAACCGAACACAAGTTTGTTTTCACTGTATGTGGCTCAAATCAGCGTTCTTCTATAATAAAGGAGCAACACGATTTGGTCCTGGAAGAAAAAATGTTGGACGTCAGAGAGAAATTACTAAGTTTCTCTGAAAAGTCGATTTAGCACAATCCCCCCCCCCTAACAAATAAAGATCATGTGAGAGGAAAAAGAGCCGGTACAAATTCTAGACGAGCAGCAAAAAAAAATATTTCCAACTTTCTCTCTCCTGAATATGGACAAAAATCAAATGTCTCCAAACTGTCATTTGGTCGAGGCAGCCTCCGTCAATCTGATGGACAACGTGGACACGTGCACTTTTTCTTCACACCTTTCATATTAATGCGATGAGGCAAAGTGCACTTTACTCACACGCCACGCTGCTGCTGACGCTCACGTTTGTTGGTTGTGATCATGTGATGTAACTTCATTACACCGTGCTGATGCTTCTCATGTTTGTGTGTTTGTTTTGTATGACGGGATGTTCTGCAATGTTTTTATGAAGCGCTGCGTCGAATTTCCCCACGGGGACGATAAAGTTTCACCTTAACAAAACTCACAGTTACACTCGGTGAACGTCGCTGAAAACACTGTCAAATCATCACGTCATGCGGATATAAAAGTCATTCACGGCGTGAGCTGCTGTGACCCGGCTGTGATGTCAGAGGAGCTCCGTGTGTGTGTGTGTGTGTGTGTGTGCAGAGGTGTGACTGCATCTTTTGTCATTCTTTGGGAAGCACAAACTCAACACACATGAACAACGACACATGCTAACCTGCAGCATGAGCTCCCTATTACGCCAAAGCAGGGTCACGGTTTGACCTCTGACCTGTTGTTAAAAGCACAAATCATACATCAAACATCATTTGTTCTTACTGCTCGGCCGTCTGGAGACTCACGTGTAACAGAGGTGACGCTGACATACTGTCATGTCCGCCGGTGCAGACGCCAGCGTCACGGCCGTTACCGTCCAGCGGGATGCAAACTCAACACGGCGTCAGCCAGCAGCAGAAACTGAAGAAACTGCACGTTGTCCACTTTGCTGAATTCAGTGGAAAATACTTTGGATCAACTTTGAGTTGGTGAGACAAATGTTGGTGTTTTTGAAGAGAGAGACGACGGCGTTTTAATGTTGCACCCGACTGACCAAGTCGGAAAGTCACGGCTGTTTCATTTGTGTGTTTTGAAATAGTTTTGAAATGGCCTGTACACACGTTTTTATGAATTATTGGCCATAGAAAACCTTTCTTCCCTCTGAGAACTCACAAAAAACCGTCTGCATCTTACACACCAGTGTGACTTATATTCTGTATTTTATGGTAATCGCACAAATTGCTCCCAGACCCTTTAAACCTGCCAGAGAAGGACTAAACCAACTCGGATGGTTTCAGCACCAGTGTGTCGCTCACATGACGAAACAAGGAAAAACAACAAACACTTCACAGGGAGACTTTCTGCCAAAGCGCGAGGCCGCACTGATTTTTTTTCCACTGAAGCAAACGTAACAAGTGTGACGGCAGCTCCCTCTGTTAGCACTAATAAAACCCACACAGCCCTCGGTTAGACATTCAGATCTCTGACAGAGACGGCCATTGTTCAGTGGCCACTTGTAACGTCTGAGTGCTGAGTCACAGTCCTGCTGCTTTCCAACTTAAATCAATTATTAAACCGAGCAAACACGGCTCAGAACTATGGACGACGAGCGCCTGGAGCGGCCCGTGCAGCAGGAGTTTAGCAGGACATAAAAGAGCAACTGCAGATAACAACCCTGTGAAGACCAGAGACGCTGACTGCTGCCTCCTCTGACGCTGCTGCCCGGACTGACCGCTCAGGGAATGTGAAGCGGGAAGTCCCAGCTGTGAATGTGTTTAACCCACACCCCGTCTGTGATAACTCTCTCAGGCTGGAATGCATTCACATTCAGCTCGTCTGGTCTGACAAGGGGACAAAAAAAGCTTCCTCTGGCCCTCAGATTGGCATCAAAGGCGAGGCAGACGGAGACAAGCCGTCAGGGCCCCAGGGCCCGAGCGGGGCCTCCCTTCTGATAAGGCGGTAGATGGATGCCAGAAAAACAGGAATGTGAGCAGCAGCCGCTGCCTGGTAACACATGAGAGAGCTGCTCTGTGGCTACATGTGCATGAATCTGTCGTTTGCATGTTTATGGTGCAATTACCCATGCACACACGCACATGCGTGTCCATGCGTGTGTGTCAGGCTGACCAGATGCCGTGCTCCAGTCTGCAGGGAGCACTAATTAGCTGTGTGTTTACAGTCACAGACACACAACAGAGCGAGGCCGGGCCTGCTGCCGGCCGAGCAGCGACCAACGGCATGGCTTACAAAGGACAACAGCCCGAAGGCAGCCAGCTCACACACCAACCCGACCGTAACACACACCCACACACACACACACGTCTGACCTGTTTCTACCAATGCAGAATCAATACAAAAATCAATCCAATTTCCAGTCTGTGACACGTTCATGTTTTCAAAATGATTTCACATTTAATCCTGTTAACATGAAAAATATATCACACAACACTGCCCACAATATTCCGAGCAGAACAATGAGAACTATAGCGGACAATTCTAAATCTGGTGATGCTGCTTTTTGTTTCTCTTCAGTCATCCAAGCACATCCACGTTTGGCAAGTTTGAATTTTCTAAATAAATTGAAGGTTTCTTTATGAGCTTCCTGGAAAAAGTCACGGCCGTCCAAAAGCCAGAAACAGAGCTGCAGCTCTGCAGACACACACGGTCACACTCACGTCCTTTAAACGCACTTTCAGAACATTTGTTTAAAGTCACTCAATATGTATGCATGTCTGCTTTTTCTTTACTTTTAAATGTACATTCAGTCAGCCCTGTGTATTACATATGTGTTCTTTATATGAAGTCACGTATGACGTTTAAACTCCTGCACACAGTCGATGTTTTTATTTCAGACTCAGATCAGCACTTTCTGTATTTTAGAATCGAAAACATATCAGATGTAAACTGCAGGGTGAATGCGTGACAATAAACAGTAGAAGAAGAAGAAGAAATACATACATAAAGTGCTAATGTGAGTCTAAAAACAACATAATGTGGTAAATAAACAAGTCACAACAAGCACACAGGACTGTTTAGAGTTGTTGGAAAGTTTATCTGATGAC
>JAQLOL010000017.1:3759308-3770924 GCA_029783665.1 Naso thynnoides | reverse complement strand
TACTGCACACACAGTCCAAAGAATGGGATCTATCTTCTTGTCTGGAACTCAGGAGGGAGGAAAATAACAACAAGAAATAAAAAAGTTGGTATCCCTTTAAAAATGTGCTGCACACTGTGCACCTTTGACACGATCCTTCACATCGAGGTTGTTTGTAAATGTGATGTTTGTTCAGGTACAAAAATACTGCAGGCTGATAAACAGTTATCAGATCATTTTAACTGCCAAGTATCAGAATCAGCCAAATTCAACGGTCAGTTATACTTCACAGTCCTTCAGCGGTTGGTCACGCACATTTCACATTTCACATCTGCTTCCTGTGACATTTCATGTCAGTCGCACACAATTAACAAATTGACTATTTATAGCAAATAGTTTCACAGATTTGTCTGAGAGGCTCCGTTCTTTAGGGGAGCTTTCAAAGTTTCAGAGCAGCGACGCACTCTGCTGGGAGAGTTAATCCTCACTTAATGAACACATACAGGAACATTAATCTTATTTAAACCAACAGAAGAAAAATAACAGATAAAAGGAGACTGCAGCAGCAGAGGAAAACAGATTTAGCCTGAG
This sequence comes from Naso thynnoides, assembly GCA_029783665.1. Classification (NCBI taxonomy): domain Eukaryota; kingdom Metazoa; phylum Chordata; class Actinopteri; order Acanthuriformes; family Acanthuridae; genus Naso; species Naso thynnoides. The sequence continues at coordinate 3,770,354 of JAQLOL010000017.1, read as the reverse complement.
TGGATCGCTTAGTTCACCGGAGGAAAGACAAGTTGATTTTACACAATAAAATGTCCCACTGAGGATAAAGTTTGCTCAGGATAATTGAAAAAAAAGGTAATCTAAGGGAAGACTGCTTATGTCAGTGTTTGTTTAGGTTCTGCAGTTTAATCTTATTGAATCAGATGTGATTTTATGATCAGCAAAAAATTCAGTGCAGAGAATTTTGCGAGTTTGTGTGTAACTGCAGTCATGCTAACACACATCAGCACTGCGAGTGCAGGACAGATCAGGTCCACCTGCACAAGCACACAAAGATAAAAGATAACGGGACAATAATTCATCCACCCTGTCGTGACAGAGGTCCGTCTATAAATCCATCATGATTTATTCGTCACCTGTCAGCAAGAATGTGTGTGAGACTGGAGGCTGTGCGCTGACAGCAGGGAGGAGCAGGGAGGAGCAGGGAGGAGCTGCTGCTGCTGCTCCGCTCACACTGGGCTCTTCCTGTTTTTCCTCTGAGACAGTGAGGCCATAAAAACCTGCACACACACACACACACACACACACACACACACACAGAGCTCCTCTTCTATTCCCACGTACATTTTAGGATTCAGCGCTCCCCTCCCATTAACTATTAATCCCTTGTTCTCTCTTCTCTCCTTCGCTGCCTCGCGCTCTCCTGGGTCTCTCCTCTGTACTCCACCCTCCGACAGTCTGCAGCTCTTTTCGGAGGAGTTTTCTCTCTGAAGCTTTTTTCTCTGGCACCATTTCCTCCCCCCATCAGTCACTTTGTTTGTGCCTACTCGTCTCTGCCTTTTCTTCCCTCTCCGTCTTCACATTCAGCTCCTTTTGCTACTTGATCGCCTCTTTTTCTTCAGGCACGTCCTTCAGTTTCTTGACTTTCCTGAGTCTTTCCCGTATGAGTTTCTTCTTCCCATTTCCGAGTTTGTATCCAGTCACTTTCCTTTTCCTTCTCCCATCTCTCTCACTCGAGGTGTCCCAGTTTCCATCTCTCCACTCGCCCACACGTCCTCTCCTTTCCTTCCCTTTCATCCCTCAGTGTGCTCTTATCTCCTGGTCCCTCATGTATACACACTGCAGCTCTCTTTAACCTCGTACATGTTCTGCATACACAGAGGTCACATCTCGCTCTCAACGCTGACACTCAAAGAATCCACAATTTCCCCAAACCACCAAATATGTAAGATCTGAACTGAAATATGCACTTACATGTCCTCTCAGCCCAAATTACAGAGAGGAGCTTTGACAGCAGGTCTTTTTTCATCTGTTCCTACTGACACAGGAAGGTTTTACACTTTTTGCTCACATCATTTCCCGGTGTCAGCTGAGCCATAAATTTTCTCCGTACCTTCTCAGTAACAAGCCTAAACAGCAGCTAACACTTTGTTAAGAGAAACCACAGATTAGACCCAAATGTGGATTCATCCGCAGCTGAAAATAGTCCCTAACATATTAACTCCTTCTTCCTGTTTGAGTGACGTTTTATAAAAACTACAGCTGGCAGCTGTAGGAAATAACTGAGCCAGTAAAAAGTTTATTAGTTTCAACAAACTAAAACTCTGTTTTATAGTTGTGCAATAAATCTTCCTTCATGAAGGTCGTAATGTGGCTTTTTGTTGGAACTGTCTAAGCGGTTCATTCATCTTAATAATAATTTAGGGGGCGCTGTTTGTTGATGATTTGTACTGCATTACACTGAAAGCTGTATTTGTTATTTACTCTGTCGTTAGTGATATTTTTCGGTGGGACACAACAGAGACTGTCACATCGTGCAAAACGATCTTACACCTCTCCACGACAGTTAAAGTAGAGTTTATTACAAATTCTTGCTTTCCACTGCGTTATTTTTTAGCTCCATGTACCAGAGAAACTGGTAGCTTACATGACGGACACATTTTTCAGGGTTTATGTCTTCTTAGAATTTGAATGGCCCAAGAGGATGAGAATACTCCTCAGGTTTTGCAATGTGAGCGCTGTGTTTCTCTTTGCCATCACTGTGATGACAGACTGAGTTGTTGGCACTGTGACAAGGTTGCAGAGTTGTGAAATTCTTTATTCCAGCTATATGAACCTCTGCGTAGAGTCTGATGAGCCTCCAAACTCATAAATCTGTTTGGTTTTTTTCCCAGCGTCACGTCAGAATCACCGCACACCCACCAACACAGCGCCAACTGTTTGGTTTGTTCGAACGGCAGAACTCATCTGCAGTGTTGGGAGTAAACATGAGGGGACAACATCAAGCGTGAGGAGCGAATCACCTGTGAAGAAAGCAAGCCACTCTGCGCCTCTCACCTGAGCTGTCCCAGGTTGTAATGCCTCGTCTCGCCATCCGTGGAGCGTGTGACGCACACGGAGAAGCACGGCTGCAGCTGCCGGAGCTCCAGCAGGACGATGGCCAGGTAGTGGATGAAGAGCAGAGCGTCCACCAGAGACACGGCGTACTGCACGATGCCTTGGTAGTTCTCATCCTGTGAAATGATTCATATCCATTAATGAACTAAAAAACACGGACTGACAAACAAAAGCTGTGCATGAAACATCCCGCAGGGGGAAGAAAGAAGACTGTACACATGCAAGACGAGATGTAGAGCAGATGAATATTTAGATACAATTCAAAGGACCGCAGGCTTTTCAGACCGTCTCTGTGTGTGCGTGCATGCGTGTGTGCTTTCCTACAAGCCTGAATGAGGGACCAACAGCGATTATAAATTATGACTCACACGGTAAACACACAGCACTGGGGAAACCAAATATGTTGTGTTTTGGTTGTTTCTGATCATGATGAACTCCTACAGGCATTAAAAATTAACGTGTGTGTCATATAAGAGACCTTTTCTCTGCTACTGGAAATATTCAGTTCTGTTTGTGTGTATTTTAAGCTCGAGTCTGTACTGAGGAGAAATTTTATCTGTAGTAATTCATGGCTGTGTTCCCTCTCTACACCTTTTCTCAGCTCACCTGTGAGTCGAGTATTCTGACTCCGTAGAACAGCCAATAGGAAACCACAAAGAGCAGCACCAGCACGGCGAGTAGCGCCCTGAATACGAACACCCGTGGGAGGCCGGCCCGCGGCGGCCTGAAGAAGAGGGCCCAGACGGCCAGCAGCAGTATGAGCAGCTTGAAGGCCACGGAGATGAAGAGGCCCTCGCAGGCTGTGCCGCAGCTCTGCAGCTTCTCGGGCCAGAGGAGGTGGGGGAGCACGAGGAAGGCCAGCGGCGTCAGGAACACCAAGAGGCCCAGGATCACGGCGAGGGTCAGGGTGAAGTAACGGCGGCAGTCGAGACCCACGCTGTCCTCCAGATCCTTGGTGATGCGAACGATGTCCTCCTGAGAGAGGCTGTGCTCTGATGTGCCTGTGACGGCCGTGGTGGACTCGCCCCAGTTAACATCCTGCAAAAACGACACGATAAAACAAAAAAGGACTTAAAACGACGGATACATTCCACGCTAATGATGTCACCAGTGTTTGACCGTTGAAGAAAGACTTTCTCCTTCTGTGAGGATTCTTTCCAACGTGTTAATTTTAAAAGAAAATGTGCAAAAACTAACATTTGACATTCAGGTCAACAGGTGAGCGTGACACTTTGAAACTCTTACCATTATTGTGTGGATGTTGTATCATGTTATTTATGCAAATACACAACTTCAAGGCCTCAAAATAAGATGCTGTGCGTCAGATGATGCCTGAGACGAACGAGTGTCTCCTTTGAAAGGTTTGTGTATTTCCTCGCATGGAAGGGACGGAGCACAGAGGAAGAGACAAAAGACAGGGATGTGTTTGAGGGAACTGAGACGCATCCAACGACTTCAGCAGGTCTAGCAAGTGCAGGAGAACAAAACCACGACAACAGAGAAGGATTGGGCCAAATATAGCTACTCTGCTCGAGGGGAAAATGTGAACAAGTGAGATAAAGCATCAGAGGACTGAAAATATTAGAAGAGAGAGCTTTTCATCTAAACTGTGCTCATGGTACACAGTCTGGTATCTTACTGTGCTGCATTTGAGAGATTTAAACTGTAAAATGTTCATGTTGCTAACACAGCTTTTTTACATTTGACTGACACCGCAGCTCAATGATGGCAGGGAAGGTTTTTCCAAGCATGTGGGAAAGAAAGGAACACGGGACAGGAAGAGGGAAAAAGTAAACAGAGCAAGCTGCCAACTGGGCTGCACGCTGACGTTTGGGTCTGACTGCATCCGCAGATAATGGAGGTCAGCGGCGTCGCAGCAGAGCCCTCAGAACAAGACAGATAAGGACTCTCCACAGCGGTCAGAACAAGCTGCTAATGTGACGCTGTGAGGCCACGGCGGCGAACACAGGACGGATAAAGACTCCAGTGACACAGTTAGCACAACATCTGTAAATGAAGTCTATTTTAAAGACTGCAGCAGTGACATCAGCCCCACAGAGGCAGAGAGGGGCTCACGGCGGGGATGGATTATGATCACTTCAGACTGGGGGGGGGGGTTGGGAGGAGGGGGGGGGGTGGTGCATTGGGACAGAGAATATCCCAGCTGCCTCAGGGCCTAAAGAGCAGAGAATGAGATGAGGAAGAACAATGGGAGGACCCCGGCAGGAATGCTCAGGTTGCCTTTGAAGCTGCAGAGGAGCCACAGAGTGAACTCACACTCACTAATGATAAAATGTTCACTGCTGTGCAGGATACCGACGCAGCACAGCACACGTACTGAGAGGGAGAGAACCTGAGAGAAAAACCCACAGCATAAAAGGGCCGGTACTCTATTTTCTTCATCATCCACAAATCCAAAAAAAGGGCCCGACAAAAAATACACTGATACTTATAACACGGATTGCTCAGAGAGCCAAAGCCTTAAACAGATTATTCCTTTGTGCCCTTATCCAAACATGTACAAATACATAAATGTACTTCACTGTTGCACCTCATTCCAGTTATTTCCTTCCTCTTCCTCTTATCCGGGCCGAGTCGTGGTGGCAGGAAGCTCAGTTGGGCACTCCAGACGTCCTTCGCCACAGCAACACTCCCCAGCTCCTCCTGGGGGCTCCCGAGGTTTTCCTCCACCAAATGAGATGTAAAACTTCTCTGGTGAGTTCTGGGTCTGTCCTGGGGTCTCCTCCTAGTGGGACGTGTCCGGAAAACTTCCAAAGAGGCATCCTAACCAGATGCCTGAACCACCTCAGCTGCCTCCTTTCAAACCAAGGAGCAGCGGCTCTACTTCACATTCCTCGCCCTCTCTGTAAGGCTGAGCCCAGCCGCTTGTATCGAGATCTCGTCCTTCCTGTCACGACCCACAGCTCGTGACCATGGGTAAGGGCTGGAACGAAGATGGATTGGTAAACTGAGAACTTTGCCGTCTGGCTCAGCTCCTTCTTCACTACAAAAGTCGGGCGCAACACTCGCATTCCCGCTGACGCTGACCGAACCGCCTGTCCATCTCTCTCTTCCTGTCATTTGTGAAAAAGACCCAAAGGTACTTAAACTTCTTCACTCGAGGCAGGAGCTCGTCTCCTAACCGGAGAGGGCAATCCAGCGTTTTCCGGCAGAGAACCACGGCCTCGGACCTGGAGGCGCTGATAACAGTCCCGTACAGATGAATTATTAACCCTTGTTTGAGCAACACAATGGCAACATGACTTAAGAAATACAACACTGAATACTGTTTTAGATTTTTCTAAATTTACCAAGATCTGCAGTCTACGGCGATGCTAGCAGCTCTATGAGGCAGTCCTGTACTTAGTGCTAAACGCTAACATCAGCATGTTAACGTGTTCACAGCAACAGTGCTAATACTGGCTAATGTTTACCAGAGTCTTCATGTTGTTACATGCGTGTTGGTTTAGATGTCCACTGACAGTTAAGTCAAGCACTGAAGACTGTTTTGTTTTGATCTGACCTTTGACCTCCCAATGTGACCGTTGTTACTCATGTCCCTGTCTCTGGACAGCCAAACATCATGACTGACCTCATCATGTGCAGTAAAGCAGATGGTGGAATGAAAGCAGGACTTGGGTTCAAAAGGTCAGAGAGGCGAGATGTTACAACATGTCCGCTGGGATCGACCCGACATTTAGTCGCGCTTCAGTGGCTGAATCTAATTCATTCATCCAGGTACACACACAGAAAATAAACAGTAAACATTATAAAGGATGATTTGGGTATTTTTGACCTTAGATCCTGTTTGCGGGACGTTTCTCGTGGATCTGAACATACAGACAACATTTTCACTGATCTGTCAGGTATGTCCTGTTTCGCTTGCCATAGCTTGGACAGAAACATTATCACCGTGAGTAGACGCGGGACAGCAGGAGCTACAGCGGAGCTTCCTGCTTCTCGCTGCCGAGGTCGGACGCTGTCGCCCTGGCGTGAGCTACATGAAGCATCGGCTCAGACACAAGGGCGGCGGCTACCTCTCCACAGGCTGTTAACACTCAGACTGACCGAGTCCCTTTAACGGTTCAGGAATTACAGACATTTTTACACCTGATCTCCCATTTCCAGACGCTCCAAAAAACAATTGGACAAACTGACTGTAAACTGGAGCTTCCTCCTCCAGAGAGAAGCAGGAAGCTCCTGATGTAAACTTAAAATTTATCTTTTAAGGCAAGAAACTAGACAATTACAGTTTGTATCCGACAAAATATAGCAGAAATAAATTGACAGCATAATACAACAAACACACAGAAGCTCAAACAATGCTTATTTCAATCCAGTCAACATGAGCAGAGATTGTTTCTGAAACACGAGCGTGAAAGCGAGGCGGACTGAGGAGGCGCTCGGCCTCTCCGCAGAGACTTCAGCAACCGGCTTTTCTCTCACGTGAGCTCATTATCCCCGGCAGAGAGGAAAAGGAAGCTAAAGTGAGTGCTCTGCAGGTCCCCTCTCTTTTCTGGAGATCATTTTCCAGAACATTTCCAGTGATGAACCTGCTGCTATGTTGGTCGGTTTTAATAAGACGTGTATGAAAAATATCTGAAACGAGATATTTATGTCCTACAATTCAAAATTGATCCGCAAACGTCAACTGTCGTGAAGTGAGCTGCCAAAACTCGTTCCTGTGTTTCTGTCACATATTTGTGTCGTTGTTGGTGTGATTTGTTTTGATCTGAAATATTTGCATCTTCACATGTTTTTTCGGTTACAAACCTGGTGTGTGACGGCCTTAAAGTGTCTAAAACAGAAACTTTAAAGGTGGACACAGACAAAGTGAGAGCTAGATGTTTGTCCTCCGTGTTAAGTCACGAATTTGCTTCCACTTGTTTGTTTGTTTTTTTCCTCAACCAGAGAGACGGTCACGACCGACAGCCTAATAAACGAGCACCTTCAACTGTCTGAAAAAGAGCTTCTGGTTAGAATTTAGAATTTTTAATGTTTTTGAGCCTGAATCACTGAATACAGCACGAGTGCAACACAACTGATCCATGCAGTGTTGAGTACAATAAATCTGTCCTGATGACGGACTGAAGCTTTCATTTTGTCAGACCCATCCAGCTTGTGAAGACGAGTGTGTGTGTGTGTGTGTGTGAGAGAAAGGAAATCAATAGGCATTAGATGTGAGGAAGAGTGTCTCTCTGACACTGAGTACCTCGAGAGCACCCATGGGAGACACAAATCACTGCTTCTGCTGCTACACTCAGCACTCATTAGCCTCGTTTTAAAGCTATGAATCACACACTGCTCCAGGATTTAAAAAAAAAAAAAACAACTAACATTTTTACACAACATATTCAAAATTGCTCCAAACAGAAAATGACTTACAAACCTCAAACTCTGACCACCAAATTCTTATAGCGTCACTGTTGAATCCAAGGGAAAGTTTGTGCCAGATGTAACAACATTTCTGTCAGATATCAAGTTCACAAGAGCAGGACGGACGGACAGACAGCCTAAAACATACTGGCTCCTGACTCCGCCCCTGATGCTGCTGTCACGGGGGGATAAAAATTCACCACATTTGTCCCAGCAAACGTCCCAAACTGAAGTGAACGCCCTTTTCACACTGACTGGTTTCGTACCAGTGAAACATATGATGAGTGTTCCTCCACAGTAAACAGGATTTTTACACAAAGCGCTCACTGTAGCTGCTTTTGCTGGCAAAAACGTCCATCCAAAACTCTCCACAGCCTCATGTGGTTTAATCCAAGTCTTCTTTATCGTGTTGTGGGCGCTCTGTCGCGTGCCCAGCTGAGCCCCGCCTCCCTGTTTAGGAAGTATTGAGCCTATGACACGATAAAGAAGACTTGGATTTAACCACACGAAGCTGTGGAGAGTTTTGGATGGACGTTTTTAGACGGTTTGATGTTTTGAAACCGTGTCTCCATAGACTGACAGCAAAAGCAGCTAAAGTCAGTGGCTCACATTTTTGGCAAAAATCAGTTTCCCACGGAGGAACACCGCAAGAAAAAAATTTATATTCTTCACTTTCTCATTCAGTTTTGTGGTTAAATATTACTTTAAGCTAAAGTGTAAATTACACAGTGAAAAACTGCTAAACTGCAAGGTGACACGTTCATGTTACTCGAATCAAAGAGTCCAAAAGCAAAAGTATTAATTTCACTTTTACACACGACATAAAAGCAGCAAATACTCAGGATGAAAAAAGTGGAATGTTCAAAATTTCTGCTTGGAAAAAAAAACAAACTTTAGTAACACAATAGCTGCCTGTTAACTTTTTGACTAGTCGTTTAGTTCTAGTAAGAAAGACTGGGCTGAAAATGATTTGCATTATTTCTGGGCTATAATCTGATAATTAATGCTTGAGCTGGAGGACAGAATCAAACTGTGTGAGCTTTGACCAAATTCCCTCTGATGAGACAATATTGTGGGGACGACTGTTGGAGCTTTAAAAAGACATTAACGCGATTCTGTTTTTGATCAATAATCACTAGTAATGTGGACATAATGACTAAGCTGGTAAAGGTGAGTATTTAAACAGGTAGAAGTGTCTGATTGGCTGGGAAAGCTTTAAAACCAGGAAGAAAAACATTTATTCCATATCACGATATAATGATATCAAACATCCAAGACGACGGTCTCACATCTCGATAACGATCTGATATCTTTTTATAGCCCAGACTGAACTGGAGTCAGAGAGTATTTAATATATTTGGTGTGACAATTCAGTTTCCTTTAGTTCCCACTGTGCTCGTCTTCGAGGCATACCGTGACCGTGGCACTCTGCTAATAAAATTTGGGACGCTGCTCTCGTATCCTTGCTGCTGTACCTGGGCTTCCCTCCGCCGGCATGACTAAAAATAGACCCTATTGACCCACATCTCCTCCTGGGATAAACCAGCCACCACAGGCTGGTCTGGTTCAGCACCAGCAGCCTTGGAAGAGGCCCAGTCCCATCCATCACATGAAAACACGGAGCAGCGGCAGCACAGAGGGAAGAACAGGGAGGGAAAAGAAAAACAGAAATGCTCCATAACAAGACAGCCAATTAGAGGCAGGAGAGGGATTGATGCGGAGACGGAGGGAAAGTAAGAGCAGAGGCAGTTCAAGGGCCAGAGGTGATTACCACACGGACAAACCAACATGTGAAAGCCTCTGCATGTGTGACCAATAAACGTACTGCAACTAACACCTGTCAGGTCAACTCTTGTCCCACATCTGCGCCCAGGCGAGGCTTCGCCGCGCTCTGCGAGGAGCTGAGGCGTTCCAGGAGAAACTAGACAGCAGAGCAACAGAAACATCCGATATGACGTGTTCGCACAAACCACTGAACGAGAGAAGAGGAAAGAAGAAAAGGAGAGCTGGGTGATGGAGGGATATTTATTACATTAGATTAAAAGAGCAGAGGAGAAGAGTTCGGACAATCTAAATCTTTAAGATGAGGCAAATGTCACAGAGCAGAATACAAAGTGGAAAATTATGATTCAACTGAGCAAAACTAAATCACTGATCTATTTGTCTGGTAAAAATGTTCCTCTCATACTGTGTCCACCAAACGTCCGAGCTCTCCAATCACAGTTTCCCACCGTGACTTCAAGTCACATTTTTCAAAGATGCAGATAAAACAAACAGTCTAAATCAACATCACATTGACTTAAAGGCTGGTGGTGAAGGCAAACAGCAAGCCGGGCTCTGAGAGTTTACAACATGTTCAGCACCTCGACAGATGTTAACTGGTACAGTCAGATCACTGCCAGTCCTGCAGCTACGCTAAGCTAACTGCCTCTCGCCTCCAGCGTTAAATTTTGCTCACCAACATGAAATCAGTATCAATCTTCTCATCTCACTCTTGGCAAGAAAACAAATATGCTTAAAGTTTTGCAATAACTTTCACTCTGCATTTAAGGAAAAGACATGCAAATTGTTAAGCTAAGCCCAGAGCATGCAAGGTATGTGGCTGTGAGACCCAAACAAAGAAACAACAGCGTGTCTAAAAGGAGCAGGAGGGCAAACATCCAGAACAGCCACACATGCAGCCAAGTCACAGCCACACGGCACAAGATTTGGCACCATGACCTCCTGTCTGAGGAGAGCGCTCCGATAGGACGCAGAATGTCGATGAGGAATTCTTGGTGGGGTTGCAAACTGAGAGCTTCAGTACAGAAAGCAGCGTCCGATGTGTGAACACATTCACAAACACATGACCTGCACACTTAAAGCTGCACTGCAGACTGCATGATGGGATTGGAAAGACTTCCTGATGGTGTGAGCCGCCGCTGCAAAGCCTCTCAGGGTGTTTTTAACCATAAATTATACGACCAGTCCAGCTGTTTTTGTCAAAAACACAACAAATTTATTCTCCAGGTGTTTATAATGTTGTTCTCTGGTCCCAGATGAAACACCTCATTTATGAAATCAGCTTATTTTGTGCATAACAAGCGGCAGAAACATCAGTGTTCATATGAGTCATTGTCCTTTGTCAGCATTTGACATCATGTATCGTAAATACATAAGCCCCGCCCATTTTCCCTCAAAACAGCTTTATCTATGAGACATGGTGTTTGTTGACATTTTGTCCATATTCAATAATCATTACAGGAAGTAGCTGAAAATGTGAGACAGCGTCAGTTCAAAAGAACGTCTGTGTCAAAATCCTTCTTCACGCTG
>JAQLOL010000017.1:3727614-3738761 GCA_029783665.1 Naso thynnoides | reverse complement strand
GATAAACTTTCCAACAACTCTAAACAGTCCTGTGTGCTTGTTGTGACTTGTTTATTTACCACGTTATGTTATTTTTAAGCACATTATGTAATTCTTCTTCTTCTTCTGTTGGTTACTGGCGTGCGTGGGCCCTGTGGTTTATTTTCAGTACGTATTGAATTGTAAAACTTCATAAAGCACTAGCTTCTTTGAACAAATATTACCTTTTTTTTCACTGCAGTTCATTTTGCTGTTATGAAGGTTTTTAACTGCAGATCTGAGCAACAATGGATCATGTGTATGAAGCAAACGGGTTGATAAAAACAGAAGTAGAGGTTACGAAAGTAACTCTTTCAAATTGCTCATTTGGTTCAAACAACAGTCCAAAACTTAAAAATATTAACTTTGCTGGTATACAGTAAGTGTTTGTCATTTCTCTCATTAACTAACTGTTGCATGGATTTGTGTTTGGTCTTCCTCAGGGTGCAAACAGCTGCCTGGGGAGGATTTGTTGACGAGTACAGGAACACGCTAACCCCACACACAGCAGGGACGGGACGGCCTTACCCGTGCCTGTGGGATCCCCGGGAGCGTCCAGAGTAGTAGGAATAGCCTGAGTAGGTGGACTCTGTGTCCATGGTGACACAGTCCCGTGCAGGCTGCTCGGCTGGACCGCTGGCAGACGCTTGTTGAGCTAGAGGCGATCAGCTGGATCGCTCAAGACGCTGACAGAATTGGCGAGCTGCGTGCAGTCAGGCTTGAAAGCGACCCTGAGGGCGCCCGGTGAGGAAACATCAACCTGAGGGGAAGGCAGACAGGAAGTTAAAAGTCAGAATGTGAGATGTCTGGGAAACTGGCCCACATTTGACTGTTGGAGGCAGGAGGACACACGAGGGAACATTAAAGAACACATGGTTAAAGGCCTTTTCTTCACATCTCTTTCTGTCATTTAGTATTAGTAAGCACCTCCAATGCATTAATACTCGGATGTGCCTGCGTTCATCTGCAGATGCATCAACACGTCTATCTTCCATCTACCAACCCTGCAGTGACGATGCTCTCAGGAGGTTACCGTGCAGCTGAGCCTCCTGGATTTAAGGAATGCTGCTGCTGTGAAACGGCAATTTGCTCGTTTTCCCACTCGGCTGCCAACTGTTGTTCAGAGGCAGTTTTAAACAATTTAAAGCGCACACTGACAAGCTTCGAGACGACGAGCTCAGCCAGAGTGCGGCGAACGTACAGGCCGCCGTCTCACAGGAGTTCAAGAAGATGCAGGTGTTGTCAGGTGGGACGCGTGTCTCAGGGGGACGTGATGGCTATCTAAAATCGAGAGAACGTCCTGCTTTCACCTTCAAGCCTTTACTTTTAATGAACAGTCGACTGTATGCGAGTGTCGCATGTGAAATTTTCATTACTGTGCTCATGAGCGCGGCCACCACAGCCGCAATGCTGTGATTGATGATGACAGAAACGATGACGGTGAAGGAATGAACGATCAACACTTTCATTCAAATATGACGTGACGTCTGTGCTACGGCTGCTGCACAACACCACCAGGTTTTATTTAGGAGGCTCGGACACCACAGAGCAATATCTGCAAATAACACAACATAATGTTCAGCCATTGTTTTCATATGCAGAAGCACAAATTATACAGTCATGAAGCTGATTAAGTGATTCATTTAAAACCAGGAATTCAATCAATTTCAAATGACCAATCAGTAGTTTTTGAGCGAGTGTGGAGCTCATTAAACTCTGAGGTTCTTTAACTAAACAAACAGGAAGAGAAATCCTCTATGAAGGTTATTTATGTTTGTGTTCAGCTGGCAAATAACCCCTGAGAACGAAACTTGAACAAAAGAATCAGAACTGTGGCTTTCTGTTTCACTGATGCACTCCCGGAAAATTAGACTTTCATTGATACTGTAGAAACAAAAGCTTTCTGTATTTTCTGCTGCTAAAGCAAAGTAAGACTGTTTTCCTTTAGGTTGTATACTTTTCTAATAGGGCTAATACTTCATTATTCCCAAAGGGTCTCGTATTTACAACAGAGGCCGAGATAAGACACATCTCATCGTCTCTGACCCCACGGAAAGATTCAAAATTCGAGATATAAAGTACGTAAATATTCACACTTGACAGGCTGCAAGGGGATTTTTTTGGTCTGAAAAATGACTATAATGATGAATCACTAAATCAAGAGAGTTCATTATAAAAGTGACTGATACTCAGCTGATTTGTGATTATATCAACATTTCAGTCACCTCCTCTTGTCTTTCATTTGCACTCTGGCAGGTGGTAAATCAGAGGAAACTGCTGTCCAGAGATTTTCGGTCATTCGCAGTGAGGTTGTTTTGATTAACGGTACTTCACAAAGTTCAGGTATGGCAATCACTCAAGGAAGGAAAAACAGTGTTGGCCACGATCAATTACGATAACCGATCACTGAGAATTTTGTCGAACATGTGAAATTTTTATCGATCAAACGTTGATGACAAATGGAGGTCGTGTTGCAGCAATGAGACCTCTTACCAACAGGTGGCGATATGAAAATGTTACACAGCTGCCGACAAGCTGCTGTCATGGCCGCCACAGGAACCAAACAGAAACATGACGAGGTCAGGGCGAAGTTCGCCATGGGACCATTCTGAACCAGAACATGACAAAGTTGTTTGTAAACACTGTGACGCCGTATAGAAAAACACGGCGAGCCCGATGATGTAACGTTACCACCTGAACGACATCGATGAATCCTCCTGCCAACCTGCCATCACCTCAGTCTGAGCACGGAGGAGCCGCGATGCACAACGGTCAACAGTTTTTGATTTTTATCGTTTGATATGATTGGTTTTTTTTCTCATTGATATGTCCGATCCTTGGGCTCGGCTGCTTTTATCCTACGAGCGCCACGAATCTTCACTGTTTAAGTTCAACAGCTGAACTTTTACTGCCTCGTCGAGGATCACTGCTGGACTACAAGTTCTACCTGAACTGCATATTTAAGTGAGGACAAACATGCTGTGTTTTGCATTTTTAATACAAAAAAATAACAATTAATCAATAACTGATCATCAGTTTTCCCGATGATCAACCAGGGAGATTTCTTTAAATGCTCAGCCCTAATTGGAACGTCTCTAATTTCCAGTAAAGTCCAGTTGCACCATTTCTGAGGAACAGTCGCTGGTGGCTCGTGTGCAGATGCAGCCAGCACATAGTTTGCATTCCTCAGACTTGGTACGAAGCCGCAGATTAACGCCGTGCACCGTGTGCGAGCAGGTGGAGGGTTGAGACGGCGGCGAGGGGAAGAGGTGGCGGATCTGAGGATTTTCACCGTCAGCTCTCGACTCGCTGCAGTCAGAGTGAGTGAGCAGAGACGAAGGTCTATGAATGAGACACATTTGGCTCCGAACAGATTGAGAGTGCCAATTTGAGTACCTGCACAAAGACGACGGAGGGAAAAAAAATGAGTCATGGGTAGCTGGAGGCATGCTGTCAACAAACTTGTGTAACACACCGGCATGACACACACACACACTCACACACAGTCACACCTAAAACAGCTCTAGGTGAGATGAGAAATGTGAGGTGTGAAAATAACAGGTTGTTAAATATTAAACATAAAAAGATCTAAATCATATTTATGTTCAGGTGACACTCCTCTGTACATTAACACTTTGAGTCACACGGTGAACTTCACACGGAGAGGGGCTGATGTTCACCAGGGGGCGCTCTCAAACAGCATCTTTAGCTAATTTACACCAGGTTTGGGATTAAAGCTCTCTCACATCAGCACATTTCTATTTTCTTATATGTGCATCCATCATCCAGAGTTCTTTAGAAGCCTCCGTGTCTCCTCTTTAACGCCGCTCGCTTGTCCCGACGCAGTGGGAAGCTGCAGTGCGCCTCCCGCTCAGAGCCCGTCCTGACACTCTCAGGCCAGGCTTCCAGCACAAACACAAAGATTTATGGGTGATTTATGGCTCCGGTCGCCTAAAGGTGGTGAGAAACTGAAGCCAACCGTCTCCCGCGCCAGACATCACCACTTTTCTGCCTTCACACTCCCGAAAAAAGCGAGTCACTTATCCAGATTTAGTGCTTAGAATGCATCCTTATCTGCCACTTAGAGAGAAACACACACGCCGGGTCCAAAAATACACTGAGGCACAAAACATCTCGTATGACCCACTTCTGGGGAGTGTGGCGTCGGCACATCTGTGAGTGACTCTGTTGTGTGTGTGTGTGTGTGTGTGTGTGTGTGTGTGTGTACATGCTTGCGTGACTGTCACAGACTCCAGAAAATGCTTTGAAGGTTGTGTGACTGCATATTTGGATTCGCTCGTTCTGCGAATCATTTTTAAACGTCTGCATCCTCCTTACACGGTGACAAATCCTTCCTCGACTGGTTTCTGGCTGCCAGGCAGCTGCTCCACTCATCCTGATCCACACCGAGCCCCAAGACGAGTTTGTTATTATGAGCAACTTTTTTATGTGTCTGATGTAAACAAGAAAAGCTTTGAACAGATGACTGTCTTTGGGTTTAGACTTCTTCAGGTGACTGGTGTGGTTGAAAAGAAGAATCAGCAGCTTTTTCCTTAAAAACAAAATATACTTGCACAAAGTGATTCTGCTCAGTCGTCACTTCTGATCCTCTGTACGTGTGCGGTGGTGTGTGTCTGCAGAGCTCCGCCCTCTGCCTGTGTTCTGATGTTTTGGTTGAGTCGGGATGTTTCTGGGTGGGGAGTGGGTGTGTTTCCTCCAGCCAATGACAGCACGCAGGTGAGGGAGAGCGTGGATAAAACACAGCGACTGGACGCCGTTCAGACCAGAGAAAATGGCGGATGCAGACGTAGCGGTGAAGAAAAGGAAATGCAGCCCTGTGAGGTGAAACAAGTGGATCAAGTTCGTTCCAGAACGAGAGCGGATCTCAGTTTGGCTTTCAGCAGCTGTCGAGCACTGAAGGAGAGGCTGAGGATGAAGAGCGACGAGGAGTTGAGCTGCTTCCTGTTGGACAGGTAGGCGCCAAACACCGCCAGTTAGCTTGTTAGCTTGATAAATGATCCACTTCTCCATTAAAACAAATGTAATATTCCTACGTAGCGTGCTGTGTAGGTACACGCAGTATAAGTACAACCTACGATGTGTCTGGTGGCGTTGAGCTCAGGAGGAGGAGCCTAATTTAGATGCTGTGTTTACAGGCTGCATCAAACAGAAGCTGCTGACTCGACCTTTTAAGAGATGACAGTGTAGTTCAGCTCAGAGAAACGTTCCTGCAGTGTGCACACATGCAGCTTGGACGTTAGTCTTAATTTCTGTCTTTATTCACTTCTGAGTGAATGAGCCCTTTGTTGCTGGGAGCGTGGCGCTCTCCGAATCCTTCGTCTCCGTGAGCAGACAAGTTTATTTTCAGTCTTGGTCATCAGGCACACTATAATAACTACGATAAATCAGGGGGAAAATGTGATGAGTTATTTTGTTCCACACAGAGTTCAGCAGGAGCCACACTCAGATCAAAGTGGGCTTTGTGTGTAACTGCAGCGGTTCATCAAAGTGTCAAAGGTTTGATGTGTGACTGTATGCTTGGGTAAGAAGCAGCATGGAGATAAAAGCACCTCAGCACGAGAGATTTAGTGATTCAGGAGGTTTCCAAATGTTTGGTTAACAATGCGGTGAGGCTGAAAATCTTACAGCAAGCTGTCAGAGCTTTTCTCCCAACACTGTCAGTTCTATTGATTACAAGATACCTTTTTTTCTCAAGCAGAGGCAGGCAAAGTGGACCCAAAATAACATCTTTGTAGTTTCACAAGAGCCGTCTACACGCGTCAGAAGTTAAAGTCACATCGAAAGACGTCACGGGCACTTTTATTAAAACAGACTGTAATCGCATGAAATGTCAGGACCAGGATTCCTTCCCTTTCTGAAAATACACAGCTGCAAGAAAAGCAAATAAAAATGAAATGTAATGAAAAGCTGAGCAGCACATGAACTTTTTCACACACAGAACTGCTCCTTCAGAAGTTAAAACTTTGGCAAAAGGACCGCAGAACTGTCGTAGTGCGAATGTAAGTATGAAATCATTAAGTAAATCCACCGTAGCCTGAGATATTCTGTGTTTGGGGAGTGGAAAAGTCTTTTTCCAAGAGCTTTTAAATGAATGCTGAACTTATTTCTAATTCTTTATGCACACATGAAGAACAGAGAGAGAAAGAGAATCTGTAATATAGACGTCTTCTGTATAAAATCACCAGCATCCAGGCACCGCCTGACAAACTACACTAACAAGAAGAACGGCATCGATTCAGCCGAAACACAGACAGGCACACGAACCCTGAGCTCTGACACAACAGCTGCTCTGAGCCACAGCTGGATCACACAGGTGCTGCTGCGCTCATTACATCACACAGGTTCATTTCTGCACAGGAAGTGCATCACATAGACCTCTGTGACTCCGCAGAGCCATCCAGAGACCGCCGCTGTGTGTGTCCTTCAGTGCTGCAGCAGAGCTCGATTTATTGATAAAAAATCAATATGCTGCCCGCTATTGGCAGGCACGACCAGGCTGCTCAGCATTCAGGACTTACCGGCTGAACTGAGTGCAGCTGTGAGGTTTGCCTGAAAGTCACCGAGGTCTTCTTTCAGATGTTTAAGGCCTGAATTTATGAAACGGCTACGAGCAGGAATCCAACCCAAATGAAATGACTTTTTCTCCACCAAATCAGAGTATCTGCTCTGCGCTTCTCCATGGATACAGGCACATTAACCAATCACAGCACACATGTGGCGCCTTCCTCCCCATGACGTAATGTTGGACTTGTCATACAAAATGAAAGCAACATGAACGAGCCGGAGTTGAGCTCGCTTCTGTTAGCCAATGTGGAGGAGGGACTTGGACAGAACCGTTTTTGCTGCTCTGTATCAGAGGTGAAGTCCCAGTCAGGCTGGAAAACTTAACGACATCGTGTCCTGGCTAATGACATCATCCGCTGGTCGAGGTTAAGTCTGGTGAAAACACACAGCCACAGTTTAGACGTTAGCGTCAGCCACTAATGTCAGCGTGAGGAGGAGGAGGGGCTTGTCGTTTCTTCTGTCATTGGCTGATACAATCATCATTTCTGCTCTGTACCAGTTGTGGAAGTCTTAGAAACATAAACAGTCTGAACCAACATGAAAAACTGAAGAATCGAGATAAAATCGGGATTTGATATTTTTGCCCTATATGCTGATATGAACATACATTACAGGCTGATATCGCATCATAATATCAGAGAACTGATGTCTCAGTCAGGTCAGAGTCCTGACTAACAATCGTAGCAGGAAGTTGCACAGTTTCCTCAGGTGACGTGCACGTTCATTATCAACAGGCTGCGTCATGCAAATCATAAGCTGATTATTTTTTGGATTGAAAAAACAGCTGGTGAGAGGAAACATGTAGGAGAATGGTTCTCGATGCTGCATTCGTCAGGCACGCTGGGTGTCAACGTGAGCTCAGCGAGCAGCACAGCCGCACGCAGCAACAGATACCATAAAACAAGTCACGCAAACTTGACTGAGCGGGTGAATGCTGGCTTCATTTGACTGGTCGGCAGAGCTACAGAGGTTCAGTCCATTAAACACAGACGTGACACCTAAACAATAAAAGGTGCTTTTTTCCTCCATTTTGACTGCACCACCGTCTAACAACCATAACTGTCAGAAACCGACAACGTGTCATCATAACTCCACCTTCTCCTCACAGAGAGTCTGTGGAAGACGCTTCAGAGAAGTCTTTCACTCTGAGCTGCGAGTGTTTTCAGCTCGAGTCCTGTGATGCTCAGTAAACAGAAACTGAAGTGTTGTTTCTTTTCTCCTCATACAGCTCACTTCAGCTTTAACAAATGAAAGTAGCTTCTGTCCACACCAGTGCCTTTACTCCCTAACAGCGACAAGAACAATGAGGAGGAAAGCAGCAGCAAAACAATCCCTCTGTTTCTCCGTCTGAGGCTCAAGAGCTGCAGAGGAAGAGAGCGCTCACATAAACTATCTCTCTATCGACGGCACATTAATAAATCTGCAGCAGCTCCTGAGTTTCTGTAGGAAGTATCCATGTGTGCTCACTTGTTCCCCTTTATCACCTTCCCACTGGAGATAACATGCACGCTGTGTGCAGACGAGGATCTGTGCTTTGCTCTTCACCTTATCACCAACTCCACGTGGAGGAGTCTCAGCACAGTGACAGAGTGGAAGCTGCCTGTGATTTGTTGCTTCCTCTTATTATCGCTAACCGGATGTCATTTACAGGTGGACGCACCGTGAATTCAAGATGTTACATCCACAGATACAAAGTCACTCATTCATGGACGACATCAGTGTGAAAGTAATCTCATGTTCAAACCCACATTTCTTTGTCACCTTGAGCAGCTGATGCACTTTTTTTTACGTTAACGACATTTTTTAAAGGAGGCAAAGTGTGTCGCTCTGATTCACACGACTCACTTTAATCTGAATGAATTAGCGCTGAAGTATTTTGAGCACTTACACAAACATACCAGCACATAAACATAAATCTACACATGAATGCTCATGTTAGTTAAGAGACCACAGACGTGTTCACGGCAAGTACTTATGCTGCCAAGAATGAGCGACAATGATGATGCCAAACACATTATCCTGCGGCCCAAGTGCTAATTATGGTTTCTAATACGGGACCAATTACCAAGACCCTCATGCAGCACGGCTCCGAATGTGCAATTAGATTTAATCACATGATAGAGGCATGGCTGATAGCGAGAAATGACGGGAGCAAAAATGCACGCTTATCTCTTTAAAAAGTTGTCCGGTCTTTGACATCCTGATAAACACGAGCATTCACTCGGTCCACATTTAGCCACACAGGAAGGAGGCTTGTGACCAAACAGGAAGTGTCATCTGAATGCGAGCGCTGCATTACGTGTCAGCTGGACAGTGGGACCTGTTGAACTTTCATGTTTCCATTTACAGCATCACTCCTGAGTCTCAAGCTGCTAACATCAGCAATGAAACATGAGAAAGTCTCTGTGTGCATTCAGCGCTGTTCAACATTCCCTAAAAAAAGTCACAATTATTATAATTTGCATCTTAAACTGTCCACATGTAGGACATGAACTCCAGCTCTCTCTATGGTTTCTACTGTTCGCAGGTGGACGAAGCTGTGGGATATCTGGAGTCCATCATCACACCTGCACGTTTGTTTGTGTTTCAGGTTCTCATGGTGAGAACAAAAAAACGCCAAAACCTCGAGAGAGGAAATTTTCACAAAATCCAGACTCGCTGAGGAAATCCCAGCTGATCCACGTGAGAAAGCGCCGGAGGTCAGAGCTCTCGTTTGGTTTGACTGTCCAGTTAGTGAGAGCTGTCAGCT
Source organism: Naso thynnoides (assembly GCA_029783665.1). NCBI lineage: Eukaryota > Metazoa > Chordata > Actinopteri > Acanthuriformes > Acanthuridae > Naso > Naso thynnoides. The sequence continues at coordinate 3,729,409 of JAQLOL010000017.1, read as the reverse complement.
CGGCTTCACTGTTGCTACGGCAGCAGCGATGTGGAGGAAAATAAAAAAGGAGGACTGCCTCAGCTCAGCCAATGTGACCTGATTTTCATCCATAGGAGCAGTTTGTATTTCTTCACTTGGTTCTCTTTCTCCTGTTGTTTGATCCACTGACACGACCATAAGAACGCACTGTGTGTTCGTCTGCTCTGATGCTCCTTTGAACATTAGCACATCAGCTAATTAGCTTATTGTCCTCAGCAGTCAATGAGCACCAGAACCAGAACTATGATTTTCTTTATTACAGGAAATTACAATTTTTACTTCATTTTTCTCATTTTCATTAAAAACAAACAGATTATTATTATTTTGAAGATATTTTTTGGACTTTTTGTGTCTTTATTTCTTAGACAGGACAGCTGAAGAGTGGATGGGACACGGCGGGGAGAGAGAGAGAGACAGGATGACACGCAGCAAAGGGCCACAGGTGGAATCGAACCTGTGGGTGCTGCGGCGAGGACCCAGCCTCTGTATGTGCGGCGCCCTGTCAAACAGATTACGATGAGACTTTTGCAGGGATCTGTAGCAGACGGACATTTTCTTCAGTCTGTAGAACATAATGTGTCGCTCAGGGCCGCTCTGCAGTGCTGTGATGTTTCATTAACCACTGCGCTTTAAAAACTGCAGCGGTCCATATTGGGATTTGGATTACATTTTGATTAACTGTGCAGCCCTGATGAGAACAGGATAGAATAAATCTTTACTGGTGAAAACTGCACGAGGAGGAGGAGCTGATGTCATTGGAACTACAATGTAAACATACAGAGCTAATGTTAGCAGCTTGTTAGCTGCTATTTGCCAAATGCACCAGTCTATACTCACACTCTACACTTTAAACACTCAACCTTTTAGCATCATCTGATGAGATGAAGCTGATTTTTTTCCCTGCAATTTGCAGAAACAGCCGGAGGAACATGGATCTGCAGCAGCTGAAACCATTCCCTGAAGTTTCTGTTGGCATGTAATAAAAAACATCCGTGACGTTGAGCCTTTGTTCTGAAAAACAGATGGGGAATGGTTCAATAACGTTAGCGTTAGCTTACAGTTCAGACAAACCTAGTTTTCCTTTCTAAGGGGTAATGCTGCTCCACAAAACAGGTTCAGTCAGTTGACCAGATCACTTTAAAACTTCCTGCACTTCACATCGTGTTTATGAGCGTCCTGATGTCAGACGTCTGTTTACCTCCAGGCTTTGAGTTTTTTCCTGGTGTCGAAATCAGGTAACGATTAAAGTCAGGAAATGTGAATTTCGGCCAGCTGCCCTCGTCCGTGGACCAATGGTGCTTCGGTACGTTGTGAGGATCATCGTCACGTCCAACTGCCTTTAATTTAGGCAGATGATCGTTTGTTTAACTCCTAGTTTCCCTGTTTCCACAGCTAAACTCCAACTGTGTGTGTGTGTGTGTGTGTGTGTGTGTGTGTGTGTGTGGGGTGTTCAGGAGGGGAAGTGATGTCAACGCACACCCTCCATAGCAACAGTAAGGTGGGTGAGGCTAGTGAAGGACACAGGCAAAATTCTTTTATAGTAATTTATAGTTACTTAAAAGAAATAATGATAATTAGTCTCAGCTCAAGACTGGTTTAAGGACACAATGAGTTTTTAAATATAAGTTCACTGTCAGATTATACACACAGTGGCTCAGTGTGTACTTACTGCACCGTGTTCAGTATCGATGCAGTAATAGAAATTTAATTGTTTGAGGACAAAGACTGCTGGTCACAAACAAAAGCATCGGCAGTGCTGCTGAGTTTGGCCGGC
>JAQLOL010000017.1:3693691-3710885 GCA_029783665.1 Naso thynnoides | reverse complement strand
GTGTCTTCAGGGAGAAAAATCCTGCACTGCCACACACACTCTTACACTTCCATACTTCCTCCTGGCTGCCTACAAGATATGAACAGCAGGGTGTCTTCCCGCCTCTGTACTGCTTGTGTGGGAACTTCCATGCACGCTAATGTGTGTGTGCGTGTGGTTGGTGCACAAAAGCTGTAATATTCCCAGACCTCTTTTGGTCTTTGCTGCACGTTGGTTTTTATTCCAGGTTAGATAACCGCATTGCTTAAGCTCAGTAATGAACTGCCGTTGCTTTAATGTTTGGTTCTGCGCCTTGAGGAAACACATGTGCTCCTCTGCCTCCTCTTTGTTTTTCTCACCGCCTTTAAAGACGGATAAACACCACACAACATATTGAATCCTCTTTGAAGCAATTATTTTTAAAAAAGCAATCAATGCTTTGTGTTGCGGGTTCAGTTACAGTGAGAAAAGATCTATAGGTTCTGTGGCTTTATTTGGATTTCACCTCCTAAACTCTTCAGCTCTGCAGTGTCTGTTTCCAAGTTCCTTATAGATTAAAATATGCAGGAGAGACAATAAATGAATCACTTGGAAAATCTTTAGTTGTCTTAGGCTACCAAACTGTAAATTAAAGCATTTATTAACTGTGATTAAGTGACTATGTAATGTAAAAACTTTTAGAGAGAGCTACACACTGCATCCTTAAAGAGTTTTAGCCTCCTGTAACACATCATAATCATTCTAATCATAAAATCTCACTGTCTTCAACTAACCCTAACCCTCAAAAAAAGTTGACATATATAAAACGAAACTTTGCATTACTACATACAGGATATGGAAGCCATATGCCCCAGCTGCACTCAGCTGACAGCCTGACAGTTACATCATAGTTACTAATCAGCCACAGACCAATCACAGCCATGCTCTGCAGAGGGCAAGCTTTTTCAAATCAATACACCACTGCATTGAATGCAATTTACTTGGCCCATCCCAATTGCAGATATTGTAAAAAGTCTGACCTGCTAATAATTTTTGCCAATTTCATTTTTACCCTCTTTACAACTTTAATTCAGTTCAAGCAAAAGAGGCCTTCAAAAAAGAGAAGTGTTTGTGTTTGGCTCACTGTAACATGCAGTGACTGACTGTGGCACTCTGACGTGCAACCTTAACGAAGGCGCGCATGTAACCAGCTACACAGAGAAGGTCCAGCCAAGCACTGATTAGCACAAAAAAAAGCCTCTTGGCGTTGATCGATCGGCTGGCTGAGCCTTGGTGAGGGTGTTATGTTTGAAAACATTGTAAACATATTTCTCCTATTTCTTCTTCAACTGTAGCCTATTTGATTTGGTGAATGAATTGAACTAATCATGACGACTCTATCTTTGCTAAAAACTCATTTTTACTGAACGCCACTTGTACACATCACAATATAACTCAATACAACATATGTTCCAACGAAGGAAACAAATGAAATCTTGTCAAACACAGTTTATTGGGTCATTTAGTTAAATGGGATATGCCTTTTTATTCTTTTTCTTATTTGCCTCCCTCCTGTGTTCCCGACAAGAATATAAATCCCATTCTTTCGACTGTGCGTGCAGTAACAAGGAAGAGATGGGCAGAGCTTGCTAACCGATAATTAGCTTAGCTCAAATACTGGTTGTAAACAGGAAGTGCTAACTTGCCTCCACCTCACATCATCAGAAAAATTTTCCAACAACTCCAAACGGTCCTGTGTGCTTGTTGTGACTTATTTATTTGCCACATAGTGTTATTTTTACACTTTAAGATTAGAACTTTGTGTAGTACTTTATGTATTTGTTTTTTTGCTGCTGTCCACTGGTGCACATATGGCCTGCAGTTTACTTCCAGTATGTGTAAGTGTGTTTTGACACAGTTTTCCAACACAGATAAGGTGAACAAGGTCTAAAAAGTGACAGTCATATTATTATTTGAAACAGTAAGAAAGTAGTTGGGTAGAAATGGTATATAATGATGCCATTTGACCATTATGGAAAGCAAAGCATGCAGTGGGAACCCACACAAGCAGGGAGGACATGCAAAGTCCATGCAGAAAGGTCTTTTCCAGCCGGTGATCAAACTCAGAAGCCTCTCGCTTAGAGGCAACAGTGGTCACCAGCAAGCCTCCTGGCTGCGGCTATGGAGCCAAAACTCACCTCAATTGGTGGAGACAATAACAGACATAAAGCAGAGTGAATACTGGACTTAAATTCATCAGATGTCCAAAAACCTTAGTGCTAAAATTGTTCTATGTCCACTGGATGTGTAAACAGGCAAATTTGCCATAACAATGCAGCATTAACAATTGAATCTTTGAAGTTTTTAGAGTTGAGTGCAGTTTGACATTTATGAACAGATTACAGCCTTTCCAGCTGATTTTGGCACTAAATTCCCTCCACAGTAGGTCACTGTCGTGTCAATCATCTCAGCAGATGCTGCTGCCTTTTTCCCCCTAAAGAGATTCTCATCTTTCTGAGACTGAGATCAATGTGAGAAGAGCATTCGTTTCTTCATCTTTTCACCTGGCATGCCTGCTGCTAAGGCCAAGCCCTCCTGATGCTAATCTGTCAGCCCACCTGCCCGTCTGGCTGCCTGTTGTTGGAATCTGCTGGTCTCTATTTCCTCCACATGACTGTGTAGACCGTGTGGAGCTGCAGTGCTTTATGCATACAAAATTGGTCTGCTATGGCTGGAAACATGATTTGAAAGGGCATTTTAGGTCATTCCAGTCTCTCAATTTAACATTGCCGGAGGAAGAAACTTAGGTCATATGATTGAGCAGTGCAAACTGTACCAGCAGAGATCTCTTCTTTAAATGGCCAAACCAGAGCTTGCATATGCTTTAAAGCTTATTATGGTGATATATATAACCTCCTGGAGATGGCAACCATTTTCATCTTGTGCATGGATCAAATACGTCTTGACACATTAATGAATGAGCATCATAATAGCTTATTTATTACATTTATTAAAAAGAAGTGTTTCTTTTTAATAAATGTAATAAATAAGGAAACAATTAATTGATGTAAGTATCTAAAGTAAGAGAAGCATGATAAATTTATGTTGCCATATTGTTTGACATGAGTAATATTCCTCCAAGAGCTTCATCACTCGGAGTCTTGTCCCTTAAAAAGCAAAACAAATCAAAATAGAAAACAGAGTGATCGGTTTTCTTTTTGTCTGTCAGACTAGCACAAATATCTGTTATGTCCCGATTCCTGACTTTTCAAATCAGAACTGAAACTCAATTGTGACTGAAAAACACATTTTCTAGAGACATTTTCTTGTCAGGTTTTCACCACCTCGGTAGATGCCTCAAAACAGCACATCAGCATGCACTTACCATCATTTTAAAAGGAAATTTCTCCAACTTTTTTTTGCTCCAGAGGAGACCTAATCAGGATGAAGGAATGAGGTGATGGATAGAGACAAGGGACCACAGCACAGGCACAATCAGTGTTCTTATTAAAGAGGCATTACAGGGTAATAGCTTAGCTTTAAGCTAATGCATATACAAGGATAGAGGTTGAGGCTTTTTTTCTCCAGCCTTGAGCAAGTTCATACAGACCCAGCTAGGCGCATTTTTAACAAGCTATAGAGAGAAGCAAGACTGCCCCACTTATGGTGAACACAGGTTTAAAGGAATAGTTCAACATTTTGCCAACAATTCTCATTTATTGAATATAAAGTCAAAAAACTCTGAGCTCTCCTCTCACAAGCAAACTTCTCTAGATCAAGGTAGAAAGGTGAGGCTCGAGGTGTATCTCAACAGAAGCTCTGGATTCACACGTTAGCGCAGTCATCAGCAGCATCTGTCAGCCATCATCTGTCCCTCCACTTCACCCATCCAACTCAGACAATACACAAAACCCACTGATGCGTCGCTAAGGGCTCATGATTTATCCCAACTCTAAGGCCACAGTGATGTTGCTAGGTACACATCCTGTATCTGACCTACTAAAATCTCAAAGGACGCAGTGAACTCACTTTCTTGGCGTCCCAGTGGTGCACCTCATTTCGAACAATATATTTTGAACTACAAACTCATGTTAAAAATTACAGTAGCAGCAATAGAAACCTTGCTGTTCGCTGATTAGTCAAGTGCTGTTTTAATCCTCTGGGCATCTAGTCAGTGCAAACAAGATGCCATGTGCACAGTTTTGCAACTAGTTTAGCCACTAATACAACAACTAGCCAGTCACCGTGGAATTCATTTTGACAATTAAAGATACAAACTTCATTATAAATAAACTTCTGTTTCCAATGTCAGATGCTGTTTGCGCACTCATGTCGATAATGTTTTAATGTCTAGGGGACGCACTGTAAAGAAATAAAGAAAACATACTCCAGTGGCTGTGATTAAAAAAAATACTTTGAATGGTGAACGCCATTTTGTTACGCTCAGAGGGTGTCTGCGCAGATCCCACTCCCACCAAGATCTTATTTTTTCTCAAGTGAGCACCAACTATTGCTGGTCAGCAGACTTTTGAAGCATTTCTGCACTGCCTGTACCTACCCCACTTATCCAATGTTTATTTATTATTTGAATGTCAGTGATATCACAAAGATGTAAAGCTTCAACTAATTAGCAAACCTAAGTAGTTTGGATGTAATTATTTGGAAAACTCCATTTGATTACAAGCAAGCAAAACAATTTTAACAATATGTTATTACAGTAAAAGACGAACATATTAACTCTGAACTCTTAAAATGTGGGGTTTTGTTCTGTATTGTTTTATTTTCTGTTCATTGTTTATTTCAGGTCAATGAAAACAACATCACATACAGTAATGCGGGAATAATTTTGATACTCCTTCACTGATTTTGAGTTGACCTGAGAAGAATCAGTGCAGACAAATGGTAAATTGGATCAGATAAATTGATTTAATATTTAAGGGCACGTTATTTTGAACAGCCTGTGAACACATCTTGCACCATCCCAGGCTAGTCCTGCTGACACTAATCACTGTCTCTAAATCAGAAAAAATGAGAAGCTCAATCCTGCTTAGTGACACATTTCCATTTGTGGAGAAAATAAATTCTCCTGTATGAAATACCCTCTAGAAATATGAATCGTCCTAATGCTCCTTTTATACCTCACACATTCACTTCTGAGTCATGCTCCTCTCATTCCCACATCAGATTCTCATTTCAAACAACATTTTGTTATCTCATGTATTATTAAAGACCCTCAAGGGAGCCCACTACCCAAGAAAATTTTGTGACCTTGCTTTCTTATTGCCCATACGAAAATCCCACTCTTGATTAGATTAAGATGCTTCATGTTCAGTCACTGACTCTGTGACCACACAGCAGGAATGTGTCAGTGTTACATAAAGTGTCTATGTTGTCCAAGCTTTTGTGTGCTGTGTTCATACTCTTTATAGATGTGTAGCTTATGAAGACTTCAAACAGAAGCTATGAGAATAAGTTTCTTCATTCATGCTTGTATTGTATCATTTAAAGCACTGGAACATAAAAATGAAAGTGTATTTCTACCCGTTTGTCCAATGTAACAACACTTGACGAGAGATACTTGTTTTGTTAGTTCACAGCAGCCAAGCTAAACTGCTTATCCTAATAAATAAATGGTTTATCAGATTTCAACAGAAAAACTGATGCAGTCAAAAAAGTTTCAGACTAGAGTGTGTCAGACTTCTTCTCCTGTTTAATCAGAGCAGACAAGCGGACATGTTTTCCAGTTAAGTCTGCCAGCAGCAGCAGGAGACACAGCTTTCCTCAAGTGATGTGAGAAGCAGACTTTAAGACTTTTAGCTGAGAGTGTTATAGTTAATGTATTGTCATACATTTTGAAAACATTCTGGAATTGAAACATTTTGGGACAGACAGCAATAATTTAAGTAAAAGCTATGTATATCATAAAGATTTTCAACACTAGCCTCTATGAGGCTTAAAGAACAACTTGGCCTAAAAGTTTGGGAAAATCTAAAATATGATCAGTGCCGGAATCTGGAGTAAATGATTTTACATCCTTGTATCATCTCTCTGCTCAAATGAATACTTTGTCGTTAAAAGCTAGTGGTGAGTGGAAAAAAAAAAACAATTTGCACAACAGTCACGATTCCTATCTCCTACAATTTAAAATCCATTTACAAATGTCAAAAAAAAAAGTCCCGAAAAATGTATTTAAAATATGAAGTTTACAGAACCAAAAGGTGGAACTCAACTGTGAGGACATTGCAGCATCTGCACAATTTACAGCTCACCCACGCTGGTGACAATTTATCTTAAAAAAAAAAAAGAGCAGCAGGTGCAAGATTTAATAACTTAACAATTACCTTTGCAAGACAATTGTGACCCGTCACTCAGAGACAAGTATTTACAGCAGAGCAGCAATCAGCTGATCAGCTGTAACAAATGAGACCTGCTGACCAACACACACTTCAGCATTCAAAAACGTTTGCCATCTCCAATGTAAAGGAGGTAACTCAGTCTGTTTCACCTGCACTCAGCTTCTTTCCCTCGTGCTGATGGTGAGCGGCTGCTCTCTACTGCTGGAGATTTAACATTAACAACTGCACATCGAAGTTGAAGTCCGATAAATAAATGAAAGTGGTTCTTTCAGCTGCTTCATGAAACAGCTGTTTCCAGGTTATATGTCAGTGTTTTAGTGAACATGAGAGGACACCGCAAAAAATTCAGTGAGTTCCATGACTTTTCAAACAAACGTCATTTGTATTCGACAGATTGGTTGGGTGCACGTGCTCCTCCGTTGTTTTCAGCTGTTTTCAGCCTGCGGTGACGTCAGCAAAGAGCTCCAGCTCTCAGGACTGCAGCAGTTATCATGATAATGCTGTAGAACGTTGTATATGATCGTAAATATACTTATCATAAGGTTTCATGTGCGAAAAAACAAACTTCTCCTTTATGTTTCACGCTGTATCAACGGACTAAAGACATTTAGTGAATTGTTTGGCACACAGTAGCCTAAACTATAATGAGAGACAGAAAATAGTCCGCCCCCGCTTTTTCTATTCATTTCAGTTCACTCGTGAAGCACTTTTGAATCATCAACAGTCTTCATGTGATATGAAATTTTGTTTTGAAATGAACTGTTTCCATGAGAATCTAAATCAAAATCAGTCATGACCTTGACAGATTCACAGCAGTGAAAACATTTCATCTAAACTTCTGAAAGATCATTAACAAAGATTTTTTTTATCATTGCACTCAGTAGTAATTATTATATCAGATTATTTGCCAATATTTGCTCACAGCTAGTTATCATAAATGCCTGCATAAAGGTTCAAGCCTCAGTCCAGGCCTAAGGTCTGCAGCGTGTATCTGCTGGAAGATCCTTCATGCCTGATGGGTTTTTATTATTAAATTGTAACATGATAATTTGAAAGGTCATTGGTTTTCCACTGTTGATCATCCATGATGGACTCTTGTTGTTAGTGTGTTTATATTCCACAGTTTATAATGTGTTCTCATTCACTGTCATGGGTCACTGCTCAAGCTTATCTGCATGTTGTTCAGTCTGCCTCTGAAATGGATTTCACACTGTGAAGACAGTAAGATGATGATGTGACATGCATGACTTCAGGGATGCTAATGTTGTTTGATCTGTTCAAGTGTGTCGCTGCACTGTGTCTTGTTTCCATACAAATTATTCTCCACGCTCTGTAATGTATATTGCATTGTCAGGCCTCAGATTTTATGCTTGGGTGAAATTCCCTCCGTAATGACAAATGAGAGTTGTTGTTTCTCCTTTCCCTATCAAAACATGCAAGATGTAGATGAACTGCACAGGCTGTGTCGATCCTTGTAGTTTCCTGATTGCTTTCATGCTGAGGTGATACAATAATTAGTTATTTTTTTGTAACACAACTCAAAGTTGGAAAGTGAGACTAAGACTCAGTGTTGCTTCCCTTTGAGGGTTTTTTTTTTTTTTGTAAATTTCTGGCCCTGCAGAAAACCTGCGGTCCTGAAAAAACATATAGTATGCTCTTTTTTTTTTTTTTTTTACATTTGATAATACATTAGTAAGGCTGATGCTTGATCCCAAGGTCTTGTTAGATATGTGTAACATTAAATAAAAAAGAGAAGGAAAAGTAAAGAACAGCAAAACTGTCAATGCATTTTCTCTTTAATAAAACCACAGCTGGCTACAGCAATCAGGCATTGTGTAAAAGGGTGCAACATAGATAGAAAAACACAAATTTTCTACCATCTAAAGAGGAAAATATTTCTCAACAAGCCTGAAAGAGCAAGTATTTTTCATCTTTTGAAATTTTTTAATACTTATTTTTGCAAACAAGCACTGTTTTCTTCGTAATTTTTTAAAACTTGAGCTCTGTAAACTAGTTTAAATTATTTTTATTCCTCTATACTATAACAATTTTGATCCAGGTGGAAAAAAAACTAATCAAGTACCCATTTTATATTACGCATTCAAAAGAGGAATGCTAAGCTTCTGAGAAGGAATCAGCAAGACAAAATACACAGGGATAACATTTCAAGAATTACAGTATAAATAAGAGAGAACCGTAAATATATTTTTAGAAAAGCTGACGAGTTTGCTAAAAAAGTCAGTTTGGCAACTACTTTTGTTTTTTTCTCTCTTTAGAAGGTCCATTGATTGCTTTAAGACTACAGACGGAAATTCACCACAGGATCAAAATGACAGACTTTCATGACCCTCTTAATTTGAAAACGTCACCATTTTGTCAAAAATGTAATTTGTCCAACTTTGAAACCACTGACTTTGGTTTATGACCAAATATGCACAAAATTATTTACATTCTCATCACCCTTTTTATTGAAACTTGTTTGTTGCTAATGATCAATTTTTAGCATGCTAAAATGGCAGACTAAAATGGTGAACATGGAAACACTTTTTGGCCAGTCAAATTCATGATAAATGACTGAAATCATTGTCTAAATGTGGGTAATCTATCAGTTTACAGTTGTCCAGACATCAGCCAAACTTGAACCGATGCTCTGATGATTTATTTTTGGCCCAAAAATTGTCCAGTATTTACAACCTCATTACTGTTGCACCTTAAATCTCTGGTGGCATCCGAAGAATTTTGCTTCGGTGTGTGTGTGTGGGTGTTCGCTGTAGTTCCTGAGAGCCCAGTGACTAAAATTTGGGTCCAGATGAATATCAAGAACAGATGATGTAAGTTCACTTGCCAACTGGACGGAGATCTGGCATGTGGGGACGAATGGGAGCCATAAGATTCATTCTGTGAATAGCACATCATGTTCAAACAGCACTATGATCTGTGGCTCAGCAGTATGAAACCGGAAAACATACAGCTGTGTGGTTAAATTTATGGAGGAACATCAAACATAGATTGTAAACATGCTTTGCAGTGATTCTGAGACTTCAAAAGTTTGTTTTCCCTGAAAGCAACTTGTAAAGAACTTCTTGTTGTAACATTGACTTGGATTCAATAACCTCCTCTGGGCTTCAATACTTTCTCAGCTCCCTGTTATTTGATCTCAGTCCTGTTCTGCAGACGGACTGATAGGCTCCTGTTGCATCAAACTGCAACCTGCATTCACTCATTCAAGATTTTGCAATGTAGTGAATACAAGTTTGTTTTTTGATGGAGTTAGGAGTTTTGCTATTGTAAATCTGCTGGTGTCAAGTGCCAAGTAAGGCTGAAACCTCTTTAAATCAGCTTGAAGTTTGAAATGAGGTCCTTAATATACAGGATAATCGTAAGTTCCCTTTTACATAAACATAGTATTCAGTGGTATGTTAAGACAATTGTTTTGAGCCGTTTACATTGCTTTAAAAGTTAATGTGCAATCATCCATGTGAGAGGAAGTCACTCAAGTTGCATTCGACTATCAAGTTGCATCTCGCATGGCACGGGAGCACCACAGTGATGCGAGAGCATATGAAACAAAAACATGTTGGAGCCATGGATGTTGCCGGGGAAGGGAGCTCGGCTGGGTACGTTAGCTAACGTTACTACAAAATCTTCATCTTGATTTTCATTAAACAAAAGATTAGACTCGTGTGCGTAGCGTTTTGAAGTGAGGAAATGTTCATCTCACAGCAGGTAGTTCGTTTCGTTTATCTAACTGTAATAGCCGCTGTTTGCTCGCCATTACCCGGCTACGTAACGCATTAACGTTACAAGGCTAACGTTAGTTAGTGGCTAAGCTAGGCTTGTGAAGCTGGATGGCGAGCAAACAGCGGCTATTAACGTTAGATAAACAAAACACTACCTGCTGTGAAACGAACGTTTCTCTGGCCCACTAAGCTGTCAACCTGTTCTCATATCTATAATTCTGTGTTTTGTCCTGACTCCTGACCCTTGTTTAGTGTGTGTGTGTGTGTGTGTGTGTGAGAGAAAGTGTTACTGCATAAACAATCCACCTTTAAGGTTCATGGCCTGTTAGAACCATCTGATGTGGAAAAATCCTTTTACCAGTGATTTCAGGTTTTACTTTTTTTATAACATATTATTGTTTACACAGCTCAGCTCCATTAAAGCAACATAAATTGTCTCTTTTTTTGTGCACTTTAATTTTTTAAAAAGCCAACCTGTATATCTTTGCACACGCTGTGCAGCATACATTTGTATGTTTTTTGTATTAGTCCCTGTTGTTTAAGCCATTTGATGTAGCAAAGCCTAACACTTGTTTGTGTTTTAGGTTTATCTTTTTTTATTATTTATATCATTTTTAATGAATTATTAGTTTAACAGCTCCGGGCCGTTCAACTAACCTGAAAACAAACTTTTTGTTCATTTTTTTGCACTAATATTGTCCATTTGGAATAACATTCTGTTTTTGAATAAAGTTAGGGAGGAAGAAATAAATGATGTCTGCGACATGCCGGATCAAACTGAGAACCAACTCGTCTCCTCCTTCTTCTCCAATGTAAATAAAATTTGTGCATTTTTTAAAAATCAGATTAATCGAAGAAATAATCGACAGATTAATCAATTATCAAAATGATCATTAGTTGCAGCCCTACATCCGACCCTGGTAAACACTGATGCATCCTCCTCTCAACCTGCCATCACCAACGAGCTGCTACGTCAGATCATGTTTCCTGATTTAATTCTTATCATTTGCTGTGATTGTTTTGTGGAAATGTTCCTAAGAGGAAGTTTACGTGGTTAAAATCAACAAAACACTTTCACTGCTGTTCGTCCTTCCTGTCACAGGAAAACGGCGCCCCTGAAAACGCAAACGTTTGGAACCAGAGTGGAATCTTTTGAAAACACAACCTTCTTTCTGGTTGTGCAAACTGGCAGGCGGCGTGCCTGTGAACGCAGTGACAATGCTAATGCTAATGCTAATGCTAGTGCTAATGCTAATGCTAGTGCAAGTCAATGCGTTCCGCTCTAGCCAGACTCTGATTAAAGTCTCCACAGCGCACCGAAAGCAGGTTGAATATGACGACAGTCTGTTGAGGCGAATTTAAGTGTTCATGTAAGTTTTTTTGTTTTGTTTTGTTTTTTAAGTTGAACAGTCGAACTTTAACTTTCTTGTCTAAAAGGGTTGTTGAGTTGTTGGACTGTAAGTTCTCCTTAAATTAAAGATTTACTTGATGAAAAACACTCTACATTTTGTATTTTCTGCCACAGGCATTTTCATATTTTAAAAAATTAAATAAGAAAAGATTAATTGATAAATGGTTCATTTTCAAGGACATTTCTTCACATGCCCGTCCCTAATCTGCACGGCACAAAAACACGACGGTGAGCTGGTGAAGCAGATTTTTCCTTCAGGAGCTGATGGACAACATCAAAGCTAAAATAATGCTGAAGTTACTCTGTCCTGTTAGTATAAATTAAATGATGTTTCTGGCCAAGTTCAGCATATCTGAAACGTGAGGTCAGCTTCGTGTTTACAGCTTGTTGTATCAAATATCGGTTAATATACGTGTTATTTTACCTTTTCACGTATGCTGGAAGAAGAGCTGAGTAAATCCAGGAGTGACAGTCACAAGGTCACAGGTAGCTGTGTGTGCATGCATGCAGTGAGACATGCGAGGCCATGTTTGCAAAGGCCCCGGATATTCAAGGAAACTTTTTTCCTCTTTTATAATTTTAAAGCAACATAATCATTTTAAAAGGTTAAGATCACATAAAACATCTTGTTCTTCATCACTATGTGCGTTTATCTGTGACATGGCTCATAAAAGACAAACAGTGTTTTCCTTCAGTGTGATTGATTAAGCAATCCATCAACAACCGATCCTTTTCTGACGACTCAATATGCTCAAAAAGACCATCATCACCACACTGAAGGAATATGTCAGCTCCAGGGCCGTGTGATTAATGGTTCACTTCCATTCTTGCAAGCTATTGAAATTAACACATCCAACTTTGTACACTTCAAAAATATTCAAAGAGCTTCATTTCTATATTTCAGGGTGAAACATCCCTTTAAAAAGACTACTTTAGAAACAGGAGCTCAGTCTGGTTCGACACTCAGACTCGCTGCAGATCCCATAATCATTCAGAACTGGCAGACACGCAGGAGGCCGAGCACTGATTTATGGTTATGATTATTCTTTGCAAGACTTATATTGCCAACACAGCTGAGGCCTAATATTGGAGAGTTTCTGCAGAAATAAGATGCAAATTTGAAACCTGAGTTTTCGTCAAGGATCCTTTTGTTTTCAAAGCACAGGCAGAAATTTTTAAATACTTTATTGGCCATAAAAGCCCCCTGTCTGCGTGGGCGGACGTCATTTTAAGGAAGATGTCATCAGAGAGTGGTGGCGTCTGTAATGGAGTTATTCCTCTAATCAGTCAGAGCTCAGCAGACCTCACAGCTGTCTGAGCTGCTTGTTACAACAGAAAAACACCTTGAACCCATGTGACATACTCCCACCTGTCACCTATCACACACTGCACACACACACACACACAGTTTTGAACATTCGGAGAGCAGTGGGATGGAGCTGTGAAATGGGAAGGATTAGTCACTTTGTCAGGAGATGTATGAGGCTTCTCTCAGGTGGATGGGGAGCCACAGGGGGCATCTGTGAGGAGGAGATGGGAGAGAGAAGGAATTAGAGGCCAGGAGGAGAAGACGGAGAGGAGCAGCCGTGAAGGAGAAGAATGAAAGTGTGCAAAGATGAAGACAAAGTGGGAGAAAACGCCGTTTGTAAGGCACAATGAGGAGACGGAGAAGTCGCAGCGTCTGAGCATCAAGTTCAGAAACTCTAAATCCGACAGCGATGTAACTTCACTCTTGTTGCGTTTGCATCGCTGACATCACTGGGACACACACTCGCACACAGGGGAACACTCCGGGCAGCGTGTGAACGCCAACTTGTCCATGTGCTGAGTTCTGTCTTTTCTTCCAGAGTAGTGAAATAAGCAGTGGCCTGGCCTTGTCTGTGTGTGTGTGTGTGTAAAGGAAGGGGGTGTCAGTTCAGGCCTGAACAGGAGGTGTGGGATCCAGAAAGCTGGGGGTCCCATGTGAGAATGTGGCCATCGTCAGCGCTGCCGTGGCAGGCCTCGGCACCATCTGTGCTCCCAGCAGGACGCCCAGCGTGTTCTCTGCCACCCAGACACATATGGACACACAAAGGTGCTCACTTTCTCTCTCTCACTCTCCCTCATGGACGTGCAGTCACACTCTCTCTCTCTCACACACACACACACACACACACACACACACACACACACAGTGGGATATGGGGGGAAGGTTGATGAGTCCGTTGATTGTGCAGTGAACGGGATGATGGCGTCTTGTACGATGATGCTGACACAAGTGTGATGACTTCAGAGAGGAAGCTTTATTAGTCAGCAAACGACCCAGCTGTGTTCTGCAGTTCACACAAAACCTCGTCTCTTATTCTCTCATTACACTCTACGAACGTCAGCTTATGTTCATTAAAACGAGTCACGTGGGGTGGGAGTCACATCTTTCCTCTATGGTTTGTTTGTCCTGTGACATTTTTCTAATATAATTGATTTTTAAAAAAAGCATTGCAAGCTGCTTGACTTGGCGTTTAAAGCACTAATGTTTATTGTAGCAGCAAACTGAGCAAGTATCTTGTTTTTGCAAATGTGACGCAGTTACACTCAAGTTTCAGTGCGGACTAAACAAAAGAGATACGGCACAATGGTTAATTAGTGAGCTTTAGCGTGTGGATTTCGGGAGCTCGCCGTTTCTCCAACTCTTTGTGCTGAACTAAAGTCCAGTTCAAACCAAAGATTCACAACGAGATGAGATGATTTAGAGGGTCGCAGCAGCGTGAACTGATAGTTGCGTGAAGTTAAACAGCCAAGTCCAGTTTCAGAACGCGATGCCGTTTCTGCTCTGCTTGCATCCACAGCTCAAATGCACATCTCTCTCTCTCCCTCTCTCATTATTTCAGCCACACACTCACTTTATGATGCACAAACATTTTGGGGTTTTTGCCATTTCCTAATTGGGTCCAACTAGAAACACACCAGTAAGTAACTAACCGTCACTGCACTCATTAATAGTTCAGCGTGCAAAAATATGCAGCTCGGGGCTTAAGTTGTGTCGAGGATGGTTTATTTGTGTGTGTCTGTGCGACGCTGTTCACAGTTCTGAAAGAAATCAGCAGAGATTGATTGACTGACAGACAGATCGATCACGTCACTTTGTTCGGTTTCTTGGCCCGCTTGCTTTCTGTGGTTGTTTGTGGATGTTTCCAGCCTACTTTCATCTTCTAGGAGTCAACAGGAAAGTGAAGGGACACAGGAAGCGAGAGGGACAGATGGAGACATTCTGCACAAACTGTTACTAGCCGTTTCTCCGCTCCTCTCTGCCTGCTGGTTTTGAGTTATCACTGTGAATGTTCTGATTAATAAATGTAAGGAAATAATGCTCCGTTTGTGGGGATAGTTTTAACTGTGTGTTGTCCAGTGTGTTCTGGACACTGTAGATCTCTAATGTGTTCCATGACGTTTTTTCTCCCACCCCGACCCGCCTGAACAGCACCCTGTCTGTGACGGCGGACTTCTTTGCCCGTGGCCTTGGCTTCCTCGGCGATGGACACTGTTCCTGGTCTTGCTGGAGTAAGTCGCCATAGCGTTACTTGTTCTATCACAACTCCCAATTTTTTACATTTTTCACCACCACGGCCTCTTTATACTCTTTTGTTACGCAGACACCTCCACCTCGTCATCCATCCATGAGAAGATCTCTGGTCCGGCTCGTAGCCGTCGCTTCTCACGCTCTGTAACGTTGGATCTGTCTTCAAATGAGGCGACCACTCAGGCAACGCTTCCTGTTAAACTCGCCCATGCTCAGCGTCCCTGAGTGGTCATGTGATATGCTTTTTAATGCTCATTAGTGTGGACGGAGATTAAAGCTGTAATGGTGCTAAACTCCTCATATGGAGGACGACTGGTTTTGTTTTAAGACTCTGTCTTAAATTTAAAATGGAATAATGTGGACGTAGCCTAAGTTAGCATCCCTAACTGACAAATGCTAGGCTACAATTAGCATACAGACATGAGAGCGGTATAAATCCTCTGACCAAGAAGTTGAACTTTTCCTTTCAAAAGTGCACGTTATCTGAATGTCAAATTAATAGTCCAGCACAACGAAGTCATCCAAACAAACTGTTTAGAAAGGCTGTTAGCTTATTAGCATACAACACACCAGTAATACGGTTACATTTCCGTTGGAAAGCCTTACTGATGTGAAGAAAGTCGGGACTAATGTGTTTTTCTGTAAACTATAAATGAAGATTATGCTCCACTTCAACCAATCACTCTTGTGTGTAACTCATTAGATCTTCTGATCCGTGTTAGGACGTGACTGTATGAATGTTCATGTCGCATTCAAAACAGCAGACAACACACAAATCATTTACAAACTGTTGCAAAATATTGATATTCCTTGCAGACGAGTTTCGATATGTGGTGTTTGAGGTATACTGACCGTATCAAACTAGCTGATATTAAAGTTCATTAAACTCAGAAAGACCCTTGTTGTTCAGAGTTTCCTGCTTTCTGCACCTGCTCATCTGAACTCCATCTTGGAGCCACAGACTCATAAATCGAGTCCTTGCCTCCATCTCTTCCTCTCCGTCCCATCCTGTTCATCTCCACAGTCTCCAACACCTCTTCCTCCTGCCCGCTGTCCCTCCCGTCTTGGCCTCCATCCCCCCTCTGAAGCTGCACCTGCCTCATTTACCAAGTTGGTGAGCTCTCCTGAGCGCCTCACACCTCCATCTTTCTCATACCTACCCCGGCCGGCTGCCCCCCCCCTCCCTTTGGCCCCCTAGCCTCCCCCAAGTGGCCCCTGTCCCTCCATCCAGGGCCTCCAGCTGGCTGATGAGTTCATTAGGCCCAGAGCTCTGCCAAGGAGCATGGCGCAGTTTGGGCCAAACCGGGAGGGCATCAGGGGGCCCCTGGTGGTCATTGGGCACAGACCACGGTCATTGGAGGCGGGACAGAAAAGTCCCAAAGCGTCCCACATGTCGACATTCATGCTCTTTGTCCGTTCTCGGAGCTTGAGACTGTTATTTTGTACATTAGCAATCTGGTTTGAGGCTTGTTTCTCCCTGAAACTTCAGCGCAGAGAGCGCGAGGCGCCGTGGATTGAAGAGGTCCACATAAACAATGAGGGAAACAGATTTCTAATAATCCCCACAGGTCGCAGTGACATCTGGCCCCACACTTGAGCACTGGCTCAATTAATTCGAAAAACACAAAACAAAAAGCGCCGGGGGCAAAGATCTGGGGGGACTTAACAGAGCGCTTTGTATGCGTGTCTATCAGTGTGTGTGTGTGTGTATTGATTGTGGCATTTGATCAAGTCAGCTGCAGTGTGTGTGTGTGAAATTTGTTCACATTAGTCGAGGTTTGAAACTGCTTTAAGAATCGTATTCTTCTCATTTAGACAGAAATTTTGAGGAAAAAAAAAACACATATGCAAAATTAGCAGGAAAATTTGACTTTGACATCCGTAATCTCTTGAACGCACTAACAGTACTTTTCCTGCCACGATTTTTCGTTCCCTCCACTCTCACCTTTTCCCGCCTCTGTCCTCTCTTCCTTCCTCTTGGCGGTGGGTCAGCTGGGGTCGGGGCCTCCGTGGCTGGGCTCAGGTGTAGCCTCAGCTGGGCACGGGGGGGAGGAGAGATGAGGAGAGGAGACGAGAGAAGAGGAGACGAGGAGGATTCTGTCCCATAAGTGACCCAAGAGGGTCTGTCAAAAAAAAAAAAAAAAAAAAAAAAGGAAAAAAACGTGCATTTCCG
>JAQLOL010000017.1:3671736-3689235 GCA_029783665.1 Naso thynnoides | reverse complement strand
GAGTATGCAGAATAAAACTGTGTGTAAATTAACTGCAGATGAGATCTGATGATCTGTGAAGTTGGGTGTGGAGAAAAAATACACAGATGTATCGATATCTGTATCGATTATCGGCCAAATGAGTTGTAAAATATCCCACCAGCTGGAATATTGATCAGCATAAACGACCCCTCTTGTTCGGAATGACATTTCTTCCTGAATGGGCCGTATCGGATCAGAATCTTCCGGATGTCATGTTCACATGGCGCATTTTTATTCTGATTAGGCTTTGGTTCTGATTCTGTGTGTCCGTGTAAACAGCCACTGTCATCAGCCTCACTGTGCACCATTTGCTCTCTTACAGCCACATCAGAACTGTGTCTCACTAATGCTTGTGTTAGTCCAACATTTCCAACTTCCAGCACTTTCACCTTCCTTAATTAAACAAAGTGAGTTTGTTTGACTGCCCTGTAGGAAACAGAATTAAACAGGTGTATTAAACTGAATTCCATTTTGGTTGTCAGACTAAACAAGATATGTGATGATTTAACCTCAGGCTTTGGGAAACTGTAATGAGCATTTCATTAGACCACATTTAGTCACGTTTTATAGACCAAATAATGAATTCATGATGAGCTGTGTGAGTAGTTCTTAGTTTAGGCTCTGGAGAGAATATGTTTAAGGAGCAGGGATCACCAGCCAGCAGAGGTTCATGTTACTTATCCGCTGAGGTGAAAACCTTAAAAAAAAGAAGTGCCAATATTTTTCAGCTATGAAATGTTAATTCCTACTTTTTAAAGATCAATCTCTGCCTAAATGGCAATCCCAGGGAGGGATTTCCTTTAGTAACTGCCTTCGCCAGTGTGTACACCAACATTGCAGCAATCAGTATAAATTAATAATAAGTGAATCAAAGTGCTTAATTTAATGGAGGCTATGAAAGATTAATTCCTGACATTATCCAAGCTGCTGTGCTGTAAGGGGAACCACCCATGCCTGAGGTAAACCAATCACATTTCTATGAATATGACATTAGACACATTGATGTGATGTGTTACATCAATGTCAGCGCGAGTCTCGAGTACGGCGAGTCTGGATGGAAAGTCCACTGAGTGTGACTGGTCTATTTCTGGCTCCTTTTTCTCCCCCCACCCTCCTCGGCGGGTCTACAGGCAAGAGATCAGTTCAGGGTGGAGGAGAGCTGGTGTTGTGCCTGAGGGGCCCGTGGACACAGATTCTGTCATTGTCCACAGCTGCCACCCCCCCCTCCTCCTTTACCCCCTCCACTCTGTGGCCATCCTCACCTTAGGGGCATCCCCTGCTACCCCGCCTCCCTAATGAAGAGTGACACGCGTCCGGAGGATCTGATCTAGTCTGAAACCAGGGCCCTTGCCTCCTCTGTTTTGTCTCCTATTATTGACTGTGGTGGCTCACACTGAGCTGCAGTGATGAGAGCGCCATATACCCAAGAGGCATTGCTCCCAAATCGCAGAGGGAGCTCAAAGGGCAGATGCAATTGTATGGAATCCTGAAGACATAATTGTCTTTATTCATGAGCTGTGTGATTGATATTAGAGGAAAATGAGACATTCTAATTGTCCTCTTATACAAGAAATTTTGTACAGGCCCACACTCTGGACGCTGTGTGTGTTGTGCATCTGTGGGTGTGTGTGTGTGTGTGCACTGCCGGGTGAGATATCAAACTGACAACTCCTAAAGGGCATCTGTGCAGTGGTCTCCCGACATATCACTTGAAATAATCCATGTCGTCTTGTCTTTTGTGACAGTTTTTTGCCTTTACTGCATCGAGTGGATCTCGACACAACATGGTCAGGGAGAAATGGATACACAACCTCCTGGATTTAAAAAAAAAAAGACGAAAAAAGGCTTCGTCTCATCTCTGACGCCTGTGTGTATGTACAGTGACAAGTGGGGCGTGTCATGGAAAATGACTCAACATTACTAAACGGTGAATTAGTTACTTTACATACCAGCCTTCTCCTTTTGTCTAAGTGCAGAGTTATCTTACTAACACTGACAGAACTGTTTGTTTTTTTAAAAGCTCTCTGATGTTGAAGTAAAATATTCACACGCAACATTTCATGTTTTCTAAGGCTTTAAACAATTTACATCAAGTGTTTTATAATGTCTTTGTAACTCAGCTTTGGAAGTCTGTGTTATACTTAGTGAGCTTTGAAAGATAATTCTTGTCATATTTCAGCATTTTTCGGATCAACAAACCAACGAGGAACTGATTGTACTAACAAGAATAAGTCTGATAAATGTTCTCCCTCTTTGCCACTGATCTGCGTTTCTGTCCAGAGACGATTAATAAAACTTCAGTGAACCACTCTGTCGCACTACGTGAC
Organism: Naso thynnoides; assembly: GCA_029783665.1. Lineage (NCBI taxonomy): Eukaryota > Metazoa > Chordata > Actinopteri > Acanthuriformes > Acanthuridae > Naso > Naso thynnoides. Next base: position 3,686,887 of record JAQLOL010000017.1, on the reverse strand, counting down.
ATATTCCTCCATCACTGAAAACACAGGTAGGGTTTAATCCATCCTTTGAAGGGATCATTGCATGAGTAAATGAAGTATCCAAGGAGCACCTGTATGTACAAGTACGCGGCAGTACTTCTGCTCCTTTGTCTACACATCAAATTTATTTTAACACACTGCTCTGAAGTTGAAAAGACGAACTACGGCACCAAACGTGGATTAATCCACAGATGAAAATAGTCCCTAACAAATGCACCGTTACTCCAGTTAAAGTAACATCTGTTGAGTAACACAGACGCCGACAAGTTACTGTGCTTTCATCAACGTAAAAATAAATATCTGTGAGCAACTTCTGAAAATGAACATCTTCAGAAGGGACCACGGGCCTTTAGGCTCAGGTCGCTGTCAGGACGTGGAAACTCCACCCCTTCATTGTTTATGTGCTGCATGGTGCAGAGGGGATCTGCGCCGTGCCGAGCTGAGCGCAGCATGAGGGGAGTGCTCGCCGTCTGTGCACCCTGTGACATACCCAGCAGTGAGCGCCGCGCACACGGCGTCCTATCTGAAAGCTGCTTTAGAGCCACAGACAGTGTTGGAGAGTTGGATTGCAGCGAGAGATGAACTGAAGCTTTATACACGCCGCAGGGCCCGTGTCCACATTGCCTTTTTTTTTTTTGGGACAGAAAGGTGCTGGCAGCGTGCTCGGGGCTGCTGGGACGAGACACCTGTGCGCTGAGAGAGAAAGCACCGCGAGCTGCCACAGTGAAACTCAGCATGTGCGTCTTGTCTCTCATGACAACAGCCGCTGTATGATCGTCATCGCTCCGTCGCTTTGGCTGTTTTCTGTTTGAAACTATGAGCATCAAACGGACGAAGCTTCCCCTCATACTTTGTTTGAAAGATGAGCTTTATAATGAAAACTGACCTGCCATCACGGCTCCAGTGATCAAACACGGAGCAAGGCGGACATGGGCGCATGATATGAGCAAACTAACACAAACGGACTTTCCTCTCTCTGTTACGATAGTTTTTGTCAGAAATATTGTACAGCAGTGGGTACACGGAGACGGTCAACACCAGCTTCTCCTCCATCTTCGAGTCCCGACCGATATAGTGTTCGCTGAAACAACAACACAACACAGCAATCTACTGCTCACTGAGAAGAGTGTCGCTAACGTCACCAGTGCTTTTCTGAATAGTTTAGAAATTCTAAACTTTAGAGCACTTGAAGCGTTCAGAGCAGCCGCACAAAAAAGGAGGAGCGCTCAGAAAAGAGATGCTGGGTGCTGTGCTTTCTCGGCGAGGCCACCTGCTGCTGCAGACGCTCTCTCTTCACTGAGAACATTAAAAAAAAAAGAAAAGAAAAAAAGATGGCACTCAGAAAAGTAAATAAACAGGAGGTGGACACGGGCCCTTATACACGCTGCAAGTGTGTGAGTGCAAAATATGAACAAATCCTAAAGCGTCACTGGTTCTGTCTTTCTCTGAGGTTAATGGATGATAACGGTACAGCCTTATTACCAGGGCGGCCATCTTTGTGCTCTTACAGTAATAGGTCCAGGGTGACTCTGCCTGTCCAACTGTCTATATACCCGCCTACCTACCGAGCTATCTGCTCCACGTGAGGCGTCCCGCTGCGCCGTAGCTGAAATCCATGAGGGAAAACACCTTGACTGACTCAGGTAAGCGTAAATTAATGTGTGCATGTGTGTTTACGTGGACCAACATGCACACATACACACACCTCAACACATGATGAAAGCAGCGTTTGTACGTTTCTGCATGTATGCCTGAAAGCATGTGTGTGTGTGTGTGTGTGTGTGTGTGCACCCACCAGTGTAATGTGATAAGCTCCAGCAAAGCACATACCTGATGCCATTAAATGCAATTTCCCCTGTGTGTCAGCCCAGCCATTTGTCAGCTGCTAACACTGCACGCTTTATTAAAAACCTCATCCGCTTCAATTAACTGCGCCTGCAAAGCAGTTTAACTCCACTCTAATCCTGTCAAGATGTTTAAACAGGCCTTGCGTACAGTAGGTACATCATTTCAAATGCTGCCAGTGAGTTTTTACGGTTTTTTTCAAGCCCTCTTATTGATCACATAAAGGTTCAGCTCAGGCTGAAGTGGGTTCAGTGTGAGTCTGTGGATTGTTTTTTGGGGCAGTGACAGAAGTGTTGGTGGGGCATCATCCTACATGCATGCACACAGGTTTCTTTTTCTACAACTAGACCTGGGCGACACACCAAAAACACATCAAAATATTTTTTTAAGGCAGGATCACAATCTCGATGCTTTAGTTTTCATGTTTGCTCCGACTGTTTTACAAGTTAGTGTAAATTCAGGGCAACAGTTTTGTTTACAAGCATGCGGTCAGCTTATGTTTCTCTGATGATTTTGTTTTAATTTATGAATTATTAAATAAATGTACAAATGTAAATGTATTTTGTAAACTGCAGGTTCTGCTAAAGTAAACAAATTTAAACTGACAATATTGAACTCTCCCGGCGAATTTGCATGACGCTGGCACGACAGCCAATCAGTGTTGGCGTTCACCTGACATCAGTGACGTCCCAACGTCCCGACTGTGTGACTGAGCTGTGTGTGAACACTCTGAGCTCCTACAACCCGACTTTAAACACGCTGGATGATGTTATGAACACGGACACGACGTCGTTCAGTTTTCCAACGTTTCGGAGACTTCCACAGCTGATACAGGGGCCGCAATTTACGACAGAGGAAATGTAAAGTCCCCTCTGCTCTGAACAAGCTGATATAAGCGGGCTAACGCTGACTCATCCACGTTGCTTTCATTTGGCTTTACAAGACCTACGAGGAGAGAAGAAGGCACCACATGTTTGCTGTGATTGGTTTCTCAGCTTGTATCCAGCAGAGGAGCCGAGCAGCAAATAGTGTGATTTCTTTGTGTGTCTGAGCCTAGAACTGCAACAGATAGAATGTGCACTGAAGCGTGATGCAAACGATCTCTATGTAACGGCAGATCGTGGACAGTCCTACACTGTCATATCACACACCTAGCTACATCCAAAGCCCTCCACATTATTCTCCACTCCACTCATTTCTGAGCACCAGCTAACAGCTGCGTAACTCTGTGGTTTGTCTCTTTGTAAAACCGAGTTGTGACGGCACAGTCATAATCCAAGTTTTTTATTCGGGCAAACTTTAAAACCAGATTCAAAGAAACACAAAGCAGTAGATATGAGAATACATGATTCTTGATTCTTTTCTTAAATCTGCATACAAAGAACATGACATTTAGACCATGCAGTCCATATGCCAACCCATTCATATCTGTTGAGAGCAGATAAAAGCATAAATGAGAAGGGCTGGCCAATCAGCTCCACTGAAAAACAGACTTCAGCCGACGCACTGCGAGCAATCTGCATACGAGGTTGTTTTATTTGTATGCTGATGTAAACTGGGACGCTACAACTCACTTTCTAAAATCAAAAGTCTATTTTTTCCATTATGATATAACCCATTAGAAGCAGTCAAGTTTTTACGCTCGCTTGAGGTGGTTTTTACTTTTTTCAAAAAACAGTAAATGCACAAAATGGGACATAAATAAAACTGTCCAATACATTGTGACATAGCGAACAGTTATCCGCCGGTTACGCTCCTCAAAAAGAAGAAGCTGTGTCCGCCATCTTCCTGGATATGCCCCTAAAGTGCAAAAACATGGCCAACAACAACAACAACAACAACAACAACAACAAGCAGCAATGAGGAGACCCAATTATTTCTAGATTTCATCCAAAGAACAGAACAGCTCTTTTAGATGGTCAACAGCAACAAAATACCACAATGTTTTGTTTCCAGTCTGCAACCTCTACTTCTTCTACTGTTTATTACAACCACGTGTAACACTGCCTACACCGCCACCTTCAGACCAAACTACACTTGACAGCCTAGCTCATGGAAACACTCCTAATAAGCATTTTCCTTTTTTGCAAGATTTCCAGAGTTCATTTCGAATGTTCTTCACAATTAATGGAGACACGATTTATACGTCCACTTGGCGCGGCTGACACGGTGTGTTTGGTTTTAATTCTTTAAATTCAGAAAGTGCTTAGTCAAAATATTTTGTCATTTTTGATACAAACGTCAGTAAAGGCCTGTGTGCAGGTAAAGATAAGGTAACTGGGGGTAAGTGGGAACAGCTGAGGCTCACTTGTGGAAGATGATGTAATGTTATAGGATCTGAAATGACAGGAAGGTTGGTGGCCGACAAACACAACGGCCAAAATAAGGAAATCAGTTTAGGAAGTGGTAAAAGTAATGGCAAAACCCAAATTTGACCATTCAGTAGTGTCTCCAAAATGTGTACATTATTGATTTTATTTATCTACACCAAAAATAAGCTTTGGTTAATTGTAACATTAAAACCCATTCTGATATTCCACTCTTGTCCCTTGAGGAAAAATGTAGGAAACTAAAAAAAATCTCAAGTCTGACGGTCTAAAACTGTAGCACACATTTTTCTGCTTTCTTTGCCTCTCTCTTGCACACACATGCAAAAATTCACATTCAAACACACCTCTTTGTCTCACACACACACACACGCATGTGCTCACACACACACGGCCATGCCAGCGGGGAGGTGACGGTTAGCATGGTGCTGTCACCAGGGGATCCTGGGTGGGGTTTGCAGGAAAAGGAGAGGTGTAAATTGGGTGAAGGCTGGGTGCAAAGCCTTGTTAGTGGAGGCTTGGTCCTCTCCTCTTGATGCTTTGTCACTCACTCACACTCCATGAGATACAGGTGACGGGTAAGGAGAGGACGCAGAGCGGGAGGAGCTGTTTGGCTCACTTCTCTGTTTTGCTTTGTGTTTTTGTATCAGGGCTGGGCAATCTGCTGCATCTCTCACGGCTGCTCTTTCTTTAATCTCTTTACCTTCTTTCCATGTTTGTCGATGCTCTGTGAAAGACTTGATTTGATTTCAAACGCAGAGCAGAAAAACAAGGTGCCATGCAGAGGGAGGATGGAAAAGTCCAGGGGAAAGATGAAATTTGGGACTGTGATGGTGCTGACCATGAGTAAACAGGTTTACTCCATAATTTCATATCTATCAACTTGACGTTGATGAAATTTGAAAGTGTAATCAGCGAAACGAAAGCTAAAGGCGAGCAGGTGTGACTTGCCTTTGATCATAACAGAGACCAATTGCAATTAGACCCAAAATGGCTTGACGGTGGTATCAGGGGGCCGCTTGCAGATTATGTATTTTTAATCAGAGTTGTTAGCATCTGTGATGGATGCCCATTTTACTCACACCAGCCTCTCGTGGCGTACGTCATGTTTGCAAGCTGTGTGAATTATAACCATGTGTAGCCTCTGCTGTCCATTAACATCCCCCACCGCCTCACTAACTTCCTTAACTGGTTTGCTGAGTGTCTGCACAGGAGAACTTATATGTGAGGACACACGGTGAAAACTACGACTGACTTCAACGCTCCAAAAACCACGGCCAAAAAAATAAAAATAAAAAAAATAAAAATCCTCTCCACATGCAAGTGTGTGGGTAGATTTTTTATGTGGCGTTGGGAGCCACCTGACACACTGACAGGTGAATTTTTAAGCGAAATATGAACAAGAGTAAATCCAGCAAATGATAGACTGTGATTGCCGATGGAAACTCTATCAGTCAATTAATCAATTTATTGATTAATGGTTGCAGCTCTAATACAAAATACTTTTTTTCCCTTACAATCTGCTTTGACCACTGTGTTTCTCCACTGCCACGGTGTGTTATTATGTAGGCTGATGTATGACACGCAGCACAAAAAGGCTGTATACATTTTTCTTTTTTGGCAATTAAAAAAAAAAAAAAAAAAAAAAAGATTGGCAGTTAGAATTTTGGACCCTCCTCTGAACTGCGTGCGCAGCATCAAATGACAAATCAGCTTCTGCGAGAGTTCGTACCACCTACTGAGGTCGATCGTCTTCCTCGGGCTAAATTTATTTCTGAACACGAGATTTTAGAGGTCATTCTTCTCCGATTCCTTTCCCTGCTTAACATTCCTGTCCAGTAAGTAACACACATTACACATGGCTGCAGAAACTAGTACAGTAAATGGGAACGCTGTTTTTTTTTTATTTCACTAAATGTATTATTATTTCTTCTCAGCAAACACTTCTCTTTATAAATTTTGTACATACACAGACCTTGATTATTGCAGCAGGTTCTCCTCCAATATAGAAATAAGACTGAGAAACTAAATTAAGTTACAGGATTTACAGACTGTACAGAACTCAGCTGTCATTCCTTTGATCAGAACTAAATGGCATGACCGCACCACCAATGTTTAGCCCTTCAATGCCTGCTCAGTCTGTTTTAGGGTTACATTTAGGATTTAACTGTTGGTAAAAAGTTACACTATGGAGTGTATGGGTGTAAGTGTGTGGAATTTACTTATGTAATAGACTTTATGAAGAGACCATCTTAAATACCAGGACAGAGAGCCGACTGGCATCCTGAAGCAAAATTTAATTTAAAAATGACAAAAAAACCCCAACAACAACAAGTTAAAGTCAAACCATCGCAGCCTTTGGACTCGTCATGTTTTTGGCTCCTTGCTATTGCTGGCAGGTCAGTAGCCCCATCCTGCACGCTCCAGCCAGGAGCTTCTCGGCAGCCTGACCCATCACAGTATCTCCATGTGTGAAACAGCAACGTCGCAGAATTTCCAGGTCCTGAATCTTCCACCATAACCCAAGAGGTCTTGTTGCCTGTTTACACATCCAGCAGGTCTGTAGCAACATAACCAGTCATTCCTGGTCCTGTTTGTGTCCAAGTGATGAATAAAAATTCCAACAGTCACGCCTCTTTTTGCACTATTTTGGTCTCTACTGACTTATGAGAAAAACATCTAGCTCTTTAGTTAGCTGCTAATTTTCTCAGCGGTTTTTACCTCTTTTTCACTGAGGCCATCCGAAGAGAGCTGAGAGAATGGACCGAAATGTTTAAGTTGTGGGCTTTGAAGCTAAACAGTATGCTAAAGGACAGGAAACGCTCCCTTTGGCTGAAGATTTCACTGTTAGGTGGTTTTACGTTATTTTATGTCTGCTCTTAACTACAAGCCACACTAAATAAGTATCAAGAAGCTACATTCTCCTCAAAGAGAATTTGAAAAATATTCTCATTAGAGCATGACTTAATACAGTTTACACAGCATAAATATTCCATATTTACAAAGACTAAGGCTGTGTTTGTCAGTGTGTATGTGTGTGTGTTTGTGTGTGTGGCCCCCAACTCGACCATGTGCTAACCCCACACAGCTGCAGAGTCCCCTTGAGGGTTTGTCGCACAGGCAACAGAGGAAGGGCGGAGGAGGAGGAGGGGGGCCGTGGACTGAACACTCATTTCCATGCCGCACTGTTCTGGCAAAGACATTGTACACCGCTGTGGATGTGCGTCTCTTGTGCTATTGCTCAATCTTTTTAGGCCTGTCAGTTAGGGTTTTCATCAGACAATTCTCTGGGCACAGAGGCTGGAAAGCCGACTGTGTACTTCAGTGTGGCAAATGTGTTCTGCGTGTGTGTTAATGCATGTATACAGGAGATAAAGAAAGACAGGGAGGACTCCTCGGAGAGTAAACAACAACACAATCTGATTGCTTTCTTTGTGCCACTTCTCAAATATGGATGTGCAAATTAATTCAAAGTGTCTTTATATGCTCTGGCTGAATGAAAAGGTTTGTCAGTAGCATCATAAAACTACACAAATTAGTTTTCTGCCTACTTGTTTTCAGCATCAAGCAGCTCGGAGTCCAGCCTGAACGCAGAAACGGAGAAACCAAGGAGTCTCGGGTTCCTCAAATATCCCTGTCAATCAAACACCGTTTCCTCTGAGTGCGTTTTCTATCTGTCAAGGGTCATAGAGAGTGAGGATGAGACCCATTCCCTCCCTCCCTCCCCCAGCTCCTCCATCTCCCTCCCCCCCTCCTCTCCCTCCTCTCCCTCCTCAGAGGTGTATCTCTACCTTGTGCATCACGTCTGGGCATGACCTGTTGCTAGGTAACCCTGGGTCACAGCTGCACACTATGGCAGACCCTTTTTTTATTTATCAGTGAGTTATGTGGGAGACGGGGGCTGTAATTTATTAGTTTGATATTGGGCAGGCAGCGCAAGTTTGGGATTGTAAAAAGAAGAGACAGCCTACAGCTCATCAAAATGCTTATTCTGATCCCGGGCCGCGGTCTGCTGAGGAGATTCACAACAGAGGGGATCACAACATTATAAATTCATCTGCTTTTTACTAAGAAAATCAAGCATCTCCAACAACAAAGCCATTGGTAATGCACTTTCCATGCTGGTAATTGAACAGATGTGGTCAGAGCTTAGAGGACAGAGAAAAAGGAATTCATCTCAGTACAGTATATGACTGATTCATGTCCAAGGATGAAGTGGGTGCAGACAAATTGTGTTATCAAGCTTTGTAGTGATGACAGCGTTAACCCCCTGGTAGGAATTAATGCAAATCTTGCATCAGACCAATTAAATGAACACACACCTCGCTATTAACTATTTTCAAAGATTAAAAAAAGCTGCATGAGCAGAAAATATTATAAATATCTGGTCTTGTCATCAAACAGTTTATCCAGCTTTTTAAGGAGTTTACATTTTGAGAAACGTTTCTTCACCTTCCTGCAAAGAGTTAGATGAGAATATTGATGCTGTTTCGTGTTTACCCATTAAATCTGACATTAAAAAGAACTCTTGGCCCGGCGTAGCATGAAGACTGAGACATGAACTCAGTCCACAGGGCGTTTAAGCTCTCGGAAAAAAAAAAACAGAAGAGAAAAATCTGACCAGTTGTTTCCAACAGAAATCTCACCACAGTATCACAGCATACAGATAAATTGTGACAAATTTTATTTTTAAGATTAGTGTGCATGGACACTGTTTTTTTTTTGTTTGTTTTTTTTGTGCACTCTGCACAACTATGTTTCGTGCCCACATCATGTCAGTATGTAAAATGAAACACATACTGTAATTAAAGGATGTTAAGCCTTTAGTTACAGTATGCAGACTGTTAGAGATTTCACAGGAATTATTAGAAATGTTCAGATTTATGTAGAGACTGCTAATTGGAAGGCCATACATTTAGTTTTATATTTATCCTTAATAATTACAATTACAATTTCTGTTTAGAATAATTGCATTACATTGTTTTTATGATGTGAGTTAATTACAACACTTATCCCAGAGTATTTTCACATTATTTATAGTGTGACATTATCATAAAATCCTAAAATTAGGTTGCCAAGTGTTGGAACAGACTGCCACCATCTCAAAGTTTTACAGTTTTTGCAACACTCCGGTGTGATATTAATTTGTGATGCATCTGCTGCTGATGACTCAGCATCGCTTTTACCTCCTCGCTCTGATGAAGATCACCATTGCATCCCAGGTCTCACCCACAACACCTTGGTTAAATTTCTGGCCCTAACGTGCGTGTGATGAATACATTTCGCATACTTCCTCTAGGCCATATCTGATCAAAACAAATGCACCTGCACTTTTTTTTTCCCTTCTTGCAACTGCAACTCCCCCAGGACGGGTAAAAATTGACTCCCTGGCTTCCTCCACCAGGCAATTACGTGCCATCTGTTCCCATCTTGGTTGTTCCAGCTCGTTTTGTTTCTGCGATTGTTCGTCTAATATCATAGGCCTGAAAGTGTTGGAGAGGAAGGGGGGGTGGGGGTGTGAGCGGAGAGGGGGACACAAAAATGAGGAGTGGCATGAAGAGGAATTAATCGAATCTAACAGCAGAACCAGATCTTCCCCACTGAAAGAAGATAGTCCCACTAGAATGAGGACCATTACCATATTCATCACCTAATATTGCCTGCTGTATGCAAAGTGGGAGAGAAGGTGCAATGACTTTCTTGACCGCCTTTCTAATTCCATCTTCAAAAGCTTGCAGACTCGTTTTTAATTGTTTGTTCGCAACAAGTCCACTTCCTACTGCTCTGATTTGATGCTACCATTTATTTTGGAGTGGCAATAAAAACCCATTAACTTCCCTGTCACACACCACTCTTACCTTTATATTTATATTTATATCTATATATATGTATACACAGCTGTTTTACTGCCATGCTGAATCACATTGTTGTTTTGTTACAGTAACTATTGGGCCCATTACTCTCTGCCACACACACGGGCTGGAAGCAGTGTGTAGATTTAATTGCAGTGATGTTGCAGGTGAGGCGAGCAGCTGGATTGGAGGGTTTTAACAGTGATATCAATAACGGAGCGCCACCTTAGGCTGGTATAATTTTCCATCTCTCCTGACAGAGTGGAAGATAGAAATAATCAGTCACAACACCAGCCAGGCCGCCTGTAGGACCTCGTGTGACATCGAGCAACACTGACGGCTCAGGACTCATCTGTGTCCAGGGGGCGACGCACAGTGCTGTGTGTGTGTGTGTGTGTGTGTGTGTGTGTGTGTGTGTGTGTGTAATTGGTAAGAAGATTCTGGATCTTATAAGGAGAGGGAAAGAAAGCAATCTGTTACAATAGATGCCAAAATCAACTTGATCAATGATATTTTAATGTGTCCAGAGTTATAAACAGCTGGTTTGGGCCGAACATTTTATTCCACACTTGATTTAAAAAATTTAAATATTGAACAAACCTAGGTAAAGTCATCTGCTGTTAAAAAAAAACATGGACAGTTCTTTTAAAAAATAAAATAAACTTTCCCTTTAACATTTGTTATCTGTGGATGATTAATAATTTTCCAAACTCTTTTGTACTTAAAAACCATTGAGAGGTCTGAAGCCCCCAAACAGAGACGAGTGTAATAACATCTAAACATGTTAAAGAAGTAAAACTGCTCAATTTTGACCAAACAGCCAAACCGATGAAGAGTACTGACAGAGTCCTACAATGCAGCTGTAGAACATGTGTTGTATAAATTATGGGGTTTTTTTAGACTCCAAACACTGATTTTAAGTGATTTTCCTCCAAGTTTGATGAAAAAACTTGAAAAAAATGTTTTTTCTCACAGCTTTCACCTTGCACAGATTTTGAAACCAGTGCAAGAGGAATCACACAAGCCAACATATGAAGACAAATAGGTGTGATTCTCTAATTGGAACCAAACTTTGCTTCAAATCTGTTGTGAGTGTACAGAGCTGCAACAGACTGCAGACGCCTGTTCGACTACAGCTGACAGAACGCCACGTGAGAGTCAGCCATCTGCAACACCACCGCTGATGTGAAATTAACTCCTTTCTCTCATTAATTAAGCTTTGAAGATATGCTGTGCATGATGTGATGCGGTTTTTGGCCACATATTAATACACATATCTCCACATCCTGCACGTTACACAAAGAGCCAGTGAGAGGATCAACTACTCCAAACAAAATGACTCTGTCTGACTGGCCTCCATGGGTTACGTTTAGAAAACTGGAAAATACAAGCTCGGATTTTTAACATTTGCCAGTTGACAGAAAACAATGTCGTCCTCTTTTTGAAGCTTTGTATTTGCTGACATCTAGTGGTTCAACAGTGAAAAGCAAATGTGCACAACTTCATCTCTCAATAAAATGGACCTGCAGACCGCGTGTGTGTAATCACAGGTATGATCAGTTCATTCAGCCTCATTCATTTCACATTTGATGGAGTATAATTATTACTGACGTGGCTTTGGACTATAAATTCTGCAGTTTGTTGATGGCATAAAACAATCTTCATCAAACAGGCGGCACATCCGACGTTCGTTTGTAAAATGTAGTAAAACCGTCTGATCTGGTGCCACTTTTCCACCTTTTGTGAGGAATTTCTGCATCGTGAGGTCCCAGATGATTTGACGTTCACTTTCACAGGCTGTATTTCAGAACAGGAAGTGCTCCTCAAAGCAACGTCCCTTTCTGAAAGTTATTATTAGTGGAGAATATTTTTCCATATGTCCAAAATATTGGGGATAAAGTTTGTTAGGATATCAGAGTTTTATCCGGCACTCTTTTTCCATTTTTGGATGGAAATGAATGTTTGTGAAGCCCCAGATTAAACAAACTCTACCTGCTTTCTGACCCAAAGTCAGAAATATCACCACACTCAGTATTTCTACGGAAATCCGTCTGTGCTCCGACTGTAAGTTCTCAGTAATTTAAAGACAGAATCTGAAAACAGAAAACAAGAAAGAACTTCCAAAACTTATTTTTGGCTTTGAACACAACTACGACCAAATCTTGATGGAAAAGTTTCTATCAGTGTACTCAGTCAGTACAGACAAGTGGTAAGTTGATTCATACACTACATGTTCATTTTTCATGTCCGTGGTAAATATGAATTTATTTATCCGGACGCAGAAAGACGCTGCTGCTGTGAGTCCAATTAGACGACAACATGTTCAGGATGCAATGAAAGAAAGAGGGAGGGAAAAGGGGTGAGACGGGGGAGTGACAAAGAGAAGTGGAGGGAGGAAGACCAGGAGGCTGCAGGAGCAGAGACAGACGAGGAGGAGGAAGCACACACCTGCTTTACAGGTAGGACTTTGTTTTCCTTTGTTCTTGCACCGTGCAGCTTCAACTGACTGAACTTCAGTTATGCATTCACACTCAGAAAAGAATTTTTAAACTAAAAACTTCTTTGGGCGATTTACTGCTCACAGATTTATTCTTCTGTCTGACTGACGGACCGCACGATTTTCAAAGAATATCTAACTGCAATTATTTGGACTGAAAATGCATTTGGAATTTATTTTTCAATATTAGAGGGAATCATTATTTTGGGAAATAATTATGCTCGTCTTCATTGAAAAACATGTTCAAATGCTTATGTTGTGATTTTTCAGATGTTTTCTTGAGTCTGGAGAATTAAATGTGTGAGCCAGGACAACTCTGGGCTGCACAGTTTCTGAATTTAACGTTTTGACTCACACATTTCTACCTGGACAAATATTGCGCCCCCTGTGACTAAATGTCAGTTCGTTTCGCAGCCCGACTGACTGAAGTCAGTTTGAGTGAACATTTCAAAGGGGCCCGTACCTGTGAGCTTTATGCTCAGTAACTTGCAGTGAATGGCTCCATTGTCTAGTTTCCATGCGCTGGAATGCTCCTGAACATCCCGCCTAATCCTCTCAATTATGAATGGTATCATTTATTCTATAGTCTCGGCACCTACGCCATGGCCATTTGGTAACTTAGCAACTAGTGCCGCTCATTCAACATTAAAGTGGAGTAACACGAGAGGACCCGGTTTCCTCACTCCAGGAGAATGACGGGGATTCGTTACAGACCGATAACCTACATTTTTCCTCATTGCAACAAACAGACGGACGACTCTCACCTGTTTAACGCACCTTTTCATCAAGTGTGATTTTCAACATTGAAGATGGACAAGATTATATTTTACTTATCTCCAGCTTCTGATTTCTGCTTGAAGTTGTGTAAATAAAATGTCACGTCTCTGAGCAGCACACAACATGTCAGCCACAGATAATATCTGTGACATCTTTTTAAAACATGGGAAACAGATTTTATCCACTGACACTGTGAGGTCACATTTTCCAGGGGGACCTTGTTGAGATCATGCCGAGGTAAACTGACACCTCAGCCTTTCAACCCTGCAAAAGCCTTGTGGTTTGGCTCTAGGGGGGCAAAAGGCTCTTTTTCTAGGTGCACACTGTTTGCATATACATGCTGGTACCCACAGGAATACGATCCATTTTGCATCATCATAAAGTCTCAGTAAAAACAGAGCGAGCTGACCCACTCCGGGCGCTCTCCCCTTGTGTTGGCACTGAAAAACAGAGTTCAGTTTCAGTGCCTTGAGCAGATAAACGCCATTTTCATCACCAGTGACAATGAGGGTCTGTGCTGCATTCGGAAGTAACTATTTGAGACTTGAGGTTTTGTGATGAGTGACAAGAAGAAAATTGGCAAAGCACTGAACAATCAGTTATCGTATCACATCAGAAGTAGCTAAAAATATGGATTCAATGAAATAATTAGCTGAAGAGAGACCTCATGACTGGGTGATTTACAACAACTGTCTGATCAATAAAGGTGTACTTCAGATGTGCTACAAAAACTACAGACTGACATCTAATTTAGGGCAATTACTGTTGTAGTGATCAGTATTAAAGTTTGAATACAACTGTGACCTCAGGGAAACAGGACAGTGGTTACCTGAGAGCACTTCAGAGTCTCGTGAGAAACTGAATATGGCCTGGGACAGATGAAGCTGCAAGGAAATGGAACCTGTGTCCTAGTTTGAAAACAGTAACAAAAAATGTACACAAGTCCTCGAGGCTTTATGTGATACACCTGAGTCAACAGGTAGGTCAGCTGCATTTCCAGAGGAAAAATTAACTCCTTATGTACTTTTCATATGGTTTATAGAATTAAATATTGTTAAAATATATCTAACTCATAATTCACGAGTGTCTAGGTTTTGTTCTATCCATTCAATAAGAAAATAATCTCTTACAGCGTTTGTTTGAATTTCCTTTGAAGGGGAAGAGATTCATATATTAGGATTATTAATATTTCAGATTTTTTAAAAGCAATATTTATAATGCCTAAGTTGGACACAAAAAACATGAGCTGACACATTACAAGGGTCAGATTTGCTAAAGCAGCCGTGCGGAATTGTGAAACGTGGAAAACTGTCTGCAGTAAATCTGTCCTGAAGTAACCAAGATAGAAACATTAAACTATAATCATTCACTGGAAGAATAAAAAACCTTCCTGGTTCAATATTTCATCCAAAAAAAAGGCTGTACAGTTTAACATTCTTGGCTTTGAGCCCCATGTGGTGAAGTTAACAAACTAATACAGGAAATGTTCACTCACAGTATCCTCTAAAGACTAAAACACTGGCGAGAGTTGGGTGAAAGGCACGATCAAACATCCCAACGTATTCTCTGCAGGTCGCAGGTGTGAAAGTAGGAGCATCAACACACACTAAAATGACAGAAATGATAATGACAAATGCAAGCCAACAGTCTGCAGTCAGTGAAAATCGCTCCATCTCCTTTTTTTTTTAACACAGGTACACACAGGTACGCACACACACACACACATGCGCACGCACACAAAACACACACACACACACAGGGCTGCACAATTTTTGCTTAAAAGTGAATTACAATTTTTCTCCTTGAGAATTGAGATCATGATTCTCATACAATTC
>JAQLOL010000017.1:3648684-3667164 GCA_029783665.1 Naso thynnoides | reverse complement strand
AGTAGCTAAAAATATGGATTCAATGAAATAATTAGCTGAAGAGAGACCTCATGACTGGGTGATTTACAACAACTGTCCGATCAATAAAGGTGTACTTCAGATGTGTACTTCATAAAATATTATTTGTAGTAGTAGTAGTAGTAGTAGTTGTGGTGGTGGTACAGGATGCCCTTTGTCTCATTTACTCACAACCCGTGCCTGTTTCTCGTTTTGTAAATTTATTCCTTGGGTCTCTCTCTCCGTTTCCGAAAATCCTTCCATGTTCTTTTTTTGTCAACAATTACACAAATTTGTTTGCAGAACACACTGACACACACACACACACCCACACACAAACAAGCTGCCCAACTTTGGGAAAAAAGTGACTTTAAAATATCTACGTGTGTGTGTGTGTGTGTGTGTGTGTGTGTGTGTGTGTGTGTGTGTGTGTTTCACTTAAACTTTTTTATCTATTCAGGCAGGTTTGACATTTATAGAAAACACAGTTAATCACCTAATGAGACAATTGCAACATGTAAATGATCACATCAAAGCCACATTTTGCAATATCCTAAAATCCATTCCCCTGTAAATGCAAACACACATGCAAAAAACACAGAGTTTCCTAACTTGTCCTCCACCCCCCCATCCTCCCACCCCACCCCCACCCCCACGCACACCCCCACGCACACACACATCAGTATAAAAGTGAAGGTTCAGCTCCTGAACAGCTCCAGCTGGGCTGCACAGTGAGACTCGTATCAGAAGACTTCAGCATGGGCCCGTTCACCAGAACTCTGTTTCTGTGCGCAGCACTCGCCTTCACTAAGGCAGCACCTGTGTGAGTACTCATGAACTCCTCCACACTGTGTTGGATAATTATCTACTACAGGTCAGTCGGCCAGAATACGCTGCTCCTGATATTCTGATCCGTGTGGAAAAATGTCCGTTTTTCCAGAGTCTTTCCAACCCTGGAAAAGAAAAAGCTTTCTGTGTTCTTGGCGTTTTTAAAATTTAGAATGGCACATTTGGAAACTTTTACTACTTAACAAATTTACAACAACTCAATCTGTTTTATTGTGGAATTGTGTTTTATCAAAAAATAAGTTGTCCCTTTTATTGTGGCCCCACTTCCTAACACTTTTGGATAATTTCTCGTCTGTCTGTTGTCTTATGAGAATAAGAGGGCAGCGAACAGCAAACATCACATGTCAGTTCATGTATTTTATCTGTTTGCTGTCAGCAAAGTGCAAAAGTTGGATCAACTAAACAAATACAAGCGTGCAAAGTCATTGGATCACCTCGGTGGTGTGTTGCAGGTCGACCTTCTCATTACTGACGGTTTTTTAGAGATGAAACACAACGAAGTTCTGTACTAAACTGCAGAAACTGAGGATGTTTTTTTTTAATTGTCCACAGGCACCAACATGATGCAGCAGCAGATGGTGAGTTTTCAGTGAACATAATAGAATTATGACCCTTCTCTCTTACCATTTGATCATATAATTTCTCTCATACAGCCAAACATCGTTCATTTAAACGAGCCATTTTTCCAGACGATGCCACATATTTCCTGTATTGTATCTGTTGTATTAATGGTAATAAGCAACATGATGAATACATTTTCTCTAATGTGTAGAGACCCATGCTGCTCTGCCAGACCGCTGTGAAGGCATTGAGTTTGACGCCATCGCTCCTGACGAGAAGGGAAACACCTTCTTCTTCAAAGGTGTGGGCTCAGTTTGTGAAAAGTTTCTTTTTACATGAAGTTTAGCCGAGTAAAGAAACGATTATGATGTTTTCTCTGCAGGTGCCCACTTGTGGAAGGGTTTCCATGGTCCAGCTCAGCTCTCCAACGAGTTCTTCAAGGAGCTCGATGACATCCATCACATCGGACATGTTGATGCGGCCTTCCGCATGCACAACACAGACAACCCCGGTGACCACGATCACATCTATTTCTTCCAGGTAGGACGTCCACACACATTTATTTGCCATGTGGTTCTATCAGACAGTCAAATAGACACAGAATAAGACCCACCACTGAGCTCTACTTTTCTGATTTAATCTCTAGGATGACAAGGTGTTCAGCTATTATAACCAAACTCTGGAAGAAGGGTATCCAAAGCAGGTCCACGAGGACTTCCCAGGCGTCCCCACTCATCTGGATGCTGCTGTCGAGTGTCCTAAAGGAGAGTGCATGGCCAACTCAGTTCTGTTCTTCAAAGGTATTTTGGTGCTTACTGCAAAAATATTCATCTGACTGAATTTTAGAAGGCTGCAGTAACGCAGGGTATTGCTGCCCCCTAGTGGAGGAAATTAACTGTAGCTAGAGGATATTCTTGTCACCTTTTAAAGCAGCTTTAGAGCTGATAAATTATGTATGTGCAAGATTTTATTCCTGATGATTCAAACCAAGTTTCACACAAAATGACAGGAATTTAAGACAACTGGTAACATTCAGCTTTTCTGGACTGTCCTTACGCAGGATGCTTTCATTACAGCTAACAGGTTATCTAGTAAATATTTGAAACTTGCCAATATTTTCAGACTTTTAAGAACTTTAGCATACAAATCAATGGTACACTTTGTAATTTCCCCAAACAGGACATGATGTGCATGTTTTTGATATAACAACAAAGACAGTGAAGACCAAAAACTGGCCCCACCTGCCTGCCTGCACCTCCGCTTTCCGCTGGCTGGAGCACTACTACTGTTTCCACGGAAACAGCTTTACCAGGTTCAACCCCATAACCGGAGAGGTGAATGGAACCTACCCAAAAGACGCCCGCAATTACTTCATGAGTTGTCCAAACTTTGGTGAGCTCATCCAGAACGGTCAAACATGCTTCAGATCTTACACCTGCGTTATATAAAATATATCCATGAATCTTCTGTGTTTGGCTGCAGGTCACGGAGGTCACGGAGGTCATGGAGGTGCCTACACAGTTCCCAAATGCAGTGAAGTCAGGATAGATGCCATCACCACTGACGATGCAGGAAAAACTTATTTGTTTGCAGGTAAAGTAAAAAGTAAATATGGAAATAAAAAGTCCTCAAGTTAAAGTTCACCATTTTTGAAAATACAGCATTTTGTTTTTCCTGCTGAAAGAAGTACGCAGGGCTGGGTATCCAACTTCAGTACTTTTATAGTACCAAGAGAACTGCCTCAATACTATCCAGTATTAAAAAATGTCAGGTATCAAAATTTGGTATCGAACGACCGATGGACTTCATCTTTTCGGTATCGGTGAGCCAATACGCATGAAGCACGCTTGGTGCCAAGATCTAATAAAGAGCGACTGTTGACTGGCTGTACTCGAAAAACAACAGATTACATGCAGAGACAGGGCTGACCATAAGTATGATGTAATCTTTTGTTTTAGATTAGATAAAGTTGGTTTTAAAAAAAATATCAGTCAGGAACCAGGACTGAAGTCAGTGTATTGGTATCAGTATAGAACTTTTCTTAAGTAGGCCTGCTGTAAAAGGTGAAATGTTTACTTGCCTTCCTGAAGCAGATTAGAAAAATAAAATGTTTATGGCATGTTGCATGTTGTAATGAAATGTAGGCTTGTTTTGTAGGTATGGCAAAAGCCTTTCTAACGGTTTCTGCCTGCTCCCGGTCTTCATGCTAAACCAAACAAACTTTCTGCGGCTCAAGCTCGATACTGTCAGGGCTGAGTATCGTTAATAAGGGGTACTTCTTTCAAGCATGCTATCAAGTTTTCACTAAAACTGCTCCTCAACTCAATCCGCTCAGGCCCCATCTACATGCGCCTGGACACCCGCCGTGACGGCCTTCATGCCTTCCCAATCACCAGGTCTTGGAAGGAGGTGACCGGAGGAGTGGACGCTGTCTTTTCCTACACTGACAAAATCTACTTGATTAAGGTAGACCTTTAAGTAACCAATCAAAACTCCTCCTGCCTTCATTACAAACCTCGAGTTGCACTGAAGAGAAAACTCAAGTCTTTTCTGATTCGCCCAACACCTGCAGGACGATAAGGTTTACATCTACAAAGGAGCTGCTCACTACTCCTTGATTGAAGGTTACCCTAAAACCCTGAAGGAGGAACTCGGCATTGAAGGACACGTGGACGCGGCTTTCCTCTGTCCCAATCAGCACACAGTTCATATCATCCAAGGTAATGTTACAAAGTGCTTCATTCTCTTTTTTGGACATTTTTCACTTGAGCTCCTTTGAATAACAACAACTCTGTAGAAATAAAAACAAAAAACAAACAATACAAGCTTCCTGTTTGCTCACATGTCAATAACAAACATCCTGACACACACCTTTCCTCCTTCAGGACAGAGGATTCGTGATGTCGACCTAACTGCCACGCCCAGGGTCGTGACCCAAGATCTGCCCTTGCCCTTGTCAGACATTGATGCTGGTCTGTGTGGTGCTGATGGAGTTCAAGTGTTCAAGGGCTCACAGTATTACCATTATGAGAGCGCCAAAACGCTGTCTTCAAGCAGAATCGTCCCCGCAGCTCAAGATATTACCTCAGCAATGATGGGATGTCGGGATTAGGCATCGAGGATGAGAGAATCTCTCACATTCATCCTCAAGCATCAACGTCAAAATCTCTGTACACCAACAAATATTTGTTAAAGCTCCACTCATGCAGTCATTCAGTCTGGATAAAAGGAAGTTAACCACGGTAATAAACTACTGACTGTCTGCACTGAAAGTTGTTCTGTTTCATTCACTTTTTCCCTCTTTACCAAGTTCTTTGAGTTTGTAGATGCAAAATTCCGGCAACCAACTAAAATACATAATGAAGCACACAGTCAGGAGCAAAAACCCATTTACGCAATGTTAGAGTTTGGCCACTAGAGGACCTGCTGTACAAATGGATGGCTTACATTACAAATAATGAGAGAATCAGTCTTAATGCCTAAAAGAATATATCAACACCCCAACAATATGAAAATGAGAAACTTTGCACCAGCCACCTCCCAATCATACATTTTTCAAAGTGCCCATTTTCAGTCTGCGCCCTGATGTGGCCCTACAGGTGCCATAAATGCCTTTTCCATAAGCCAACTGCCCCTCCACAGCCCTCCTGGACAACTCAAATTTCCCTCCTGTTGCTTAAGTGATGCTCTCATGTAAAGATTAGGGTTTACAAAATGGACTCTGCTCTAATCCTGCAAACTGAGAACAATCCCTCTCCAGAAAATCCAGCACACCCCAAAATCCTCACACACTGCAGGACACTGCTGCAAGCTACAAGGCAACAGACAGTCAATGAAATATGCTTATACAACATAATCTGCACATGCAAACAACCAGATTTGGTGCAGTTGAGTCCACTGGTGTGCACACAAAGCATATTAGTCTGTGTGTGTTATCTTTGTAGTATTTGGTGTCGTTGTTTTTGTTGCATTCTTACAAGCATAAATCATTTCAGAGGCAAAAAGGGCCAGAAACAAGACTGTTGGAGACAACTCTACATTCAGCCACGAATGTGACAGCTCACAACTACTGACAAAGTCGTCGCTCTTCCCTTCTTATATTGAGTTTTCAATGATTTCTAGAAAGGAATTGCAAGTGTAGATGGAAGCCGGGTCGAAGGTCTCCTGGCAGGTGCGACACTGGCCTCAATTTAGAGAAATTGCTGGTGGTCAAAAGTGTATTTGTTGCAGGAATGAGGCCCGAGACAGAATTGCCAACAACCAACTTGACAATGAAATGTTTCCTTCAGATATCAAGGCTGACCTCGAAAGCAGTAATGTCGCTTCATATAGTGCGCACAGGACAACTGAGAGGGGAGACACTTGTCCAGCTGAGCCGCAGAAGAATCCTCCCAAGATCTGCACCCAATAAAACAAACACTGACAATCTGTTAATCTCACCAACAAAACATACTAAAGCAGTCCCTCTTTCTTATTCCACAAATAGGCCTTTTACTGACAGACCATATATATGAAGGCTACAGCTTCGTGGTACATTGCTTTGTTGTTATGTTTCAAAGGCTGACATCTGCATGGCTGTTAGTGTGGTGGCTATTTTTATTCAGTAACTTAATTTTAAAGCTAAAGTTTATTTTGAGTTCAACATAATTAAAAACTTTTGTTATTTAAGCGTTACATTTCCACTCAACCATCCAAATCCGTACGGCCAAGATCTCTCAAAAAATAGTGGCTGTTATGACAGTTTTAGAAACTGACATTATCACAAAAATATTATCTGCATACAGTATAAATGTACAGTACAAACTGTCCACGCTCATTGTGGACAGTATGGACACGTACGCGGCAGCCTGCAAGAGTCCAGAGGTCGGGACGGCATTAACAGGCATTCAAGGCCCTTTCACTCCCCGAGGAGGTTTTTGTTCAGCCAAAATCCCTGGGACTTTCAGCAAGCATAAAGGGAGTGCTGGCCTCAGCACAGCTTCATGGGCGAGGCCCTGAGGACACACACACACACACACACACACACACACACACACACACACACACACAGGAACACACGCGTGCATGGCAGACAGTACAGACTGTTTCGTCTCACACAAACACAGAGCCACCAGCTATCAAGTAATATTATCAATATCAAGTGGGCCTGTATGCTAAAGTAATTGAAATGTATTATTTTACTGATTTCATGTCGTTTTAAAAAATGATCAGCAATGTGTCAAAATGTTATGTACAATTAATATAAGTGGCTGAAGGTCAGAGAGTGTGTGCTGGCCAAAAAGAGACAAAAATAAAGGTTAATCAAAGACAGAAGAGATAACATGCTGACATGTTGGATTGATCATTCACGGGAAATTAAAAAAAAGAGCAAAAACTAATAGATACGTTTAGAAAAGTCAGTTGGAATGTAAAATGCAGTCTGAGATGTCGTTAGATTTCGGAAATCATAGCGTGGAAGCAATCTGATGACACACGTTCATTAAATGAGAGAACAGCTTCAGGCCGCATTTCCATTCATGTCAATCCAACAACACCAGTGCAACAACATCAGGCTGCACGTCAAACCCATCCTTCCCTTCAAAAAGTCCACTTGTGAAAACAAACTTTGGCGCATGACTTTAAATCTGATAATCAATCACTAATTCACAACGATCTTATTTTGTGTAGCGTCGCTTTAATTGGCCAGAAAAGAGTCCAAACTCAGTGAAACCGCAACAAGCAGCAACAAGCGCAAAGAGCCGAGTAACGTCACACCGCGGCGGCTGCATCAGCAGAGCAGGAACACAGAGACACAGACACGATGAACTCCACAGCTGGAGCCACAAGTTCACACATGACAGCAAAGACACATGGACGGTTTCTACACAGCACAGTGCTGGAGGTACGCAGCGGGAGGTCTCTCGGTAACGTTAGCTCACCTGTCACTCACCTGTAGTCTGAGTCTTCAGCACCATGAAGTCCTCAACATTCAGCTTTGGCTTCAACTTCTGGGCTTGACCAGCCCCAGTTCATCATAAAACCAGTTCCAGTATAACCAGTCCACGTCTCCGTTCTACACAAAGTTTTAGAACAGGCGGAGACAACAGTGGGGCTGCTAACAGTTAGCTTAGCTTCTTCCGTTAGCGTTGCACCTGTTCAAACGTCCGTTAGCCTCCTTGTTTCTTCAATCTCGGGCTGTTTATGCAATAGTTTAATAGATTTAAGCTTCTTTTCGTCATGTGAGGCATTTTATTTTTCTTATTCTTCTTTCTTTTTGGCTTCTCAAACCGTTTTGAAAACGCTGAACGTAAATATTAGCTAAGTTCTTTAGCTAAGATATTAGCAACGGCTATCTTCACCATGGATCTAATGGAGAGTTCTTCAGCGTAACATTCGCGGTCTTTATTCGTTTGGCGCGCACGGAGGTCGAAGGTCAACGTGGAATGGTCCATTTAGTGTAAAATGTGGGTGAAACTAAATATCGTTGAGCGCAGATTTTCCGTCGTCCTGGCCCACATTTACATTTAGACACATTTATTTATTTTTTATCTGTGGTTCATCGTTTCTTTGGCGTCAATAAAGGGAAAAATAGTGCAGATTTTTCTTTCTTTCTTTCTTTTTTAAAGGAAACATGAATTCATGAGGCCCTCTGGCGGAAGAGGCCCCAGCCAACTGCCTTCTCAAATCTTTCTTGGACACTGTGCTGTGGTTTTTAACTGTGAAATAGTTTGACTTGTGCAATTTGTTTGGTTTTTTAAAAAAAGTTAAAGTTTCTTGAGCAAGCAAGGAGGAGGTTAGATTTCAGTTCTGTTTTTTGTATTTTCAAAAATTATATTTTATTTCTACATATGAAAAGCTTGTGGAGGAGGACTCACTGCTGATTTTGCACATAAAGGAGACGGCCACTACAGTAAACTCTGATACAGTTATTTGCATGTAGAAGTGTTAGACCAAATTCCATCTTGAATATGTAAACCTGCCTAGAAGTAGCTGAAGCTAATGCTAAGTCTTGAGAGAAACATTATAAAACTCCTGTAAGTAAGCTAATCAGGCAGCCATGTTAATGTTAGCGGCGTAACTTGCAGTGGACAACACTTTTATCCATAACTTACAATTTTGCTCTAGAGTTTAGCAAACGATCACTTGTGTTTCTTGCTTTTGTGAATTTAGTTCAAGCAAAGATAGTTTTGTCAAACAATTCTGGTTTCAGGATCCCAAATGGAAAAGTAGGAACAAAAAAAAAGAGCTAAACATGACAGAAATCAGGTATGGTACAAAAAGTTTATTCAGTAACAGTTCTGTAAACATCTGAGGTAAATGAACATTTACATCAACATGTTCTTTAACAAAAGGTTCAGACGCAAGGCACTTCTCTTCAAAGACAGTCACTTTACAACGGGAGAAATAGCAGGTGTTGTTCTTCAGTTTGAACACGTGGGAGTCTGTGTCCCTGCTGGTTGGAGCACCAAGAAAATCCCATCACACATCCTCAGTGTTCCTTTACAGGATTTCTGATTCAAGGCACATCCATGGTGCAAAATTGGAGTAAGCAAAAGTCTCTCGATCCGTTTTCAGGACAGAATAAAACAATCACTGTAGATTAATTTCTTGTCCATTCCAAATCTAATTTGAAAGTGTTATTTCCAGAAATAAACAAAAATATGTTAATACTTAATACACCCTTTTCTTTTCTATTTATAAAATCTTCATATCCTCATAACAGGGGAAAATTACTATCTAACTGTGCAAATCTTTATCTACATATCAAAGTACTAAGAACAGCTTGAAACAACAAGGCTATGAAAAACAGTTCAGCAATAGAAATAAGTAAAAATGAACCCTGTTTCAACAATCCTGTAGAGACAAAGCTCAACATGATGTCATTTTTTTAGTTCCCAGATTCCTAAAAAGTATTTTAAAAGTAATACTGTGTTTGGAGCCACGATTGTTCAGGTCATAAATGAGGTTTCTGAGAAAATCCATCATGTATTGTTTTACCTTTGGTAGGTTTGGTTTGTTGAATATCTTTGGTTAAATCTTACACGTCACAGCTCATAACTTCTTCCTTAAAAAAAGGTTAAGTGTTTCAGCTGCCACAGTGTGCTGAAGTTTTTTATTGGCAAAAAAATAATTGGAGACATGTAAACACTGGACAGCAAAAAGCACAGATTCAGTCTATGGATCATCCCATCTTAAGAAAATCTGTTGTCCTAAACTAAACACAAGCTAATGCACTAAAATTAAGCGCCTTTTACTGCATCTTACCTCTTATTTGTTACCTCATGTTTCATTTGGTTTACGGAAGTTCAATGGTTGCATTCATGACAATTTGGAAATCATGCATTTTCAAACCCGAGGTTCTTAAAATGCATCTTGACGTGTCTCTGCTCTTTGTGCAAAAGGCCCCACGCAACTCAAGCTCAGGTCCCAAGTCACTAAGCTACAGCTACTTTACTGTAAATCACAAACTTCATGTCCATGCTCATCACAGCACAAGTGAGGGGAAGACCACACAGTAAAGAAAAGGCAACATACGTTTTTTCATGGCAGACATTTTGTCTGAAAGCACAGGTGGAGAAAAGTTTGCTGGCTTACAATGAAACAGCTCGAAACGGTGCATCGCTTCCAGCAAACTTGCTGTTCTTGGACTCCAGTGAGTTTTGACCTTCTTAAAATGCACAAAGAGAATCATTTGTGGATCAGTTGCAGCAATAGTTTAATAGTCTGCTTTGCTGCAGAGAGTCGGATAGGGTATCAATGCTACTTTTAATGTCTGTCCATTAAATATAAAGCTACAACAAGGAGGCTGTTAGCTTTGCCAAGCAAAAAGACTGGAGACCAGACCACTAGCCCGGTGTCCGTACCAGATGTGCTGAGCCTGCCAGATCGGCTCGGGGTCCTACAATTACAGAAGTTGTAACGCATTATGATTGCCTGTACGGCAGTCTCACATTATGATTAGTTATTGCGTTCAGCAACAAGCCTGTTCTGCACATGCCAAGCAAAGCACACACTTGGACTTCAAATAAACTTTAAAAATTAATGTTTGATCTGCTAGTAATGCTAGCACGTCAATGCAAAATTACATTTGTGTTGGCATGCTATTTGCAATTAGCGCATTAGCATGCTAGAGTGATATTTGTATTTAGTGCATTAGCATACTAACTCAATCATTGTCATTTTAATCAATCAATGCTTTCTTGCTCCTTATTATAAGAAGCACTTTTTAACCTTAGTGTCCATATTTTTGTCGACACAATAACAGAATCACATTCGGTAACATTAGTCTGTGCAGCAAGCACAGCACACAGTCTCCAAAGTTAAATGTCAGTACACAAGTGTGTGTGATTTGTGAAACTCCTGCAATGATTGCACGTGTTGTTTCTTCATTGTGCAGCTGGTACAACCTTATAAAGTTAATACTAATGTGACAACAATGAGTTAAAGATCTTCTTATTATAGGAACAAAAACAAGAGGCAAGGGTTAGAGAAAGATCTTGGTTTGGATTAAAACTGATTAATCTGGCGAGATCTTTCATGGGTTAACGCGTGATGCCCCCTGGAGGCGCAGGACCTCGAGCCGATCTGGCAGGAGGAGCACGTCTGAGTGGATTAATACTGCTTTAAAATGTCTTAGCTGAAAACGCTGAGGAGCACAGTTCTGACCATGTGCAAGAATTGACAACATAAATGATATATGATGAACATCCACTTAATATTCACAATTCAGAGTTAGCCTTGGTGCTAATTCTAAGCTACCCTAATTGACTTTCAAAAGATGTTAATTCCAAAATCTACAGCTGATTATTGAGCTCATAAACAAAGTCCAAGTTGCCATGAATGCAGATGAGCAGCATTCCCAATATATTGATCTTTGAGTATTAAGGGGGCCATTTTAGAGTCAAACATCAGTCAAGGCACAGCCAGCTACAATCCAGATTCTCAGGCAGCATCACAGTTTGCCTGCGGTTTTTGACCTGACTGTAAAACATTTACGCAGCTCTGGACAAAACTACAAAAACAATGAAGACCATGAGATGCAGTTGAAAGCCACAGAAAAAATGAGCAAGAGACTTTGAGTTCAGATTATTTAATCAAACTATAAGAATTTTGCTTCAATTAAAATGTAAATGTACTGAATCCAGATTTTTATTTTATTTTCTTCTGCTTGTTGTGTTTATGGTTTTCAAATGCTAATTCAGGCACATGTTGTCAAATCTGGCACTTTTCAAGTATCTTTAAGTTTAATCAGCTACTATTCTGCTCAGAGAGAAACACAAAGATTTACAAACCCAAAATGCTGTTTGCCTCGAATGATGACTTGATGAATTAAAGCCGTTGGGAAGTTGCATTCAGGCAACAAAACTGAACTTTTATCAGCCCCCCCCCACCCCCCCCTTTTTTTTTTCCTTTTTGGCAGGAATTAAAGAGAAGAACAAGAAAAACACACATCTGTGTGGGATGTTTCTTAAGAACTGACAAAGAAATAAAAGTTATCATTTTTTTTAGATCATTTTGCTTTCTTTTTTTTTTTTCTCCAAAAATCTAAAGCTACTGTATAATCTATAACTAGTCAACAAAATTAACTTAGAGTCCTCCTACACAGAACAGAACAGTTCTGTAACACACTGCAAACACAAGCATCAGAAAGAAGGTGAACTGATTTCTACGCTCTGCTCAAGCTGCAATAAGGAAGTCAGTAAAATGTAGGCTCATGGTTTCTTTCTTAAAATAGCTTTAACCCTTCTAACATTGGGATTTTGCATAAAGTGACCTGTGGGGCCAATGTCAGAAAAAGTCCTTTTAATTTCCAAAGTGAAAGTTTCTGTAACGTGCAGCTTGACCAGAACTTTTTTTTAATGTAGGTAGTTCTGTATAACATCCTGTGGTGTCTATCAATGCTATTAATGGTTATGTATTTACATATTTATAAACTTTATATAGTTTACCCTGATGTAACTGCAGAGATGTCATTTTGTAAACACTGAAACAAGATTAAGGTACCTAAACACACACACACACACACTCACACTCACACATACACAGCCTGTGAAGCCTAAGGACTGTGTCTCAGGGTGGGACTGCTTTAATGCTCTCCTCTAGTCATCTGTCTGTCTGTCTGTCTTTGCGTCAGTGCATCCCTCTCTTCATTGAAACTACAGGCTGGGTGAGAGCAGTACACACAGGCAGACAGATTCAACACAACACACAGACTGTTCAGCTCCGTCATCACATCACATCACAAGAAAAATAAAAAATAAAGAAACAAAAGTGCAAACCTCTCCTCTGATGTCTCCCAGCAAGGAATTAAAAGATGAAAATGAAAAAAGAATATAGTATTGCTGCCTCTACGCTCCCAAACTTGTTAGTCCAATCATCATCATCATCATCATCATCATCATCACTGTAACCTTCCTTATTTGTATATTTATATATAACCTTTATATACTGTGGTTGTGTTGAAGTATGTGCATGTGAGTGTGTTTGTTTGTGGCTCATTTATCTTCACTGTGCAACTCCTCTGAGGAACAGTGAGAGTTTGGCCAGATGAGCAACTCATGCAATGTTTGAAAACTTCAGCTTTCAAATGGAAAAATTAATAAGTAAATAAATTTTTAAAAATCTGATTTAATTGCTTAAGGTAATAGTTTTCAAAAATATATTAATTATCTTTTTGCCAGGAGTAAGATAAGAAAATCAGTACCACTGTGGTGTCTGTTGGTGAACTGTGGAGATGGATCAGTTCCTCAGGTTAGCTTGAGTAAAGGAGGCAGAGAAGCCCGACTCACTGCAGAGCTCCAAAATAAGCCTGGATTAAAAAAATATTATGGAGGTCCCCAGTTTGAAATCAATTAGTCTCTACTTTGTTGTAAGTTTTTGAGATTCATTTGAGGAAAAATGCTTAACAGTGCCAGTATTTTTTGTCTACTTATTTATTTATTATTTTCGCTTTATCCTTTCTTTTGTTTTTATTTGTAAACTCTCTTATTCCCTCCTCCCCTGCATGTATGATTGGTCTTTATTATCATGTGTCTCTTACTGTGGTTTTGATAATAAGGATGTTTTCAAAGGTTACAAAATGGCGTCTGCGCTCACTTCCATGATTGCACTGTTCTCCAGTAAATCTAACCAGATGTGCAAAGCTCCTCTGAGCTGACGTCTCACAGGTTGTTAATATGCAGATATGCTCTCGCCGTGATGTCATCTGTGTAATCTGGCCAAACTCTTTCTGTTCCTTCATTGTTGCTGTACTTTAATCTGAGATTAAAATGAGCAGCCAACTCCAGCTGAAGAAATGCAGAAACATTTTTGCGAGTCCTCCTAGCAGGCACATGTTTTGCTGGAGGGCGCGCTTCTGCGTGATTTTATGCTATTGTGCATATGTGGGAAAAAAAATGCTCATTTATGTTTTCTGTGTGTACACAGCATGTATGCATGGTTGTGTAAATGTGTGAGTGTGTATGTTGTAGCTACACTGCCAGGTCATCGGGGCGAGCTCGGACGCCGCTCTTACTGGCCCGACTTGGCTTTCGGATGACGGCGGCAGGAGGGGGCTGATGCATCTCCGCCCTGGTAACCACGATGAAGTCTTCATGTGGGACCATACAAGGCGCCGTGGCGACAGGGTCTTCCTCATCCACGGCTGGCTCCTCCTGTGCGAGGGGGTAAAGAGGGGTATGACGAGGGAGTGTGGGAAAAGTGGAATGTTGCTCGCCTTGAGGAAGCGGTGGGTTGGTCTCCTCCTGAGGAGAGGAGGAGGCGGAGGTGGGAGGGGAGGGAAGAGGAGGAGGGTAGGGGGAGTTTTTCCCATCCACATTGTGGAGCTCTAGCACCATGTTGCTCCAGTTTTGCCCCATCGCCGCCAGCTGCCCGGAGCTCCCGACACTCACTTTATCACTGCTGTGATAAAAAGAAGTGGGCGGGGCCTCTAGCAGGAAGTCATCTTGGTGGAACGCTGTGCCATCTATCTTGAATCTGGGCGGCAAAGACATCACTGCAGAGGAAGCCTCTGTTGGACTGTAGGCTCCTCCCTCTGCCGCTCCACACCCCACAACGTTCATGCTGGCGTAGGTGGGCAAACAGTCGAGCACCGATGGAGAAGTCTGCTCAGGAATCGTCTCTGCGTCTCCAGGTTCATCTGCACCCAGGACCAGCGACTCACTGTCGGGTGCAAACTCATTGGTGACCCCCTGCTTTACCTTCTTCCAGCCCAGGTGGTAGATCTCGAGCAGGTTGAGGACCAGAGAGACACAGGCAACCACCAGCATGAAGATGATGAAGATCGTCTTTTCAGTGGGCCTGTGAGAACAGACAAACACAAACGGATTGAATTCACAAATGAAAACAAACACATTCATCAAAAATGGATCACAAAGTGCTAAATCAAAGAAAATATCACGTGTACATTCATCATGTTTATGCTTTTATCTTATTTTGTCAAGAATGCTTTGTAATTAGTTTGAACTGACCGTTCATTCACGCTCTCCCTAAGATATCAAAGCGTCTCAGCAGTACGAAGGCTGAGTTGCCAAACGTTGGCGCATCATCCCGTCTTAAACGGGCAATCAACATAAAATCAACCCCACACTGAAAAGCACAGCTGGTTTTGTTGGTGGAAACACGATTGTTTAAGGAACTGATGAGACCGTGAAACATGATTCAGGAAGTCCAGCTGGAGCAGCAGATCAATCTGTCTGAAAAGATTTTAACATGCCAAAACACTTCAATACTTGAAAATTATGAAAGCAGCAACTCCTACTTTATTATTACAATTATCTACAATCTTTTATTGTGGAGATTGTGAGATAAAGAGTAAAAGCGGGGCATTCATGTCACAAAGCAACTCCCAGACAATGTGTGCTGTTACCTCTGTATTCCACACACAGCTGAATTCACTCACCTATAACTGACTATTGGTGTCTGAAAATATACATACCAACCTCACAATATCAGGTTTTGCAAAACTGAATCGATTCTCAAAAATACTGTTGATTTTTATTTAATAGTTTTATTGCATTATTATCTGACAGGGACAATGCATATTAATGAACATTTCTGTAAATATGTTAGCCAAAATGCTAGCTTACATCTGTAGTCTCTGATGTTACAATAGGCTCTCTGTCCTGCCTGCTGCCGCCATATTGAACACTGGCATCAATTTCTACTTGTTCTTTTTGTTGTTTTAATACATTTTAACATGATGATGAGGTTTTCATACAAAGATTCCTGGCAGTGGTTCCCCGATGTCTACTGCACAAAAGCTATTGATACGGTATTCTCATTGTGCAAAAAATACTTTTTGAAACCCAGATTTTATGGATATTTTGGTGTGTTTTTGCTACTCTGACAGTTTTCCTAGAATAAGACAGAAAAAAGTAGCCTGCTTATGGTATTGCAATATATATGGTAATATATTGTGACCTTTGTATTGTGACACAGCCCCATAACTGACACCCAAAGAGGTTAAGGTTTTTTTTTCAGTATTTCCAAAACACAAAAAAGTATTAGAAATAAATTAAACTGTGTGTTCATTGGCCATATAATAAGTAGCAAATGTTAGCTCTCTGGCTAACTAGCTAGCTAACTACAGAAGTAAACAAGTTTCCCCCAAAGCCAGGGAGCTTATCATGAATTTACTATTTCAGTCCATGGGGTTATAGGTTATGTTGCTAAAAAAAAAAATAATAAAAAAAATTAACTACTACTAAAGGCACTAGAGGTACGCAGAACTGTCAGCCACATGCCTGCAAGCTGGATGGAGAGCGTTCACTTTCCCAGTGGAAGTTGTGTGTAGGGGCTTCACCGGGACATCCACTCAGCGGCTCCTGAAAACCCTTGGAGTAACAGGTCCCAAAAGGAAGCAGACCCTCCAAGATCTGGCGGAGGAGGCAGAGCAGGGAAGCCTCTGGCTCTGGCTCCAGAGGAAGGACAAGGCGCGGGGAAAAGAAGGATCCTAAGCAGGCTGCAGGGAGTGGTAGGGAGACGTCCCTACTACTGCCCCACCACTCCGAGATGTTCTGGGATTAATGGGGCGAAACATCAGAGAAGGGTGGCTCCAGGCTGACGACCCTGCAACCTGCTCAACGGCACTGGCGGAGGTGCGACAGGTAGAAATGCCAAGCAGGCGAACCACCTGTGCTTCTATCTAGTTTCTCTGGCTTGCCAGTGACCACTGAGAAGAGATCAGTTGACTTCCAGGAAAGACTGAAGGGCAGCCAGGAAAGACTGGCTGACTGCAGGAAAGACTGCAACAGGGGTGGCAGGGCTAGTTATCCGCGTCACAGGCCCAAGTGGATTACACTTGGACACCCAAGCTAACTACGAGCAGAATAAGAAGAAAACAGCCCAATGGTCCTCTGAGAGGGGGGATGGAAAATGGACCAACAAGGACAGACACGGCAACAAACCAAATGGAAAGGACAAACGACCAAAGGATCCAAAGACAATGCAGCGGCGGATGGTCCAAAATAACAACATACCATGGTCTGCTCATCCACCAGGGGAAGGTAAAGTAACGGGAACAAGGCAAAGTGTGGGAACAGCCGCAAATTTGCTCTGCGTTAGCAGGTCAGACAAAAAGGAGTCACAGCTAGGTTGAGCACCACAGTGCCAGTGACTCCAACCTTGCGGTTGGAACAGACAAACAACGCCAGTCTTCCCAGCAGATCCCACAGCAGCAGCAGAACACCCCACAGCAGGAGAGCCACACCAAAAGTATAGTGCTCTCAAGATGCCCGCGAGAGAAGCACACCCACAAGCCCAAAGTTAAGTGGCCGAAGTCCAGCGACAGGCAGGCATGGAGAACCTTTAATGAGAGGGTATCCAACATCTTCCATCTCTCGCTAAGAGGCAGCATAACCTCCAAACTGAATATTTTTGGCAGAAACCACTTTGGAGTCATGCCCCCAAAGAAGATCGTCCCTAAACAGAAGGGAAGGCGAGAAAGGGAAATCCTCCAGTTGGTCGAAGAGTGACGCCTGCTGAGGAAAGCATGGAGAAGAGCCGAGGCCGAAGAAAAAACAGCCTCAAGGACCTCTGGAACAAGATCAAGGAAAGGCTTGCACATCTCAGGAGAGCAGAAAGGATAAGGAAGCGCAGAAGCTGCAGGGAGAGAGCAAGGGCACACTTCTTCAGGGAGCCCTTTAAATATGCCCAGCCTCCTGGAGGAGAAGAAGAATGGGACATTGCAGATCACAGAGCAAGAGCTGGAACATCACATCAAGGAGCAGCTGAGCGACAATCAGAAAATGACACCCCTTGGATCACCAGGCCATGTACCCCGCCCACTTGAGCCCTCCACGGAATTCGACATATCTCCACCCAAGTGGTCGGAGGTCAGACATGTCATAGATCGTGCACGAGCAGCATCAGCACCTGGACCAAATGGAGTGCCCTACAAGGTGTTCAAGAACTGCCCAGCACTCCTCAAGCTGCTTTGGAGACTCATGGTGGTTGCTTGGAAAACCCGGTTCATCCCATCGTCCTGGTGTAAAGCAGTTACCACCTTCATCCCAAAGGAAAAAGATTCCCAGAACATCAAGCAGTTCAGAGGCATCGCCCTACTGAACGTGGAAGGGAAAATCTTTTTCTACGTCTTGGCCAGACGCATGACCAGCTACCGCCTGGCGAACAAGTATATCGACACCAGCTGCCAGAAGGCAGGCGTTCCAGGGTTCCCCAGCTGCGTGGAACATTCTGCGTTGATCTGGGAGCAAATTCAGTCAGCCAAACGTAGCAAGTCGGACCTCCACGTTGTATGGCTGGACCTTGCGAACGCCTTTGACTCAGTTCCCCACCAGCTCATCACGTACGCCCTTGACTTCTTCCACGTTCCATCATGTATCCAGGACCTTGTGGGAAACTACTTTAACAACCTGTATGTCTGTTACACAACCCGGGATACCTCCACTGACTGGCACCGGCTCGAGAGGGGTATAGCAATGGGATGCGCCATCTCTCGCATCCTCTTCACAACTGCATTAGAGGTAATCTTGATAGGCGGAAGACAGATGGTCCAAGGAGTGAGATCTCAGACAGGTCAAAGGCTTCCTGCCATACGGTCCTACATGGATGATGTCACCACCCTCCTCCAAA
>JAQLOL010000017.1:3628413-3643314 GCA_029783665.1 Naso thynnoides | reverse complement strand
GAAGACACTTTAAATGCACAAAGTCTGTAAAGATGCATTAAGGCGGACAAATGTACGAAAAGGTCTGTAAAGGTTTCTAAAAACATAAACAGACATTTAATTCACAGAACGATAAACATACTTGAATAAAAGAAAAGTAAAAAATGTTGCAAAAAGGTGGAAAAGGATGAATAAAGTTGTGCAACAATAAAGAATGAAGATGCTAATTGTTTGTGAAGGGCGTCTCCAGCTCTACAAAAGTATAGAAAGTATGAGAGCAGACACGGACGGAAAGCCTGAATCCTCCTGAACAGCACATGTGGACACTTTGTCATTTTAACATCAGGATGCGTCAGAGCAGCAACTTTGCTCTGATTAACTCTGTAACACTGACGGATTTGAAATAACTCTCTCTCTGTAAAAAAGAAAAACCGTCAGTATGAGTACAAACTGAAAACCTGTCTGAAGTTGTTTCCTGCCAAGTCAAAAGGTCAAAGTCTAGAATATTTCATGCACTGTATATTCCATCTGACTTCAAGTATTTGCTGAAATATTGGAACTCTGAGTGACTGATCTGTCATCTTCCCTCTCTGTGCTGTTATTACACGCATGTAGCCATGTGAGTCGACAACCAAACATGATAAGAGACATCAGCAACAATTACATATTTTTTAAAAAGCTTGTGAATGTAATGTTGCAAAATGTTTGAACTGTTTTTAGTATGTTGTGTCCATTTTTTTTTAAAGTACTGTATTAGAAATTGTTTTGAAATTATGCAGAATTAATTTGATGTTTCCTTAAATAATTCAGAAGTCGCTCTTGTCGCCTAAACTTTGAGTCAGCTCTCTAAGAGGACAGGGCGCCCGGTGACCAAAGCCGGCTGACTCTGTGAAACATCCCACTTTCCTGTCCAGGACTCGGGTCGGCGTGTTGTGACGGTGACTGGGATGTTTTTAAAAAGTCCAAAAATCTAAACGTGGCATTAATGTCAAAGAGTCTGCCCAGCTCCTGTCAGAGAACTCTCCTACACTCGTTCAAACAGTGAAATATTAGAGGCCTCCTGTCTTCCTCCTTTCCCACAGGGAAGTGAACGCAGCATGAGAGGTGCTGATAATCCAGCAGGTGGAAGGATGATAATCCCTCCTCTTCCCTCCCACTTCAGCCCACACCATCACTCCAGCATCCACCTGCTTACCGCTCTCCTCTGGACACTTCTCCCTCCGGCCGGCGCGCTTCCTCTCTCACCTCTTCCTCCTCTTCTTCTTCTTCTTTTACTCCCACGCGTGGGCTCGAGGCGACTGATCGGAGTAGGTGAGATTATTGGGAAAGGAGGAGGAGGTGGGGGTGGGGGGGTGGGGGGGGGGCGGGAGAGAGACACAGAGAGAGAATTACAGAGAGAGAGAGAGAGTAAAAAAAGACGCGAGGCTAGTCTAGTCTACAAAGGGCGCATGTGGAACCTGTCCCGCGAAGGCGAAGCGCAGCGGCTGCGTCCCGCCTGGCCACGGCCATCCGCCACTGTCACACAGTGGTGTCCCCCTGCATGGGGCGCACAAGGGGGGGTGCCGGGGGGGGGGGGTGCTGGGGGGGGGCGTGCATGTGCGCGCACCCGCGTGTGTGTGTGTGCATGTGTGCATGTGCAGGGAACAGGGGCGACGCCATCACATCACCCACACACCACTTTACTTTTCTGCAGAGAAAATCTGATTTTAATTCAAAATAAACGTCACCGCCGCTTCAGCTGTTTCACCCAAAGTGGTTCTCATGCATTTGTGCTCGTAAAAGCGTGAAGCGTCCATCTGATATCTACAGACCAGAGGGAACATGAGTGAAACAGAGCTGAATGAGGAGGTTACCATGGTTTCCTACACTACTGCAGAGAACACCTTTACACACCTTTACAACCCACCTAACCGACTCATGACAGGAGACTTTAGGCTTCATCGCTGTAAGGTGTTTCACCACCTGAGAAACGCAGGTGTGGAAGTTGTTGCAGTGGCCGCCGCTCGCCAGCAGGGGTCAGCAGAGCGTCACACAGTCAATCACTACTTTGATTTTTTTTTTTTCCTTTTGTCTGATCAGTTTACTTTTTTTTTTTTTTTAAGTATTTTTAGTGACTTGCAATTTAAATTTTCCTCACATTTCATTTCTCATGCTGATTGCTGTGACACTGGACTTTATGAAAGTTATAATCAGAGACACTACGTACGGACATGCAGTGGAAAACAGTGTAAAGTGAAAATACAGTTTTTAGATTCTGACACTGACTTCATCCTCTCCACCCATGTGAGGTTACGTTTTAAAACCTCCGGTATCACAGAAAATGCTCCAGTCTCTTTACATGTTCGGGGTGTTTAAAGTGTTTAAAGTCTTTGGAAAGTGTTTCTTCTTCATGCATCCTCCACGTCCAGTCAGGTTGAGACGAGTAGCTTGTGGTTCGTCTTATTCTGTGTCCTCTCTCTGCTGGATTTCCTCTGCTTCTGATCACAGACACTCCTAAAAAAGAAGGCGTACTGGGACTTTCTGCATCTTGATAACCCAGATTATGGAAAACTTCAAGTTCAAACTTAGACAAGCCCTGAAAAGCATATTTTACATGCTGATTGGAAACTAAAACACATGTAAAATACATATACCTCTACCTAGTGACAGCCTTGGCAACAAGATATGCAAGTTCAGCCATGTTAAGGACCATGCAGATGGAAGAGGAAGTGGCCATGAAAACAGTGAAGATGGTTTTCTCGGTGGGGCGAGAGATGAAACAGTCCACCAGGTTCGGACATGGCCACTGGTCACACTGCACCAGCCGTGGCATCTGAAATCCATCATATACCACATACAGGGCGTACCTGCACACACACACACACACACACATACACACACACTGTGTGATGATTGGCCACACGGTAAAAATATACTAATCCAGAAATAGGATAGACAGAAAATCAGACCCTGGGATCTTACATGAAGCCTCCTTCAAACAGCAGCCTGAACACCAGGCTGCAGGCGTATGTCCACCAGAGGGCGCCAGCTATCGGGAGTCTCCTTTTCTTCAGGGTCTCCAACTCTTCCTCTGGACCTTTGTTACTGAGGAAACCAGCTCTACCAGAACCCTGTCGCATAGCATCACATGACATGACAAGACATCACTAGGCACGCCACAACCGCAGAAGACATGATATCATCCAACCAGATAAAACGGAACCAGACAAGAACCAACACAACACCGAATCATGCCACCGCACGGCGTTAGACCGCAATTCAAGAGATGACGTGACATGAAAAGAGATCGAATTAGACGAGACACGACCAGACAACACATTATGAGACATCACATGACATAACAATATGAAAGAACTGGCATGAACAGAAACGACTAGAAAAGACTTGACATGATATGACAACACACAAGGTAACAAGACATGACATAACCAGAAATAACATGAGGTAAAAAGACATAAACCATGACAAAATAACATTTATACCACGACATGACATGGCAAGACTTACCGACACCAGAAATGACTGAACAAAGACAGAACATGAAACAAAAAGAATGAGACACGACATGAGAAGACAGAAAAAAGACATGAAAAACAAGACACGGCTTGACAAAACATGAAAAGACACGATCGGAAAGTCATTCCAGAGACGCAGGCTAGTGTCACATGACAAAATAACATTACATGAAACTTTTCCACCTGCATGGAAGACAAACTACGACACACACACCTGCAGCAGCCTCTTCTTGTCTCTATGGTTCCGATAGGCCACATACATCGCAACCAGGAGCGTCGGTGTGGAGACAAAGACGAGCTGAAGACACCAGAGACGGATGTGGGAGACGGGGAAGAACTGATCGTAGCAGACGTTTTCACAGCCAGGCTGAAAAAAAACAAACACGCAGATATGCTGCAAAAATCACAACATAAAAGTCTCGCAGCTTTCATCCGTCATCATAATCTGCACAGTGATCACTGACTTAACGTCCTACCTGCAGCGTGTTACAGGTGAAGTCAGACTGTTCGTCCCCCCAGACGCTCTCAGCAGCTACAACCAGCACCATGACTCGGAAAATAAACAGCACCGAGAGCCAGATTTTACCCAAGCTGGTGGAGTGGCGGTTTGCCCCGACGAGCTGAGCATACAGAGCGGGCCAAGACATCCTGGGGACACAGTCAGAAAGACGAGAGTGAGAACATTGACGCCATGGCACCGGGCAGGAGAAAAGTGATTTTCTGTACCAGGTTTGGTTCCTTGTTACTACACGTCTGACAGCAACACAGATGGAAATTCAGACGGAAGATGAAAGCAAAGCAGAGACGAGCTCTGAAACAAAAGAGAAGTTCCAACAAAGGATGAAAAGGAATGAAAGTGAGAGGAGGAGGAGAGAAGGCGCAGCGCCAACATTCATGTGAACTGATGAACCTCTCTGCCCACTGTGGACTGTGCAGAACCAAACCCACGACTAAAAACACACTGAACACACTGTACAAACCCACACTACTACAAGCCTCCCCATTCACACACAGCAACCTGAAGAATTCACCCATCATTGAACAGTTTCCACATTACACTCATTCAAACCAATTATTTCCAGGTGCACAATCCAAAAGTACTTGTATAAAATATGATCGTATGTTTTTATTAAGGTAAGAATGATTCAGTCTGCAGGCAGACAAAGCTTTTCACTCACCTTGTGTCTGCGGAGTCAGGCGGTTTTTAGGGAAATCCTCTGCATGGTCGTCGCGTCGTTAAACACTGATGGAAACTGAAGGAAGTCGGCTTCTAATGTACTGAGCAAAACTCAAACCTGCTGCTCCTTCTACCTTTGCACGAAATAAAAGATGCGCCTCAAGTGTCAAGGCAACCAGAACCAAAAGACATTACTTCCTGTGAGGACTTTCAAAAGAAAATGCCCCAGTGGCAAAAGCTGTTGCTTTGTTTTGAAGCAAGAGGACAAAAAAGATTTGAGCTGGGCTGAGAAAAGACGGAGATAATGTGTTGAAGAGACAAACAGTAAATACTTATAATTAAGTTGAAAAGCAATTTTTTTTATTCCTGTTATTGTTCTTTTTACTTTGAAAAAGCTCCTGCTGGGCCACAGAGGACTTCATGCAACTGTCCACTCGAGCCAAGGCGGACTTCTCATAGCGAGTAAAACTGAACTTTGTGTGTCCAATTAGTGGAACTTTCCTTTAATTACACATCAGTACCACTAATGATTTGAGAAGAATGATATTTACAACTTTGTGATCGGACGTGAAAGAGTCACTGTCTGTTCGTACAGGCTGCCTGGACGGCGTGGATGTGAAAAGGTTCACAGAACAAGGTTGTATTGTTGGAGAAAGGTGTGTGTGTGTGTGTGTGTGTGTGTGCCCATCGGGACTGTAACGGGACACAGGTGAAGAGTGAGAGTGACTTTTCAGATCCAAACCATCACTTGGCAGCCGCCGGCGTGCAGGACAGTGCAGCTCTGTGTGCTCCTAATGACTGTGAGCGATGAGCTTTTCCAACTGTTTGTTGAAGTGTGGGAGCAAAAAACCAACTTCCTCTGCTCACACGGGGAGAGCTCACAGAACTTCCCAATGAGCTGCCACACATCGGGCACATTGTTCTTAAACTGCAGTGTTGGGAGGGGAAGATCTGTTGGCATCATTGTACAAACCTTTTCATCTGAAGCATCTGGAATCATGTTTAATCATTTCCATTTGATGAAAAATGTCTGTTCCCACTAATAACAAAGGCGGAGTTTTTAGTGGTGGATTTAAGCTGCTCTGTTTCTTCTCCTCTGCATCACTGCGTGTGTCATGAGCAGAGATGATCTCGAGCGGCAGGAGAACATCCCGAGAGGGCGTCGGTGATTCTAATGGAGTCATTAGGGGAATAACAGTGACACTTCCTCCTGATGCATATCGGTGAATGGATATCAGTGTCAGGACTGGAATCAAAGACCCACTGTGATCCGTCAGTCAGGAAGGCCGGCTGGATTGTTCCAAGCCGTCCATTCTGATGGTGGTGGTGGCGGCGGCGAGGGAGCGCCGGGTCACACAAAGTGAATGAGTAGGGAGAAAGAAAGAGCGAGCGAGAGAGACAGAGAGACAGAGGAAGAGGGAGAGAGGGAGGTAAAACTGAGCTGATTGTGAGAGTAGCTTCTGATCAGCCGGCCAGCAGGAGAACAGAGGAAACCAGTGTCAGGATACACACACACAGCCACACACTGTATACACACACTGTACAACGCTCACATATATTTTACCCAGAAAAAACACACACTGTAATGAGTGAGGGGGAGGGCAGCATGTGACTGAATAGCAGGTCTCAGTTACGTAGGCAGACTTGGCCGGCTGCTCCTGGATCAGCTCGTCTTCAGCATGAAGGGCTGCACGAGCACTGCAGGGATCTTTGTAAGCTTGCAAGTTTCACATTTCTCTGGTGCTTTACACTCAGTTTTCATTGCTGTGTTGTTTCTGCACTGATGTGATGGTGTGCATTTGATTTATTAGTTAATTATTAGGTCCGGTTTGGAGGATGTAGAGCCTTTCAGTGGCAGGAAAAGAAAAGGAAAGGAAACAGAGGGGAGAAAAGAGGGAGTCACTGAGATCATCTATTAGCCTAAAAACTTAAATTATCACTAAAAAATTAAAGTTTAGGAAATCTCCATTATTGTTAAGTAGGTTAAAATTGATCAATGTGGGAAATATTGGTCCCTTGCAGGAAAAAACAAAAAAATTACTCGAGCTGTGCCGCAAAACAAGTAACTCCGAGACGGCAGGGGGCGATACGGAGCAGCCGCGACCTGAACGACACCGGAAGTAGACTCATACAGCTACAAAAAACTAGCAAGCACGGGTAGAGCCCCACTCATTACCAAACTGTGTTATTATATCGGTAAAAAAGGAAACAATGGCGTTGGAATCGCGGATCACACAAGAAGAAATTAAGAAGGAACCAGAGAAACCGATTGACCGCGAAAAGGTGAAAGCGCCATTTGATTCCAGAGCCGGAGCGTGTTTACCTCCAGACCGAGGCTACGCTAGCTTGGTCTGCTAACGTTAGCCCTGAACGGCAGCTGAGCTTTTCATGTTCTGGACAAACTCTTCAGTAATAACTACATAATGAGAATATAGTGAGATCAGCGCCGCCGCCGTTTGAAGCTACGCGTCCTGGATTACCGTTACATAGAAGAAAGTAAAAGGAACGTACAGTAACGGTCGCCTCTGCAGCGTGCTAATGCTAGCGTGCTAACTAATCATCGACATCTTTTCGGCACCAACAACGTAAAAAGACGTTGTGTGAATATTACTTAAATTAAGAACTGGATAAAAATTCAGCGAAATTTACCAAAAAAATCGCCGTTTCTATATTTTCAGGTTGAAGGAGAGACTCACAAAGTCTGGACAGTTTCGACCCCAAGCAGCAGCTGACGCTAATTTCTCCAGATCGATACTCCCCCTCGACATGTTTTCTGTCTTAAAATCCCACAGTGGTGCATCGGTGCCTTCAGAAAACATGTTGGTCAAATCTGAGATGCCACAGGTCACCTTGCACAGGTGTTATTCCCACTTTAAATCATTGGAAGCTGAGAAAGTAACGTTAGAAACGGAAAGACTTGGTTTAGATTGATTCAAAGTGTTTGCCGTACGGAAGTCTGCATGCACATATTGTTGAAGCTGGTCCTAAAATGACTGTTGAACTCTTTTTATTCCCGTATCGATCCAATTGGTCAGTTGAATATCTTGTGTGTGTGTGAGCGCTGAAAGTGTGGGGCTGTAGTTACCTGACAGGACCACAGGGGGGCGGTAGACACGCTCCGTTACCGTCCGGGTGGACGTCGCTCCGGGTGAACTTTCAGAATAAACCGTATCAGTTTCCGTGATGCGGTGCCGTGGATTCCACTTATGTTGACATTTAAATGGCACATTCATGTTGACTGTAGTGAAACTGGATGATTCTAAGAATGGAGTCACCTTTTATAACTTTATAACTCTTATTTACTCACTGGATGATGTTTCTGTTGTGTCTCCATAATCCATCTTTCCCCTCATGCCGTGTGTTTGCTGCAGACTTGCCCCCTTCTGCTGCGAGTATTCACCACCAACAACGGCAGACACCACCGACCAGACGAGTTCGCCCGTGGCAACGTTCCCTCCAGCGAACTGCAGATATACACGTGGTGAGATTGGGAACCTTTTACTCATTTATTTGTCTTTCTTTGAATGTTGTCAAACAACAAAACGCTGAGGCAGCAGCAGCTGACATTCAGGTGGAAGTTTTTCACTCGCCAAGTCTAATGGTGTGTGTGTGTGTGTGTGTGTGTGTGCGCATTTCAGGATGGATGCCACTCTGAAGGAGCTGACCAGCCTGGTGAAGGAGGTGTATCCTGAGGCGAGGAAGAAGGGGACCCACTTCAGCTTCTCCATCGTCTTCCCCGACCTCAGAGGGAAAGTGTACAGGTCGGTGCCTCACATCAGCAGCACCGGCTGAAGACGCGCGGCAGGCCGGTGGCCGAGTGCTCGGGGGAGTTCTTGTGCCTGAGCTTGTGTCTTTTTCCTCTTTCAGGTTAAAAGAAATCGGCAGCACTGTGTCGGGCAGGAAGGGCACGGACGACTCCATGACGCTGCAGTCTCAGCGCTTCCAGATCGGAGACTATCTGGACATCGCTATCACGCCGCCCAACAGAGCTCCGCCCCTGAACACACGCATGAGGCCCTTCTGATCGTGCACACACTTACACACCAACACGCACACATACACCAACACACATCAACACGTCAAACCTTAGTTTTTGGTCTTTAAGTCATTTTGGTTGTTTTTTTTTGCCTCATTTTTCAAATTGTGATGTGTAATAAAGTTGTCTCTCTTTTTTTCAAAGTTTCTGTCTGTGTTCACTTTAGTAAATTGCATTTGTTTTGTGCAAAAAGTCCCATTTTTATTAGTTATGAAAGTCCAAATCCTAACGTCTGTTGTCTGATACTGAGTCCTGTGGTGAAAAGTAACTTAGTACATTTATGCAAATACTCTACTGAAGTACAGTTAAAGGTAGTTCTTGTACTTGAATATTTTGGGTTTCATTTACTTTCTCCAAGGGCTGCACTTAAAAAGTATTTTCATTTTTGATTAATCTGCCAGTTATTTTCCAGATGGATCAATTAATAGTTTATTCCATGAGAATGAAAATGTTTCCAAGAATCCAACATGACGTCTTCAAACAGCTTCTTTGGTCCTGAAACACACACACACACACACACACACACATTTACTTTCATAAATGACACAGGAAAGCAGCAAGTCCTCACATCCGTGATGTGAAACCACTTTTCTTTTTACTTTGAAGGACGACTCAAACAATCAATTATCAAAATAGTGATTAATTCCTTATCGATTGATTAATCACTGCAGCTTTACTTTTCCCCTCTACTCCACCACAACTCAGGCAAATATTGACTTTTTTCACTCTGCCACATTTTTATCAGATTTTTTAGTTACTGGCAGATTCAGTTTAATGATGCCAAATAAAATGAAAAGAGATGAATAACATAAGAACTTAAATCGATTCATGAGCAGATAAACTCTGTGGAGCTGAACCACTTCTGCAAGCTTCAACACTCAAGTGATATTTTATTAGTTTATCAGTTATTAAACCCCATGAATGTTCATTATTAAGTGTGTTGAAGTCTGTCTTTGGACAGAATGAGTCATTTTACTGTCGGTTTGAAGTTTATTTTGATGCTTTTACTTTGGTTTGCGACTGAGTCACTGGAGAGAAAAAGAAAATCTCATTAAGGGACAAACAGGAAAGCGTCCGAGCCAGCTCGGGACAAACTTTTTTTTT
Organism: Naso thynnoides; assembly: GCA_029783665.1. Taxonomy (NCBI): domain Eukaryota; kingdom Metazoa; phylum Chordata; class Actinopteri; order Acanthuriformes; family Acanthuridae; genus Naso; species Naso thynnoides. The sequence goes on along the minus strand of JAQLOL010000017.1, from coordinate 3,633,503 downwards.
CTTTTTCTTTTCTTTTTTATTTATTTATTTTTTCCAGCTCGGGACAAACTTTTTTTTTCTTTTTTTTCTTTTTCTTTTCTTTTCTTTTGTTTATTTTTTATTTTTTTATTTTTTTCCAGCTCAGGACAAACTTTTTTTCTTTTTTTTCCTTTTATTTTTCTTTTCTTTTCTTTTTTATTTATTTATTCCAGCTCGGGACAAACTTTTTTCTTTTTTTTTCCTTTTCTTTTCTTTTCTTTTTTTTATTTTTTTCCAGCTCGGGACAAACTTTTTTTTTCCTTTTTTTCTTTTTATTTTATTTATTTATTTTTTTTTCAGCTAGGGACAAACTTTTTTCTTTTTTTTCCTTTTCTTTTCTTTTCTTTTTTATTTATTTATTTTTTCCAGCTCGGGACGAACTTTTTTTCCTTTTTTTCTTTTTCTTTTATTTATTTTTTATCTTTTTTTTTTTTTTCAGCTCGGGACAAACGATGTGGGGATCGTGGCGTGTTCGGCCGCGCATGCGCACAGCTACACACTGACAGCTAGCAGGAGATACAACCAAGCTAGCTCCCTGTTAGCTAAAAAAAAAAACGCTTAACACTTATTTCGCAAACGCTGATATGTTTCGGAGAAAACTGACAGCGCTGGATTATCACAACCCCAGCGGGTTTGACTGCACAGGTGAGGAAACAGGTGAATGGTTTCGTGAGTTTGGTGGGCTGAGTTCAACGTGGAGCCGGCTAACGTTAGCATGTAGCTAAGTCCTGACACGCCGAAGTCCACTTGTGAATTTATAGTTTCATGCTGCTTCTCGGTTTACAGACCTGTGTGTCCGTCACAACACGGGAGAAAATCTTTTGTCACGCTCCGAGCACACAACACTTGAGTTCGGCACAGCTAACGGTAACGTCACAGCCAACGTGAAGAACAAATGCTCGGTTTTGTTCCAGAAGCATCTTAAAAGTGAAGAATGAAACGCAGTTTGAAAAGGATGTTCAGGTTCAGTTTTCTCCGACAGTGGGACTGTTAGCCCCGTGTCCAGCTGCTGACGTGTTTTCTTGTCTCAGACGACACTCAGCTGAGGAACTGCATCGTGTGGCTGGAGGACCAGAAGATCCGACATTATAAGATCGAGGACCGGGGGAAGCTGAGGAACATCACAAGCTCCGACTGGCCCCACGCCTACCACAAGGTGAGACCTCAGGTCACGTCACCGCTCACTTTTCCCATCAAACCCGGGAGAATTCCATCTTAAAACGGGCATTTTATGAACGGGAATGTGACATCACTCGGTACACCTGTCAGCACGTTTGTTTCCGACGTGATCCTGAGTGTCGTTTCCTGTGCGCAGTACCTGCAGGACGTGAACTGTCCGTTCGGAGCCGAGGAGCGGCAGGAGGCCGTGGACTGGTTACTGGGCCTGGCGGTGCGCTACGAGTACGGAGACAACGGTGGGACGTCAGCGTGTGTGTGTGTGTGTGCGTGTGTGTGTGTCCATGATGTGTGCTGAAAAAAACTCTCTGACAGCTGAGCACATTCTCCTGTAAGCTCCGGACCAACAGCACATTGTGCGTGATGATGTAATACTGATGATGGCCGCTAGGCGGAGACGTCATACAGGGAATCATGTTTTCTGAGGGTGCCAACTCACCAGCCTCCCTGTTCAGAACAAACTAACGATGTTTAAACATTTTTAAGAAAGCATCTTCATCCTCACATGACCTTCTGGGGTTGGCGCTGACCCCGATGTCATGACGTGACGTTTCTCATGAAGGCGTGTTTTGTGTGTCCGCAGTGGAGAAGTACAAGCACTGTGAGCCGCTCGCAGCCACCAACAGCAACAAATCCGTGGACCCTCTGGTCAACCTCGACGGTAAGCGGAGACGCTCTTCTGTCCTCGCATTCTTTCCTTTGCTCTTTCATCTCGCCACCTGTGTCCCAGGTGAACGATGAAGTCAGCGCTCGTTTGTGTTCGTGCAGGTAATTCTCCAGAATTCAAAGCAGGAGTGACGGCTCTGTGCAACATCCTCAAGATTCAACGGCACGACGACTACCTGGTTATGCTCAAGGTGAGAGTTCTTAGCGTTTAAACTCCTGGAGGGAATTTATGTCGTGTGTTCATGTTCCGAGTCTTTAAACTTGATTTACGTAATGGGGCCATTAAATGCTTTGTGTCTTCATGTTCTCCTGGCAGGCGATTCGTATTCTGATCCAGGAGAGACTCTCTCCAGAAGCCATCTCTAAAGCCAACCAGAACAGAGAGGTATTGTCAACTCAACATGCACATATTCTCTGTAGGAAGGATCCAAACAGCAGAGGCCAAAGTATCTGCTCTTCATCGCCTCATTTCCACTCTGGTCTCGCTCGGTCGGCTCGATACAACTCGCTCTCTATGCCAGCGACTTGGTTCAGTGTTTTTCACTGCAGATAAAATCAGATTCTCTGCTGATTGTATCTTTAGTTTTTATCTGTCTGGATTTTGGTTTCACTTTACTGAGGATGATACTGCCGCTAAGTGGACTGCCGTCTGAGTCACGCATGTTTCTAACACGCGTCTCTGCTGTGTGTCTCAGGGTGTCGCAGTGGCTTTAGACAAACACACCCTTGGCTTCGACACTGGAGGTGAGTGCTGCTTGTTGATCTTAAAGTACAGGAAGGATGAACTCATGTTGAAGTTTGACACAAGACAGAAATAAATCAACTTTCCTTTATCATGTGATGTCAGCAGGGCTCTCTCCTTCTGAGCTTTGTCTCATTTGAAAGAGTCCGATTGTGTGAAGCACAACGTAAAGGAAAGTTTCTTTTCCTCAGATGCGACTCTGAACGAAGCGGCTCAGATTCTGCGCCTGCTGCACATCGAGGAGCTGAGGGAGCTCCAGACCAAAATCAACGAGGCCATCGTAGCTGTTCAGGCCATCATCGCTGACCCGAAGACAGACCACAGGCTGGGCAAGGTCGGCAGATGAGAGTGAGGATGAAGAGGGACGCTGGAGGGAGGAGGGAGGGGCTGTGCCACAGGAGTTTTCATTTGACTTCCAGAGGAAAAGCTTTTGTTTGAACTGGACAGAAATGAGTTTGTATTTTTCCTTTGTTGCATGAGATCAGACGGCTCATTTGGAAATGTGGAGCCACTTGTGCTGGCTGATGGATATGTTTGCATTCAGACACACGAGTACCAACAGTTGCTGAACATTAATATTGCCAAATTAATTTCTTCAAAGACTTTGAACTGTCTGACATCTCGTGCTCCATCTCTCCATGAACAGACACCACAGAGAAGCTTCTGACACAGAACTGACCGTTAAGATGTTTGTAACTTTAGTCTTACAGAGATGAAACTCTGCAGATGGAAGAAAAGCTTATTTTGAAATGGTTTACGTTGACACAGTGTGGGAAAATATATAAATACACCTGAACACAGTCTGACTCCTGTGCCTTGTGTGGTGGTCATTTTTAATCCGGTCAGCATCAACACAATAACCTTAAAGTCCGTCAAGTACCAAATCACATTTTATTGTTATAAATATCACATCTTATAAAAAGATAAAGATTTGAAAAGTAGTACAAGTAAAAATATCTGGCGAAAAAGAAAGAAAAGTCATTTCATCAAGTGTGAAATTCAGTTTCGTAGTGCAGAGGTGGCAGAACTGTGATGTGACTGTGGCACACAGGGCTGAAGGAAATACTTTCTCACTTTGTAATCTGATTACAAAGACTACACATTTCAGTCACGAACAATGGCAACGATTTGCCGCTCAGAATGTTTTGAGGAATGTGAAAAGCCAAATAAAATTCAGGTTTCTGACGACGTGAAATGAGTTAATTTGAACTTTTGTCAGTTAAAATTTTATTTTGTGAAGCAAATTCTCTAAGATCGACACCACTCTCAAGTCTACGCTTTATTTTTTACTTATGCTGCTACGATGATAAGCTTAGCTCAGCATGAAGACTGGAAGCAGGAAAAACCAATTAGCTTAGCCACCTGCCAAGACAAATCATTGCTAACAGCTGAAGTTTTTACAGAACATGTTAATCAGTCGACTTTTGGAGGTGCTTATTCTCCTGGATGGAGCCGTGTTAGCGGTTTCTTTCCAGCCTGTATGCTAATAAGCTAACGTCTCCTGGCTTTGGCTTAATATTTAACGTGCAGACATAAGGGTGGTACTGATCCCGAAATCTAACTTATAGATAAACAAATTCCTTTTCTTGTAATTCAATCTGCCCAGAATCCACTCTGACCTTTAAATAATTAGCCTAAATTTGAAAGCCGCTGTGGTGGGTTTGAAGCTCAGCTCGGCAGCAGATCTTTGGCTGGAACAGTTTTAAAGTCTGCTCGTGTTAATCTTCTTTGGCTTCAAAAAAACAGAAAAACCTACACTCACATTTTAAAGTCTAAATTCATTCTTTTGTAGCTTCAATCAATAGAAAAACAAAAAACTTGCGTACAAAAATACAGTAGAAAAAAACCCAACTAAAAATGAGGTATAAAACAAATTTACAAAACATTTATTTTGGGGTTATATCTTTACGGTGAGATAATGGGGTCGGGGTCGGGGTGAGTGGACGGGTTGTAAATTTGCCCTAACGGTCGATCTGGCAACAGGAAGCCCGCTTGCTCCCTACAGAGAGTCCTTTCTTCTGACGGACACTGGAGAGGGCGCTTTAGGGTGGTCCCGCCCTCCGATCAGGTGTCGCCCCAGAACTTTAGCACCAAAGGACCCTGTGGCTGCCAGTCTGTCGTTAGTGGCTCCCTGAGACAAGGATCAGAATTTAGAGGACACAACGGTTAATTTTTATGACTTTGACACATATATTCAGTTTCTCGAGGCAGGACGCTCCTCATTTCTCCAGGTTTTACAGCTTCTGAGGAAGTCGAGAGTAAAAAGTCGGACATTCTCTTCCTGTGTGAGCCCCAGTGTGACAGGATGAGAGCTTAAGTGCTGCGGCCGCCTAATGACAGAACAAACAGACCCTCCATTGTGAACAAAACCCTACACTTAACAAGTCGTAGCGACGGGCAATTATCTCCATAAAGTGTGTGTGTGTGTGTGTGTGTGTGTGTGTGTGTGTGTGTGTGTGTATTCAACAATAACAGCTTTTAAGCCTCT
>JAQLOL010000017.1:3614854-3628313 GCA_029783665.1 Naso thynnoides | reverse complement strand
CAGGTACTACTCATACTACTGCAGACGCTGCTCATACTACTGCAAGGTACTACTCATACTACTGCAGACGCTGCTCATACTACTGCAAGGTACTACTCATACTACTGCAGGTACTGCTCATACTACTGCAGTACTGCTCATCCTACTGCAGACACTGCTCATACTACTGCAGACACTGCTCATACTACTGCAAGCACTACTCATGCTACTACAAATACTACTGACACTACTGCAATACAAGTGACTCTATCGATAGGGTTAGGATGAGAGACAGGTGTGAGTACTGTATCACATCACCTGTAAGCACGCTGCAGGACAGTGGCTCTCTGTCGTCTAGGTAACTGTCTACCAGCCTCTTCATCATCTGAGCCAAGTCTTCATCAGTCCTGTTCAGCTGCAGGAAGCTGCCGTCTGACAGCTCTGCCCTCACCTCTATTTGTCCACCTGACCTAAGCTCTGCCGACACATCCACCACACATACATTTGATGACATCACCTGCTCTGACATCATCCACTGGATCAGCTAGGTAACAAGACGCTGCAACACTGCCCCGCCTCCACCAGACATTCACAGGTTCAGAGAGAAGAGAAAGAACAAGCTCAGAAAAGCAGAAAAAGACAGAAGAAGAAGAAGAAGAAAATGCAGGAGACGCAGGAGCAGTGGCCTTCTCCTCTGAGTGTCAACCAGGACTGAAAAGTTAAAGCAGCTTTGCGTTTCAGTCGTCACACTTTCGGATCATAATCCAAATAATCCATCAGAGACTCAGAGGATCAATCAGCTGTTCACTGATCACTAATCACCTTTCAGTCAAAGCACAAACAGAAACACAGTGCCTGAAGAAAATGAGTTTTCATGTATTCATGTCCTGTGTTGGTGAGTACCTGCTCTCTCAGACCACTTAGAGGCAACTGACCTCCATTAACATTTTCATACTCATTCGTCCAAAAAACACCTTAAATATCTGACATCTTGTCAACAGCAGCTGAAAATATTTTCAGTCCCTACAAGAACCAGAATCCCTGAAGACTAACAAAATAACAACAAATCATTCGGTGTTCATCAAATATGTCACATTCAACTGAGGAACTTGAGGAAAGAGTGAAGCCCTTAAACTGTACTTCATGTACTCACCAAAGGCTTTTTAATTTAAGGTATCTGTAAGGGTTCATTTGATTTTCTAATTAAAAGACAAATAAAGGATCTCTGACCACAAAGAAAGTGTGTGTGTGTGTGTGTGTGAGCAGCTGTTCAAAATAGCACGAAGTCCACAGTACTAACCTGACATCTATACAGGAATTGTATTGACATTGGTCCTAAAATGTAATTTTTAGCAGCTTTAAGGATGTTAAGAATTCATTTTAGGTGTATGTGAAGAATTTGTTGTTGTTTGTTGTGTGACTTAAATTAAATACAACTGGAAGTCTAAAGGAATGAAATCGCTCTGAAAACTAACAGATGGGATTGAAAGGAGTGGAAAGTAACTCCATTAAACCACCATTTAAACGACCGATTCTTAACAGCCTGTCAGCTGATTGGTCAACCTACTGACCCCAACTAAACCCCCCTTTAGATCGGTGTAACGAGGTCAATCAGCTTGTGTGTGTGTGGTTGTGCTGGTGGCGGTGTGTGTGCGTGTGTGTTGGGGGTCGCTCCAAGTTTATTTCGGTTAATCCAGTTCCTGAAGCTTAGCAGAAACACAACAACCAGAACTCTATTCTCGCTCCTCTGATTGGCTCCCAGAGCTGAAGGTGGTCATGTGACCTCGTCACAGGTGTGAGGGGAAGACTTTGTATTATACTGTGTCTTACCGTAACTTTTTTTTGGGGGGGGGGGGCATAAATCCACCTAAGTATTGGAAAAATTGAAATGTTGTAAGGCTGTGAAAAGAGGTTCATGTTATTTAGATAGGAGCAGATAACCGGAGCTGGAAAGATGTGACCTGCGTCCGTAGTTCTGCAGTGAATGTGTTTGTTTTTTGTTTGTTTATTTAGCAACGTGGTTCAGCTGTTGGGTTATTTCTGTATTTTCTGAGCCGTTGAACTTCTAAAGGGTCTGAATTAATCTGAACACAGAAGAACGTCACTGGCATCAAACGTCTGTATTACGCCACCTTCTGGTCGTTCATGAAACACGCACTGTCTCTCTGCAGGGTGCTGGTGGGCCGGCGGATCTGTCCGCTTGTGGCCTCCATCCTGCTTCCATCCAGCAGCTTCAGCAGCCCTCCAGTCTGGGCAAGACTGCTCTGACTTACATCAGCATGAACAACTACAACTACACCTGGAAGAACTGACGGAAGGGAAGTGTTGCTGACTCGGTGGAAGACGTAAAAAATGAGACTCAATCACAAGAAATGATCCCGATAAACCAGTGCTCCTCTGAGCCAGATTCTTTTAATGTGTTTTGCAAAGTGATTTTATTGAATTGCACTGTACTTTTAATCTTTTAAAGATGTGCCCTTGAAATGAATGAATTTATTTTTAATATAGATATACGCTTAGCTTTGTTTGTGTGTGTTTTAATGACTTCCAATGTGTTTTATTTTGGAGAGAACGGTTTTTTCTCATGATCTTTTGTCCAGTGAAATTTCAGTTGCATTGTCTGCTCACGTCAGCTGCTGAGGTTGTTTTCCAGGACAGAAATGCTGCGGAAATAAATTTTTGAAAAATTTATCGAATTTCAGTTTCATACTTGTCACATTAGTTTCTAAGTGGGAGTGCTGTATGTGATAATACCACCTTTAATAATACCACGTTTATTATCACAAACATCTGTTTGAATTAATGTATAATGAAACATCAGCATGTTTTCTGGGGACAAGAAGCTCAGATTACATTCATAATATTTGCCCACATGAATGATAAACACTGTTACAGCAGTGAAAATAACTAATATTACAATAAATACTTGAACTGCACTTCTATAATGTTCTACTCCACTGTATTTATGTAATATCTTATAAACCAGTGGTTCCCAAAGTGGGTATAGGGACCCCTTGGGGGTCGCGAGATGCCTTCCAAAGGACAAATACATTTTTTAAATAATTTAAAATTGCATATTTAATCCATCCTTATAGAAATTCTGGTTATATTCTTTCTTATATTCTGTCATAAATTACTTTAAAATAATATGGCTGTTTAGCTGTTGCTCTTTTGTGTTTCCACAGGCTTTATAGTGTGTGTGCGTGTCTGTGCACAACGTTATGAACCACCTCTGAGGTCTGTGGGGGTCCCAGTCTCTGGTGTCGTTATTTTAAGGGGCCCAGGCTGAAAAGTTTGGGAACCAGTGTTATAAACTACCCAAAAGTATATAATGTAAATGAAATGACTCATGTAATGTAGTAATGTATCAGTGTTGAAAAATACTATCAGGGGTGGAAAAAGTGAAAAAAAAAGAACTCCCATCACTTCTCCTTTAATGTGTAAGAGTCAAAGACTTTAACTGTTCATTAAATCTAAATGCTTTTGAAACAAATACAAAATAGTGTCGGCTGTGTTAAGTCTGGGAGGCAACAGTTAGCACACTGTTATCCTGACGTGGAGACAAAATAAAGTCAAAAGTCAGCACATGAAGCATCCTAAATCCACTGTGCTGTAGCACAGAGCAAGTAACAGGACTGCGGCTTGTCTGTTTATTAAAAAAAAACATCAGCTCACAACATAATATCTTTTAAAAAAAACTGCTGCTGTGATGGTTAAACAGATCAGTTTTCTCAATGACCGTCAGGACCAAACTATCAGAAGGATGAAGGCCATGAACGGCAGCCAAATACTGTAACATCACCAGCTGAACCTCTTAATCTTCAGTGAGCATTTGTCACCTCTCTTCTCTTTCGTGTGTTTTATTTCCACCCACACTGTCAGAAAACTGTTAAGGTCAATGAAGACAGATTGGCCATTTAATGCGCTGCGCAGCTTATCACAGAGTTTCATGGAGAGTAAAACACTGCCTTCATCCGACGGAAGAGCAAAGTTCACTAAGTTAAGAACATGATGGCAAAACTCTTAGGACAGAAGGAACATTTCTCCCATAATTCCTCCCCTGTAACAACCTCACCACAACTTTTTGGCAAGTAATTTAAAAAAAATAGGTTTGCAAAAGTCTAGAGCCGACAGTAAATCTGAACAATTTACTGTCAGAGGCTTTTTAATTTACAATCTGCAGCAGCGTTCACAGCAGCCATACACTCAGTTATAGTTCATTCTGTTCACCTGGCTAAAATTAACGCAGTCCATCAGTCCTTCTGTTACAATGTTCAGTCTTTGCTGTGACTGTTTCAGGAAGGTCGTAGTTAAGCTTTCAATTTTTCATTCAATTTATGTTTATATAAGTATGATAAATAACAAACACGTGTTTTCTGTTCTTCTGAGCTGCCATGAACTCGTGAGAATGTTTCCAATGATGGGTTAAAGAAAAAAAAAGTGTCTTCATGTGCTTTTATTCATTTCAGTCTTTCATATAACAGTGGAGCATCTTCAAGTGCTGCGTGCTTCAAACCAAAAATCTAAAGTTCGATTTAATCCACACCAAAAGAAAAAAAAAAACAGACTTTATTTTCCTCTAACATGTACTCAAGAGTTCATTCCAAGACTTTAAAGCCCCAAATTCTGTCACAGCAAAATACCACCAAAATATATTTAATTCAGTTATTAATTCATCATTGGATTTTTATATCACCTGCTGCATCAAAACAAACAAGCAGCTCCTGTTTATTTATGTAAACAAACAGTCAGGATCCGTCTTCAGCGTGCAGACAAGAGGGCAGACACAGTGACAGGCGATACCTGCTGACAGATCTGTCTGATTCAGCTTGGAGTCGACTAGACCGGCCTGTGCCAGAGTTTGGACCAGCCTGGACCGGCTCGGCACAGCCTGGTCCACTTGTGACGGGAGGAGTCATCACACCAGACCGATGGCCGCTCCTCCCAGGAGACGAGGCGGCTCTGATCTGCGCTGAGGGACGTCTCTGCGAGGCCGACCTCCGCTCCTGATCGTCCTCATCGTGGGGTTGCACGGAGCAGCTGAGGCTCATCTGTGATTGGCCAGTTTCTGTCGGTGAGGGCTGGAGTGAGGTCACCATCCACAGAGGCTGGCTGTGCTCACTGGTCCGGTCATGTGACACGCGCAGAGGAGACTCGCCGTCAGAGGTGAAACTACAAAGACCAGAAAGTTGTTGTCGGGTTTCACAGGTTACAAAAGAAAACTACAAACTGCACAAAATCTTTTGGTAAATTTAATCATAACAATGCTGTGTAGCATTGTATATGAACATATATATCCTTCTTATAAGGCTTAATGTGCCCAAAAACCCAACTTCTGCTTTAATAAAGGCCACCTATGTGAGAATTTACGGTAATTTTGTCACCGACTGAAACTCACCTGTTAAATGATGTCAGATGGGAGGGGTAAGTCGGCCATTCCTGTCTCTGCGGGCTCGCCATGGTCACATAATCGTCCTGAGGCCGCACAGACGAACTGTGGCTAACTTGTGGTGACATCATCATGTACCCCAGCCTCTCCTCTTCCTCACCTGGCTCCAAGCTCTCCATCCCACAGGGGTCCCCAGTTCCTCTGCAGTCACTTTCCCTCCTTTTGTTCACTGGAGGTCGATGGTCCGTCTTCATCTCCATGTAGCTGTCAGCCTCGGGCGAGAAGCCCTGCTGGGATCTGAGAGGACTGTGACAGGAGGTGGAGCTCAGACTGGACTCGTTTTTGTCGGGTTTGGGAGGTTCCGGGCAGCGTTGTGTTGGGCTTGTGTTGATTTCAGCAGATGCGGACGGCAGGACGAGGCAAGAACTAGGCGGTCTCACGTTCACCAGCCTGTCTCTGTGTTTGGGCCTGCAGCGCTTTGAGGCCACAAGGGTGTGAAGCTGATTGTGGTTGGACGGTGGAGACCGGCTGAAGTCAGGAAGAGCTCGCAGAGCCTTTACCGTCTCACGCACTGTCTCGTGAATGAGCTGAGCTACTGCGGGGTTCCCTGTACAGCCCAGACATAACGAGGAGGGGTCACAGTTCTATGGTAAGGCAGTAACTGGGCTGGGTATCGAACTTCAATACTGTTACGATACCGACTGAAGTATTGAAAAATGTCAGGGATCAAAATTTGGTATCAAATGACCACAAGAGTTCATCTTATCACTTGATCATGTTTTTCTACTATTGGGGCACCCAGGAGGGCACTTTCCCAGGGTTTTTTTCTGACATTAGGGCACCAGGGGGGCAATTGCCCCCTCTGCCCCCCCTCTGAGTCCACCACTGGACCTTATAGTGCTCTTAATTGGCTGTTCTCTTGTGTATTGCAGGAAAAAAACAGGGCTGACCATAACTATGTGTGATATAATCTTTTGTTAAAACAGATAAGATAAAATTGGTATCAAAAAAAGTATCTTTCAGGAATCTGTATCAAAGTCATCATATCAGTGTTGGTATCGGTATACATTTTTTTTAACGATACCCAGCCCTCGGCAGTAATGAGTAAAAACAACACATATTTTGCTCCTTGTCACCTTGATCTCTTGCCTCCATCCAGATCTCTCCAGGACCGTTTGGCGCCGTCCTACCAAGCTCCAAGAAGAACGAGCCATCCCGGTGGCCAAAGCGCCGAACGCTCAGCAACGGTATTGTAAGTGACGGCAAATTGCTGCCCGCGCCCACTTTGATCAAGATGAGAGACGTAGCTGTGAGGCAGAAGCGGCTCTCTCCTGCCAAGGACTTGGAACAGCCCAAACCTCTGGGCTTCACCGTGACGGGCCAAACCTTAGACGAAGGTGAAGGGAGCGGAGGTGAAGATTGAGCAACGTCATTTGCTGGCAGCACTTAAAAACATCATTTTTAATTAAAATTTTATTAATTCTTTGGCCTACAATGCTTACATCAGCTTTCTAAACACTGTCTGGAAGCTGAGGTAAGTGAGTTTTAAATCGACTTTATGGGACAAAAAACTAAAGTCTCGTCTCACCTCTCTGACGAAAGCAGCAGGGGGCAGTGTGCAGTACCCATCATCCTCTTCATCAAAGCCTTCTCCATGCTCTTCGCCCTTTTGCTCCTCCTCCATCAGTTTCTTAATGGCCAGGTACCACTCCTCTTGTTCCCACTGGTCTTCCACCACCAGCACCATGGTCTGATGTTTGGCATACAGCACCACCGTGTGGCCTTTCCTGGAGCTGCCACTCCGGCTCACACCAAGACAGCACCTCAGGTAAATCAACCTGGAGAGAAGAATTTAATTCAGTTTACACATGTGAGAACTACCAATTAGGATTAATTACAAATTACTACTACTTCAAAAAATATTGAACAGTTCCTTTAAGAGATACTCAGTGATTCTCAATCAAATTTATTAAGTGCAAAACGTTTTTCCAATCAGTTAGGCACAGCAGTGGACACATTCAGGACTAGGACCTGACCGATATGGGATTTTTGGGGTCTATGCCTATAACGATATAAAGGAGTAAGAAAATTCCAATATCTGATATATCGACTGATATTCTATGTACAATATCTTGAACGTGGTTATCAAGTACATGTGACAAAAATATGTATTGGAGGCAGAATATCTTTATTCCAAACATCATTTACAAAACAGTAAACATTTCACTTATTACCAATTAAATAAGAGACCGCCCTCTCCTGGACAAATTACGTGGTTACACCATTTTAAATCTTTAGTCCAAGTATTTTTTTCAGCCTTAAAAAAATGTTTTAAATCTCGACACTTAAAAAATAGCCTGATACTGATATATCTGCAATACGTCAATATCGGCCGATAATATCGGTAAACTGATATATGGGTCGGGCGATATTCAGGACCTAAAATAAATTAATTGGATGCATAAATGAATACAAAGACAGGACATTAAACTGATAGGAGTTTATGTGACGCCCCTTTAAAAGCTTTAACTGCTTGAAGTTACTTTAACCAACCCTTGCTTGCTTGAGCCAAACAGCGCAGCTTTACCAGCAGACTTCTCCACGGCCGTGAACTTTTCCTGACTCTTGTACCACTCGAGTCGGCTCGGCCCGGTGTGATTTCCTGCTCTCAGGACAAAATATCGTCTGTTGTTTCTCTCCAGCTTCCCCAGATAACCTTGTTTCACCACATCACTCTTCAGCCCAGCAGAGGCCACGAGGGCACCGGCCAGCGGGACCAGAGTGTTGGCCGTCTGGCTGCTGCAGAAGAGTTCCTCAAAGAAACGAGAAGGAGGACTCGACTGCTTTCCAACGTGAGGACGATCATTCCTCCCAGGAGGCCCAAGAGGTGATTCAACTGGCAGACATGTTTGGGTGGAGCAGACAGATGTCAGGGGTGATCTGGACGCAGGTGGAGTTCTTTTTTGGGTGGCACATGTTTCCTCCATAACAAACTGAAAACCTGCCACATGCAGGAAGAGGAAGATGGATGAGGAACCGGACGTTTCTGCGTTACTTTAAGATGCAGTTTACCAGTGAGCAGCTCCAAACACCTAGCTAACTTGGAATAAAAAAAGAATATTTTAGTTTCAAATTTGGTTCTATCATTTAAAATGATTGGTTAGTTTTCTTGACAGACATACAAAACATTTAAAAATCATACAAAATGTGCCTTCTATCTGAGATCAGCATATTTCTTATTAAAGTTCACATAGAGAGCTCTGTCTCTGACCTGATATGCCTCCGACTGCTGAACTGTTCCTCTTAAATCTTTGACTAGGAGAATATTAATCAATTGATGTGTATTGGAGCAGTCTCTCAGCGCTGTGCAAAGTTTGTGGCATTTTTGTTTTCAGGCTTTTATATGTCTAAATATTTTTCTAATTAAAAAAAGAAAATGCAGTCAATGATATTTTACTGTTTCTTTGCAAAAAAAACAACAACTTTAATTTATAATTTTGAGCTCATAAATGTCCTTGGTCAATAGTTTAAATCAGTCTATAGAGCGTAATCTCATTAAAAAACATATTTAGAACTAATTAAAAATATATATAACATGACAGCAACTCAAAAAGGAAGCCAAAACATGTCGCTTGCCCCCTGGTGTCTGGCTGCAGCATAGACTGTAAATCCCTAAAAAATACAAAAATGAATCTGAAGGGCTGTAAATACTTTTTGTCACTCAATAAAGACAAACATTAGGCTTTGCAGCATTTATCTATTTTACAGAAAATATATTTAGGATGTCAATCTGTTTCCCAGCATTTTGTAAACTGAATAAAAAAATTTGATGGGTTAATTAATAGGCAAATTAAAATAACATTACATTTTTAGCAAAACTAAGATGTTTAATCATGATGAATAAATGTGGACGTTGGCATGCTGGTAAAACACAGCTCAGAAAACTAACTTACCTCTGAATGATTGACTCAAATTAAGCGTATTAAGTAGGTTGTGTTTCCCCAAACCACTCCAACAGCATTGTTTGATAAGAACTCACCTGAAGCCAACAGGTCCAAACATTACACCTGGAAACCTGCACGGTGTCGCCTGCCTTTCATTTCAGGCCACCGCCGCAGGCAAACAACAATTTATAAACTGGTTTTGTGTTTTCAGCCAGTTTGTCAAGGTGGTGCACCTGGTGAAAATCAGTGCTGCGGCATTCAGGAGCGCCTCGTAAAACCCAGCACTCAATTTACAAAAAGGTTAAACGAGATGCCCGCTGCATAGGAAGTAATATAAAATAAAAAATAAATAAAAAAGGATCATGACAAAAGGGAAATTCTGTAATTATTTCCATCAAAAAAATGGGTGTAGTCTCAGTCTTTGTGTTTGTTTTTCAAAGAAGAGTGTCTACAATAAAAAATAACATATTTTACAAGAAAAAAAACACTGTTAGGCCTAAAACATTGGCCCTGAAGTGCCAATCACAATCACAAAATGACAACATAACCGCAAGAAGTAAAACACAGAAGCAAATCACAAAACACAATCGCAAAACACAACTGCAAAAACTAAAAACATGGATGCAAAAAGAAAAAAACACAACAAAAAGAAAAAACATAACTGCATGAAACTATGAAACAGTTTTCTGAGTCTGCAGAGACGTGACGCCAGTTGAAGTTGTGTGAAATGAGGTTATTTGGACGGACAGAGGAAGTGTTGTCTCTCATACCGTCACATCAGTTGTGGATGTGGAAATCAGTGGGTGGAACAAGTTTCTGTTCGTTTCGACATCAGCAGCTTCTCACTGCGATCACAGCCGCTGTCAGAGCGGGTCAAATCCTTCCTCTCTGCCCCAGGATGCCTCTCCTGCAGGGCGTCCTCTCTCAGGTCCTCAGCTGGACGGGCCTCAGTCAGATCCTGTTTGTGGTTGGTGCAGGATTGGGAGCCGTGACGGCGTACAAGGCGGCGAGGCTGTTGGTGCGACACGCCTGGTACACACACAGACTGTCCTGCTTCAGGAAACCACATGCAAGCTCGTGGCTTTTAGGCCACCTGGGCCAGGTAGGATTCTGGTTACACACACACACACACACGTACACACACACACACACACACACACATGCACGTGCAGCTTATTTGTTAGTTCTGTGGTTGTAATATTCACCCAGTTTGAAGACACAACAGGAACTCAGTCTGTAAATACCTCAGAATGGTACAGGATGTGCTCACTGTTACTCAATATTATTACAAAATGTCCTCTTTGAGAGAAATATCTTTTAAAATTCTGTATGAATTTAACAAAGCAGTGAAGGACAAACCAACCAAACTCACTTCGTTCACCCTTTCATTTAAAATGTAGAGTTATTTCTCCTTTATAGGGATGCATAACTGTATTTTATGATGTCTTGCTGAAACAAACAATGAACCTTTGAATGTATTTCAGATGCAGAGCACAGAGGAAGGTCTCCTGCAGGTGGATGAACTGGTGCAGACGTACAAACACTCTTGCAGCTGGTTCATCGGCCCTTTCTATCACCTGGTCCGACTCTTCCACCCCGACTACGTCAAACCTCTGCTGATGGCGCCTGGTAGGGCGACAGCCCGTCACACATTTTTGTAGAACAATTTTTGTTTTTTTCACACCAGTGGAGCTTTTTAAATCAGATTTCCCAAAGCTTCACTGAAAGATTATTGTTCCATAACATCCTCACTGCTTCTCTCCATGCAGCCAGCATTACAGTGAAAGATGAGCTGGTCTACGATCATCTACGTCCATGGCTGGGTGAGTCACACAGCTCCAAGTCTTTACATCTTCACTGTTTAAGCTACAAGTCGAGCTTGTATTTATGGATATTCAGTGTAGAAGTTTTCCAGTTTTCACATTATTACAAAAAAAAACCCAAAACGTTTTTTTCTCTAATGACCAGTGAACTATGAAACAGTCAGATGATGATTCCAGTTATTACATCATATTATCGCTTCCAGTTTACTGTCATCCTCACATCCAAACCTTGTCTCTCTTATGTCCCAGGACAGAGTCTGTTGCTAAGCAACGGGGAGGCGTGGTCTCGCAGGAGACGGCTGCTGACTCCGGCGTTTCATTTCGATATTCTGAAGAACTACGTCGCCAAGTTTAACACCTCAGCTAACACCATGCATGTGAGACGCACAGCGATGCATCAGCACACAGAAAAATAACTGCTGTCAGACATCTTTGTTTGCATTGATGGATTTTGTGTCACCGATCAAAATATTCAAACATGAATCAATTTAAAGCAGATTAATCCTGCAGCAGGTTGTGGCTGAACTTTACTGTGTGTAGATGTCAGCTGATACCCGTCGTGTCCCTCTCTCTCCTTCTATCTCAGGAAAAGTGGCGCCACCTGGTGGCAGAGGGCACAACTAACATTGAGATGTTTGAGCAGGTCACTCTGATGACACTGGACAGTTTACTGAAATGTGCCTTCAGCTACAACAGCAACTGTCAGGAGTGAGCACCGCCGACATTATTCCTCTAATATTTTCCTCCTCTGTTGTGCTTCAGTGTCTTCATCGTGTTCCGTCTCCAGGTCGACCAGTGAGTACGTGTCCGCCATCGTGGAGCTGAGTGACCTGATCATAGATCGCCGCCAGAGGATTTTACACCACTGGGACTGGATTTACTGGAGGACACAGCAGGGGAAGAGATTCAGAAAGGCTCTAAGCATCGTGCACAAGTATGGCACCTGAACAGGTGTTTTTATGTCACAGTGCAGCACAAAAAAAGACACGACGCTTCAAGTCTGATGACAGATTTAATACAAAAAGATGAAAACAAAGCTGTTGCTGTAACTGTAACTGTAGTACTGTTTCATATAAAAAGATAAATTACATCTTTTCATTATGTTTAAAATAGGTTAGTTATCATGTGAAACAGTCATTCCTTGTTTCATGTAAAGGAATAAAATGTGTTTGCAGTTTTACCAGGGACGTGGTTCAGAAGCGTCGTGCCCTGATCAGCCAGCAGAGGGAGACAGAGACAGATTTCACCGCCGCCCCACAGAGAAAGAAAGACTTTGTGGACATCATACTGCTGTCAGTGGTATGAGAGCAGAAGAAGAAATGAGATATGGTGAGAATAGTTTTAAAAAAAAGAGCTTTAAAGGATTTGCTGTGTGCTTCTGTACCACTGCAGGACGAGGATGGACGCGGCCTGACAGACGAGGAGATACAAGCGGAGGCCAACACCTTCATGTTCGCAGGTGAGACACTTTAAAGCAAGACGACGAAACTTTTTCTCTAAGTGACGGTTACTGACTCATGCTAAATGTTACTGGTTTGCATTGAGCGAGTGGAAAACTGTCGTACAGTTGCAAGCGGACACATTTATACTGATCATACCAGACCGAGCAATTAGAAAAAGGACAAACGTGTTAAAAAGTTACACAGTGTGACTTTAAAGCTGTTTGTTCCTTTACGTGAATCAAAAATACTTCAGTCAAGATCAGACACTTGGTAAGATTACACTTTCAAATTAAAATGAAACCCGCCTCCTTACTGACAAGATTAATATGTCAGGAGTTATTTTTATATATTTTGAATAAGGTTTATATATAAGAATTTACATTTTTATTATGGTAAATATTTCTGTTATTAATTCAGATCTTGAAAGACAAATGTTATTGGTAATTGATACATTAGAATAAGTCTGAGAGAATTCATTACTGTATAGCTTTATACTGATGAGGAAGCTAAATAATTGACTATTATTAATTCATGGAGAAGAGGTGGAATTAAATAAATGTTTTACTTCTTCACACTCCTTTTCAGGTTTGTACATCAAATCATCATTATGTGTTGTTTTTATTTATCATGTTTTCTATTGTGATCTGTCCAAATTGTGATCTTTGGTCTGGGAGTAAGATTCTTGCTTCGGGTGTGAGAGGTCCCGGGTCCATATCCCGGACGAGCCCCCATTTATGTTACGACACCTAGCTTGTGAAGTAAAAGGGGAGCAACATAAACCAGATTGAATTGGTAATAGTAAAAAAAAATATTTATTAAACAAGGTTCGGTTAACATAAAAGGGCGAGGAAAACTAAATGGAATGGACCAACAGATGCTGTT
>JAQLOL010000017.1:3582086-3602035 GCA_029783665.1 Naso thynnoides | reverse complement strand
ACTCGCTACGCAAGCTCGCATTTAATCTCAGTGCCCTGCTGTGCCCCAGTATTATATTAGGTCTAGTGACGCCCCTGTCTCCAATCCAAGTACTAACCAAGCCCACAGCTGCTTAACTTCAGTGATACCATAGGCATCACTGGTTGCTGGCTTTTGAGGTCAGCTGAGCCTCTTTGAAACAATTTCAAAGTACAGTAATATCAAATGACAATGACTTAATAAAAAAAACATTATTTACTGTTGTGCATCACAGGTCCTCCGTGCTCAGACTGAGGTTGACAGGAGGATGCACTGACATTAACCAGGGTCGGCTGTAACGTTACATTGTTCAAGTCATACATTATTGGGGTGGTTGTTGTGTTGTACTTATATATGGCTTCACAGTGTTTACAACAAACTGTCATTTTTGTAGTTCGAAATGGTGCCATGCCAAACTCCACCTTGACCACTTCATGTTTACATTTGATATCCGTGGTAGCCGTGACAGCAGCTCCTACACAGCTGAGTAACACTGTTTTCGTTTTTTATGTCTCCTAAAGTAGTCATGTAGTATCACATTGTAGTAAGCTGTCTCATTGCTGCCACATAGTGAAATTCATTGCCTCACTTCAGGACTCACACTACATGAAACAACCTGTATTTTCGTTATATTATGTTTGATGGATAGAAATTTTACGTGATTGACGAAATCCTTGATG
Source organism: Naso thynnoides (assembly GCA_029783665.1). Classification (NCBI taxonomy): domain Eukaryota; kingdom Metazoa; phylum Chordata; class Actinopteri; order Acanthuriformes; family Acanthuridae; genus Naso; species Naso thynnoides. Next base: position 3,601,337 of record JAQLOL010000017.1, on the reverse strand, counting down.
ATCAATTATCAATTAATCTTGCCCATCCCTATTCTGGAGACTGTTTTTGTTCTGATTCTTACAGAACCATATGGTGTGCTAGTTTTTAGCTTTCTTTACTACCAACAAATCCTACATACATCACTACTGGTAATATTTAAACACTTAAACCTTTTTTTTTTTTCCTTAGGGGTAAACTGAATTATATGTCTGTACTTTGATGAAACACCTCAATACTGGTGTTAATACTGACATTCACACCAAACTGATAAAAATCAGCATTTTGTGGCTTGATAATGGCTCAAAAGGATATCTGCTTTGTAAAATCTCCTATGAAAAGGCAGAGCTAATGTGACGTAGAAAGCAACCGCACAAACTTTAAATATAAACGGTAGAATGTGTAGAAAGGCAATTCATATAATTAATCCTGAGCTCCAACAGAAACAGTGGCATAGCCAGATAAAATAATAGCTTAGTCTCATTCACAATAAATAGCATTTCACCTGTTTTTGTTTTTTTTACATTCTTTCTTTTTTTTAAAATACCGGGACATGCTAATGTTTCTCGGCAAAAATACAGACGAGTGTTACACATTTTTAAAATCCTGTATCTGTAGAATATTTTATAGACATGAAGAAACACACACACACAAGAGGAAAGGAGAATCGCATGAGTTGTTCCATCTCTTTTGCCTTCTCTCCCCCGTGTAAGTTAAATCCGGTCATCAAAAATAAAGTGAAGATACTCAAGCAAGCTAAACACCGTGCACGAGAGTGTATTTTGTATGTCTAAAATTATTCACACTAATAAAAATAAATTAATAAAGCCTAATTGATCTTCATAAATGGGATCAAAGCTGTCAGATTGTCTTTACAGATCAGTCACTGACAGCTGCAGAAACTTGTGTCTTTACTGGATCCAGAAATTTTAAACTCTGATATGAGCTCACAAATCATTTAATTCTCCCTCTCACTGTTGATCTTTACCATAATATCACTAAATATCTATTCAGTATCATTCACAGCTCGTTAGCTTTGAAGAGAAAGAGTGTGAGAGAAAGAAGTTGCACTGATTTAATGCACGGGTCTCACTGGCGTCAACTGCCTGTGGCAATTAGCGTTGGTCTTTGTGAATTATGTGGTATTTGCAGCAACGTTTATTTGCATAGGAAAGGGGTAATTTTGCGCCAAATGTATGAATATTCCCTTAATTTACATACATGCATGCAAATGGGGTGGCAGTGCAGTTTGTGTGTAGTTAGCATGCATTTCACCCTCTGCGCCTGCTTTGTGGATTGCACACTATTTTTTTCTCTTATTTGCACAGGGTTGGCAGCTGCAAAAGCAGTTCAGTCCTTTAGTGAATCAGGCCCTGAGTCACTCTCCATTTCTCTCTGGCCAGGGAACATCACTGTTACTCCTCTCCCCGTACCAGAATGTCCACTTTTTGTGCATTTTTCAAATTTCTGAAGTGGGTGGAGTTTGCTTTGAACTGGGGGTTTACATACACTTTAAAACATGCTGAATTTTCAGTTGTGCATGCTTTCTTTTAATTTAACTATGCTATGACTATCAACTTTCTGGTACATGAAACTGACTAGAGATAAGTAATCTATTAGAGATGCACCGATCCACTTTTTTTAAGTTCCGATCTAATTCTGATTCATATGTGCCGATACCAATACTGATTCTGATATACATGTATATATGTATTTTTTTGTTATCAGAATTATTATAACTAGCCTACTGACCCTGTATGGATGCGGTATGATAAAAATCAGTGTATTAGAGCCTAGCAAAGGTTGAAACCTTTAAAATAAAATATAAACAAATACATAGAGAGAATTTGAATGTCATAGAACTTTCTTTTATTTTGAGGAAAAGAGCATATATAAATTAAGGTATAAACAACAATTCCTTTAACACTGAAGGTGCAATCATAATTTAGCAAACTAAAAGAATTCAAATAGAGCACTATAAACAGTGTAAAAGCAATTTAAAAACTAAAATCTAAACTAAAATCTACAAAATCCATTGTTTTGCTCCACAAACACATTACTGATGATTGATAGTGTGAGGATAGCCAAGCTAACTGAACACAGTGTATTTTCTGTAGTTAGCTAACTTCAAAATAAGTCAACCGCGTTTCACTCATTAAATGCATTTAATGTGAAGCTGCAGCAGTAGGAAATGTTCAGTTTGCATAAGCAGTAACTTAACACTGTGCTCTATAGGAAGTGTTTATTCATGTAGGAAACTTCTCATGTGCAGGTTTTGCTACGGAGAAATCCAATCTCAATGTGGATAACAAGAACTCATTAAAAATACCAGGTGTAAATACAAAAAGCGAGATTCAATCTCTCATTATCTGGATAACTTATCCGGATTCAAATCCCGTTTTTAATACCAGGTGTAAAAGGGGTGTAAAAAGCCCTTGGATCACTACGGTACAAAACACATCTGTACTATCCCATTTGACATTATTCATATCATGCAATTTATTTTTAGTCCAATAGTAATGCTCATAATCAGTTATTTCCTTGTAAACTCTTCGTGACACATACACATCAGAAGCATCAAAGTGCTGTATTGACATCTGTTGGTCATTGGAATTTGTTTTCCTCATGCGGGTCCTCATGATGCACTGCCGAGCAGGCAGACAATCCACAAAACTGTAATCAAAAAGTCTGCATATGTTTACTCTTAGTTTGTTCATAAAAAGTGAGCGTAAATAGGAACTCAATCCGAACTAGAATGCAACAATATATTACAGTGTTTCCCACAGGATTTTGAGAAACTGTGTTGGGTGACCCCAGACGTTGTAGGGGGGTCCAGAGCATGCTGTTGGTCTTGAGCCCTGGCCTGTGTACAGCAAGGGGGAGGGGCTGATTAACTGGGAATGAAGGGAGATTGAAAAGGTATGGTCACTGCTGGTGACAGGCTCACAGACAGCTTCTTTCTTTCTTGTTTAATACATTTGACCATTTGGATCTAAATCATACTTGTTCTCCAATTTCAAAGATCCTTTCCACTCCAAATTGTGTTTATCTTATGTTTAATTCTCCTAAGAAGTTAGATCTTGACTATATTAACTTGAATATGTGCAGAGGTTGTAAATAGAGGGGCATTTTTCCTCTGCTGAAGATGTCTGTGCACTTACCTAAAATCCAGAATTCAGACCCAGCCTTGCCAAACTAAATTTGCAAAATCGCAAATTTGAAAGCCAAGCAAAGAAACCCAAAATATCCAGTGCAGAGCAGACTTGTCATTACGGAGAGAGTCTGCAATAGCAAATCATTAATGCTAAGTCAGCCACTGCAATTTACAAGCTAAAAAGATAACAAACAACCATAACAAATAAATATGCTTATTAAGCTTACCATTCTAATGTTTGCAAGTCTGCTGGCCTAAAACTTGTCTGGAGAAGAACTTTAAGATACCCCAAACTTTTGCTCTTTCATTTCTTGCAGTTAAATTACATCTATACTACAAAACACAGATAATAAGTCCATTCATTTCCCACAGAGCATGTCACCAGGGAAACCTGACCAACGTGTGGGTGGTCACAAAACTCTTTGGCTCACAGCTCAACTGTTCCTGAACATTTCTCATGAACAGAAATGTTTTCCTCTTAGCAGCATTTAAACCACATTGATGTGCAAAAGCAGGTAAGGGAAAAAAACTGTTATGTCAGCTGTAAACTCCCTAGCCACAGACAGCTACATAAGCACAATTGAAGGTTCTGTCCTCACTCACAATCAGTCAACAAACTGTGATCCATCAGTCAAGCCTTTCATAGTGTGAACTAGCTTTGGGGAAGATCTACTTATGTCTGTAACCATCAGCACTAATATTCTGGGAGGTTTGATGAACGTGGGCCCCCACATCAGTCAGTTCTTGAGCAGCAAGGGCTTTTTGGAGGAACTTCATAAATATAGGCACAAATCTGCAGTTAAAAGTCTGGCCGGACTCAGCGGTCAGACAGCTGCTTGACTGAATGTAATAACTGTTACATTCAGCAGTGGGTGTTCTTTTCAAACAAGGATATGAGAGAATAACCAAGATATAGCCAACAGATCCACCTCTGCAGCTGTGGAAGCTGGCCCCACTGAGAGTAGCCAGCACTGAGAAATACTCTGAATTCAACTGTGCTTGAGTATTTTTCCCCCCAGACCACCTGCACACCGCAGAAGTGCTCGTGACTACCAAGACACTGGTAGTCTATGCCCCTGCTGGTCACTGGAAACTGTTTTTGTCGACTTTTAAATACTTTTAAAACATCATTTTTATAAACCTGACAGCTGCATTTTTATCTGTTATTTAATAAAAACACAAAACTAATTCTCAAACAGATTTGCCAATTCTTTCCCATATATTCTTACAAGTGGAAACATGTTAGTAAGTTGTCTTTTCTCTACAGGAGCTACTGTAACATGTCAATATTTTCTCATTGTTATTCCCTCCAGGCTGCATGAGCTTAACCAAACTACCCCACCAGTTAGTGCGATTAGGGCAGGATAATTTTTAGCATTCCTTGCTATACCCACAGGTGACAGGTCACAAAACTTAGCATACGTTACCAAAACATTCCATTATATATTACTGGTATGTGTAACCTCAACCCAAACTCTATCAAAAATACTGCAATTTAATAATGTCTCGCTCATTAGCCAATGAGTTTGGTTCACACACGTCCAACATTAAATTTTTCACAGTGTTATGGTCTTCTGGTTCATTTGGCATACAAATGTAGCCTACATCAGAAATTAACTTTAGTTCAAACTGCTCCTTACCGTACCCAGCACTGACGTTTTTTGAATGGCAAGGCGCACTGCGAGGACATGTTTAACGCTTTACGGTCTTTGTTTTAAATACGTACTAACTGGTGGGCTAGTCGTTTGATAAGTACAAGAGTTGCCTCTTAGGCTTCGTGAAATGTCTTCGCTGCTTTTCAAGGTTTATGACTTGACAACGTTTGTTAATAATCGAGGCAGATTTGTGATACAGTTTGGCACGACGTTCCCCTAAGACGGCACGTAAGGGCGCTATCTATTAACACAACCCGGCTAAATGTAACTATTTGACAGGGGCTTAATATGTATGATTTTATCTGCCTTTATCATTTATCCGGTCTTTAATAGCTAACGTGCCAAAAAAAACAGTAATTATGTGACCCAATATAAAATGAAGAGTAATTACTACGTTAAGCCTAAGAAAACGATCTAAAAGAAATGCAAAAGCCCCTGCCAAAAATATGCGTTTTAATTGTAGCAGTCCCTGAGCTAAAAGGAAGACGATGAGAGGGACGTTACAACGCCACAGCGCCAAAAAAAAAAAAAACCTACCTAATGCTGCGGATACGGCGAAAGAGACTCGGGTCTGTCGGTCAGAAAACGTCCACTGGATCCAGTGCCGATGTCCGGACAGTTCTGCCAGCCCCTGGAGTCACTTTCCGGGCATTTTCTGTCTAACATTAACTGTGTTAGTCGCACACTGATCAGGCTTGTTGCGCTGGTAGACTGGAGGTAATGTCAGCCTCGCTAAATGGACTGCTCTACTGGTATTGAAAGGCAAGCTGTGATTAGTCAATGATCGAGAGAGCAGTTTTGTGTCAAAACCTCTGATTGGTCCATACGGCGTAAGGCGGAACTACAATACACTTAAAAGCACAGAGCCTCTCTCATGACCTTTATTTCAGATTTGACCTGAAAACGACGGCAAATTGACCTCAGTTAATCACTACATAAGAAATAAAAGTTAAGGAAAATCAGTCATACTTCTAATCCACCAACATGCAGCTGTTCACTCAAAGTGTTTTGTCTGTTTTTTTTAATGACTGATGGTAAAAGATTTTATTGCTTGGTTTTTACCAATGTATGTTTCCACGGTAGAAGGTAGAGGCATAGCCTATGTGATCTTTCGCTCCCTTGCAAGACTTTCCATAAAATAATTTTGTCGATTAATCTTTATATTAGCTTTATTCATAAATTGTTCAGTTTTGGTTGATGTTTGTGTTGTCCTTCACAATCAGCCTATAGGAAATGGCCTTTATTGGACACCAAGGGCCCTCCCCTTACATACAACATTGTACTTGCCAGTAATAAAAATGGAAATTTGCATGTCTAACGGCTGGGACACACCGGGGGCGGAAGCGTCATATTCTGTCCGAGCAGGCACCTGTTGTTAACACCAGAAGCGCATTTCTCTGCGCCGGTCAACAAGCTCCTCTGCTTATCTGCCTCTTTCTCATCAAATACCGAGCTCGTTTTCATGATGGGTATAGCCTCATCAATCTATAACATAATATGTTCATGACAACTGTACATGGCATATCCGCGTCTTGAGCGACTATAGTATTGACTTTTTACTGGGGTAAACACTGAATGAATGGCCACAGTGGGAGAGAGTGTTTGTGACCGACATTGTTGTGTAGTTAGGTCTGTAGCTTCTGTGATAAACACTATATCTACTACACAGCGTCTTAGAGCCTATCCAGAAAAGTGCTACACTATTATTATTTTTAGTCCACATTAGAATCTTATAACATGTAGGGTGCCCAGATGAGAATGGGTGAAATTCTAGGAGAACTGGACATGAGTCTCTCTCTCTCTCCATCTGTGTGTGTCTCTGTGAGTCTGTGTGTGTGTGTGTGTGTGTGTCACATACATATAGACAGGACAACCAACATTCATCAGGGTGTTTTATTTTGACATTTGTTTTATTTTGAAAAATGGCCAGTGCCTTTCTCTGTATAACTTCCTGTCTGGTACGATCTGCTCTTCCTGTCTGGTACGATCTGCTCTGTTCAAGATCGCTCGCGGAAAATATATCGGACAGACGCCGAAATGATCGCCAAACAGCTAAAATACACTGGATGCGGTCGCGCCGCGAATAGCCGCGGAGCACAGCCAGTTTCCATTTGGCGTCCATTTAATCCAATCTGACTGTTCACACCAACCGCTAGCGCCGCGGCGCGGAGCGCTCTGCAGCGATTGTTTCAGCTTCTGTCCCATTTTTTCAAAGAGCCGGGAGCGACTTTACAAGCTGAACAGAGCAGATCAGAGCAGTTCGTACCAGACAGGAAGTCACACAGGGAAAAGGCACAGACAATCCGGCCAATTTTCAAAATTAAACAAATGTCAAAACAATCTGTCAATTATCAGTGACCGACACACACACACATACGGAGAGAGTTTGATATTTGACGAGAAAGGGGTAGACGAGCAGAGGAGCTTGTTGACTTGCTTGCGCGGAAAAATAAAGAAGGCAGAGAATAATTGTGTTTTGCTGTAGTATTGTTCATAAATGGCAAGTACCGTATGAGAAACCATGTAAGTGTGTGGGATTATTGCACTACCACAAAACTGGTCTAACCATGGCTTTATCAACCTACAGGGTGGGGTAAAAATGACCTGCTGAAACTCAAATGATACCCCTATCTCTCCCACTGTCTGTAGCTCTGCTATTTCCCCTACAAATAATTACTCATAAGAAATTCATTTGGAGGCAGCAGAGACAAATACTATCAGGAGGACTTTTCACAGTCTGGAATTTGAAATCATGCAATGAAATAAATACAAAAACTCTGTCATTATTCATATTATGAAAAACAAACTGATTGAAACTATAACAGATTAAATTTTTAGTAGCCAACATAAGTTGAGGACTCTTTTCATTCATACTGGTAGGTAGGTGGAGCAGCTGCTGTGTCCCATAGTAACCCGTGAGCAAGCAAAGTCTTTGCCTGAAGGTCAAAGAAAAACTGAGCCAGCTGGACTAAAAGTACATCACACCGCACAAGGTATGGGAAGGCCTATTTTCTTTTTTTTCCTTTTCTTTGCATCAGAAATATTTATCATAAAAATGGAAGCTTTGAAGGCAGTGACACAGAAAATATAGGCAGAGATCAATGATGCCATTATGGATGCTCTGGTTTCAGTCATAGGGAACGGTCAGTAGAGACCAGCACTCAGCATCTCCAGCAGAGTTCAAAAGTGCATGTCAGCTGATATGAGCAATCAGAGGGAAGTAAGAACAAATACTCTTTTACTACTACTTTTAACAATGTAGGTTTGTTGAAGAATGATACTGACACTTACAGTTTGAAATAAACTTGCAGAAATTCAGCATACTTTAAGCAGACATTTCTGTTCCTGGCAAAAGGACTTTGTGTTTTTGTCCAAAGTAGCTCACAGCATTTTGAAATAATTCAATACAATGTGCAAGAGAATTGTGCAATAAAATAAAAAAGAACTTGGAGCTATGGTTAATAAGGACTTTTCATTAAATCGGATGAATGGACATCTTGTATTTATCTAAATATTTAAACATCTACTGACTACCAAATATCAATGGTCACTTGATGCCTCGTATCCACTAAACAATATGCTCAGTTTCATATAGTGTAAATTGAAACAGCACTGAGTGGTTTGATCTGGTGATATGGTTTGGATAACACTTATATTTCCCAAAAGATTATTTTCAGCAGAGTGGTAACAATGCACAGTGTGGAAATGACAACAGGCCTTTGAGATGTGGGCAGCACAGAAAACTGATATACTGTCACAGATTTCTTCTGCTGAATCTGAGCTTCCTCTCAGTCAAGCTGGTATATAATGGGCTACAGTGTAGTGGTGGGCAAAAACAGCTGCTGCCACAATGCAGTCCCCATAGACTTTTACTCAAGGGTCTGCTGAAGTGTGAGAACGGATGGGAGTCATAAGAAAAAGGGAGGAAATGCTGGGTGTCCAACAATGCCCATCTCCTCTTGGAGGAGGAGCATAGTTGAAGATGTTGAGGTAAGAAACCATTAATGGAACAGAAAAAATAAACAGCACTCACACATAGTTTGGAATTTGTTCTAAACATAAACGCACTGTTCAATTGATAAAAATGGTTGTAGAGTTATTCATAAAATTTCCAAATGTTTAACCTTTGTACCTCCTGCAAAAATTTTAGATGTGTTGTGGATGTGGTTTTGAAAAAAGTAACTACATTACTTTGCTGTTTTATCCACAGTTAAGTATCAAGATTTGTATCTCTTTTAAATCCTTAGATTACAGAGAAAATATATAAAAGATGTTTAGCATGGCAGAGTACAAAAATGAAGCAGAGTGAGCTGCTGTTGTTTCTTACCACCTTCAAACCTGAATTTATCTAAAATCTTCCCTCAGCTAGGCTACCTATCTACATTTGGTGAGTCAGATCAACAATCAATGTTGTGCATGAACAAATCCAAAAGAACACGTTCATTGAACACGTTCATTTTTCTAAGAATGTTGGACTGAACACAACGTATTTGTTGAAATCCCAAAATGAATGTCTTCATCTGTGGATCCCAGAGGCAGTGTACTGTTGGCAAACATTCATAATTGTGCAATATTAATTTCAGCACAAGTCTGGCCAGTGCTAAAATCAAGATTTAATTCTTAAACGTAGCCAAAGTCCAGTCCAGTTATATTCAACTAGTTATGTGCTATCAAGTTGAAAGCATTCGTAGAAATTTTAAGAATTTCAGTTCAGCACTTGAAGGTCTGCTCTAGCTGTGAAATTCCTTGAATTAAGTGCTCCTCTTTTTATCACAGCGTGCCACCGACCCTGTGAAATATAGAAGTTCTAAACCTGGCTGTTACTGCCGTGCATTTCAGCCTGCATAAGAGTCGGAGACGGAGCCACAGAGTGCTTACAGCCCTGTGAAAGTTTGGCACTTAGTTGCTACCACCAAGTGTTTCAGTCTGAGTCAACTTTAAGATTCTATCCTCTAACTGTTAGTGCCTTGCATATCAGTTAGCGCACATGGTAAATTTCCATTTACCTTTAATGGCCCCAATCTGTTAAGCTCACTATAGCCAATAGATTGTGCTGTAGCTACACCCACTCCACAGGAAGCTACCCACCACAGTGTAGGCCAGCACATTGTTGGTTAAGCGTTCACACCTACCAAGTAACACTAGAGAGTGTCTGTCAGTGCAACAACAGCTAACCACATTGATTTGTTGTTTGGATAACTTGTTTAACAATGAAGAACCCCTGTGTCGAGCAATTTATTTCTGCCATAGCCCAGAGTGTAAAACCTGGCTACTTTGAATTCATCGACAGGTTGAATTTAAGTGAGTGCAGGAAAGAGATAGATCTGCTAGTCAAGAGCAGGTATGATACACAAACTGCATTCAAAGAACCATTGCTATGCTTGCTTCTGAATTTCAACAGGCAAATCAAACTCGCCTTTCAGAGCAATGCAGCCTTAGAAGAGGAAGTGCAGTTACTTAAAGCACAGAATGCTCGGCTGCTCCATGAAGTTCAGACAACTAATGAGAAGGCCATGAGCTACTCACAGGAGCTGAACTCTGCAGTGTTAGACCTCTGCTCACACAAGGAGGAACTGATAAAGCTAAGGTCAGAGCGTTCTGTCCCTCCACGACCACTCAGCCAATGTGATTCTGGTTACACCGATTCACACTCCTCCTTGAATGAAATACTAACTTCACCTCCACCCAGAAAATGTGAACGATTCCCAGCTGACCCTAAGTCCTCGGGAACAAACTCAGTTCCTTTAACTCCACTAAGACACAGAGTTAATAACTACCTGACTTCACAATTTTCTGAAACCACTAGTGACAACACATGTAGTCTACCCTCTACAGGTTATTCTGCCCAGTGTTCTTCCCAGCCAGTGATGCATGACAGCTTCACCTGTGCTCGTCCCTCCAGAGGGGGGACTAGAACACTTCAAGACTGTCCAGCCTCCTTGTCACACTACCACGAGAGTGATGACAGCTGTTCAGCCTCTGCCTCTAGACCAGGTAGAACTGTAGAATGTGATGCAAATGTTAAGAGTCATGCTAGCTTAGTCTCGCCTTCACAACAGGGGACCCTGAAGGGCACTCGCCTAGAAGTGCTTGAGCTCATAGCTAAAGACATTGAACATTTTAATCCAAACGATTGTGATCACCATGTTGAGGATTACCTCCATGAACTTGATCACAATCTATGTGACTTGCCTAACGCAACCCAAAGGGAGAAAGTCAAACTTGTGTGGAAGACCAGCTCTAAAGCTGCCCACAAGTTCATAAAAACACAACGTCCCAGTGTCAGAAATGACTACGAAAAGCTACGAAAAGATAATTATCTATGATAATCATTAATGAATTTTGATAGCCAAAATATTAAGTTGAAAATCCCAACAAGGAAATATGGTAACTATGATGCACACATAACATGAATTCATCCAAACACAGCCAAGTTTCCAACCTCACATGACACCTGCATATTCTTAAGCCAATAAAAGATAGTTTTACCTGAGAGCGCACATCCAGCGCCAAGCCTCTCTTGTCAGCAAATATCAGATTAATGATGGTCTTCAATATCGTCCCCAAAAAGGTGTTGATGCCAAACACTAAGGCGCAGAGCTCCTTGGTGAGCGACGAGGCTATCTGGAAACTACAGGGAGAAGATAAGTTGATCACCAGAGAGCAGACAGACGAGTACGATGCTCCAGCTTGAGTAAGTCAGGATTAGGAGAACCAGCCAGTATTTAAGCCCTAAATATTGTATTTTACTGCACTCACGTTGCAATGGGCACCAGAAACTGGTAGAAGCATCTGAAGAGGACATAGGCCACGTAACACACCCAGATGTTGCTTGTGGTGTGCATGAGGAGCAGCAGACCCGCCTGCAGTGTTGTGATGACGGCGATGACCAGCTCGGACCAGATGTTCCACCGAATTTTCACATAGCCGGCAGCGAAAGACATCCCCGCACCTGCCGCAAGATAAACGACAATCGGGGTTAAAGATCTAGTCCGTGCAGAGATGCAGTGTGAACCACCAGACACTCCCTCACTACTCATTTTGTTTTTATTAACTTGTTTCTTGTATGTTAAAGGTCTGCTTTTACAAAACAGTTTTAGTTTTTTGTAATTGAAACAAATCAGTGTGTTCTCCTGTTATCGATACAAACAACTCATTAACCTCTTTTACAGCGAGGTTGGTTTTTTCCTTTCCTAATCACTCATCATCTTGACTTTTACTGCTTCTACATGACGCTCACGTTATTTAAACAATCTGCTACGTTTGCGCTTTACAGCCGTTTAGAGGGCAATTACCGATGTCTCAAGCTGATGTGATCACTGGAGAGAATGAAACTAGCAGATTAATTACTCAACCTAATGACCGGGGGGTAAAGAGGTGCAGTCGGTTTATGTTTACGATGCTTTTTCCGGACTTTTAGGAGATAACGTGAACTGGCAAAATACTGCTTCTCAGTTTTATTGATTTTTTTTTTTTTTTTTTACAGCTGTACCTATATCAGAGCTTAATATCCTGGAAACTGTATTCAACTGCAAAACTCTTGTAATGACCTCCCTCGGGTGCTCTGCACTAAATAAAAAGGACAATCACTTAATATTGTAGGTTTTGTGGGGTTTTTTTATAGGTTTTTTGTTTATTGGGTTTTATGAAAAATCTTATTTGATGTTGGACTTGATTCAACAGACTAAGCAGCCTGTTTTATACCACAGCAGCTTCATAACTTCTTTGAGTCAATGACCATGTTTACAAGATACAAAATTATCACAATATTGCAAATATGTTGAGCATCGCGATTAAAAAAAAAAAAAAAAACTTTTTCAACTGTAAATCATTTTCCAAGGGTAAAACTTTCTCTACATCATCTGTTTCATCTATAAAGAGAAGGTTTTCAGTCTATTTATCTTTTTCTTGCATTTTTTATTACCTCATCAGATGCTTAGCATCATCTAGTGGACTGAAAAGTCAATTGATTTTTATTTTTCTATTACCCAAAAAGAGAGTTTGTATTTATATGGAACAATTATTAAGGAAACATATAGTAAATCATCGATACTTGGTGTCTATAAATTGTTACAATATCGCCGATATTACGCTGTATCGATTTCTTCCTTCACCCCTAGCATGTGCGCTTTGCTCCGCTAGCTTTCTCTGAGGATTCAGCTAATTTCAACTTCTGTGTGTGCCCTGCTTCTAGCTATTTTACAACATCGAGTGCTATTGCAAACAATTGTGCTACTTTACATCTTACATGCTAGAGGATAAGAACGAAACCGCAGGGGCACATGCGCCTGGGTAAACACAGGGCCATTAAGGTTTGTTGGAAAGTTTATCTGATGACTTTGGCAGAGGCAGGCTAGCACTTCCCATTGACTAATTAACTGTAGGCGAGCTCTGCCCGTCTCTCTCTCTCGTTACTGCACATACAAACATGCACACAAGAGCATGCTCCAGTAGTTGTCAGGGCTAAGGTGTATACGTGTCTAAATATTCCCCTAAATACAGGTGTAGCCCAGCTATATTATTTGGGTTTCTCATTTTAAGGGTTTAATCGGATAATGCTTGCAGGGGTTGGGTGTTCACATGAGCCACAACGTTACTGGAATATTCCGTATGATCTGTTTCAACTCTTCCATGTTCATGAATTTATTTTCTCTTATTTATCATTTAAGGCTGTAACACAACTGCTCTCTTCTCACAGCACGATAATCCTTTGAAAAAAAATCCCAGATCAAGAATTTCTTGTGAGTTTTCAGAGCAACCACTAATATGCCACTATTAATAATCCTTCAGGCTTTGTGCTGAAGGGCGTTTTTGTTGCTGTTGAGCAGAGTTTTCTTCATTATTTGCATTTAATTTATAAAGAAAGCAGGAGCTGCATGTCAGCGTGAATAAAAGTATTGGGGACTGTAAAATTGAAACCCAACTGTCTAAACACAGAGCATTAAACAAGAACAGGTTTGCAAAAATCCAGCACTATTTCTTCAAAATTAACTAAGATAGCTCTAGAAATGTCTCACTCAGTAAGGTAGAGGCTGCTTCCACTCCCCCATTGTAAACATTCTTGTTCCCAAGGTAGAATTGGTTCCACAGGATGTGAACGTAGAACAGCACCAAGTAGTATCCTGTGGAGTTGAACACCCACCACAGGGACCAGAGTCTCAGGCTCGGCATCTTCACCACGTCTCTCACCTCAAGCAGCATCTGCACGAAGACAGAATCCTTCCAGCTCGATGCGGCGCACGGAGCAGCTGCAGAGGGCGACGTGCTGTCTTTCGGGTTCATTTTGTCCAGTTCGGTTGCTGCTGCCGCCAGTCCCTTTTGCTCCTGATTCCGCATCCGGTTAAAAAACAGGGAGCGTTTCGGCCACGGCAGGCACAGCGAGAGCAGCAGAGCAAAGCTCACGAAACCCAAAGATATGGTACTGAGGGTGTAGTACGTAACGTCGCTGAGGGATACGCACATCTGGCCCACCACCGAGCTGGTGAACACCCCCAAGAGGACTGCAGAGCGCGAGTATCCGGCTACGCGCTGGTAGATGTCCGGACTGACCAGGGAGAAGATGTAGGAGGAGTAAGCAACGCGGCAGGCCATGGTGACGCCGTAGAAGAACTCCATGAACTGCATCTGGAGCAGGGTGGTGCCCTTGAGCAGGAGGAGCCAGATGACCAACTGGCTGAGGCTCTGCATGATCAGCACCGGCTTGTAGCGCAGAAGATCTGTGAGCAGGAAGGCCGGCACCAGCACCACCATGTAGGAGTACGTCAGAACAGGCGTGATCTCATTGGTTACCTGGAAATGACAGTGAAGTTGGTCAAAGTTAGAATCAAGATGAGAAAACAGCGAGACGATGGAGGCTCCAGTTTTGGTTTACAAAATATGGAATGCTGGTGGGACAGTTCATAGACTTTTAAGGGACTATATTGCGCTATTGTGACTGAGGGTCTGTCTCCCGCCTGGCACAAAGGCAGCACACAGCTCAGCGCAGCCATGGGCAATAAATCAATATTGTATTGTATCGTGATATGAGACAAGATATCGTGACAGATTTTGAATACTGTTACATCATAATATGGTATAAGTTTTGTCTTTTCCTGCTTGAAAAAGCTTCATTACAGTAAAGTGATGTGATTTTCTGATCGTAGCAAACTGTTCTTGTTGTTCTTTTATTGACCGTTACCCACTTATTCCGATTACTGATGATTATTTATCAAAAAATGTCACTGGGTTGATATATTGCGAAATCACCAACAGTCATCCTTACAATACTGTCTCAGTATCGACATGTTTGGTAAAATATTGTGTTTATTTTCACTTATTTTATTCCCTTAGCTGCTACCAGCCCTTACAATGCACAACAAGTCATCAGTCACAACCTACATGATCAATAATTAGCGATATCGACTGATATGAAACTTCACCATCGCCCGGGCCTAGCTCGGCACAAGTGTCGTTGCCATTTTCCAACCCATGCACTTGTGCTCATCTGTGCCCTGATGGGAGTGGCGGCCTTTAAAGGAGGTGTGGTCCAGCACATTGTTCGTGTATTGCTATCTTGTGGCACCGGAAAGCATTTTTGTGCAAAGGACCAACAAAAACCACGTCAAATATCTGGCCATGGTTGTCCTGTTATTTACAGCGACATGTACACACAGGCAAGGACACAAGGAGCGAACACTCCGCCAGACAGACGCGGACTCACAGCAAGACTCCTCATAATAAGTTAAATAGTCCATCAGTGCATCACTGTATGAAGCTTTTGTTTTCCTCGCCTCCTGACACCGTTACACTTCTCTCAGCATTGTGCTGCTGTTCTGGTGACACCAGTAGACGAGGCCACTTCAACACTCGCCTCACCTCAGGGTGAACTTTGGTAAACAACTGATGCTCCTGCAGATGATCCACTCGAGTGCCTTCATCTCACGCACCCCTGTGTGCAGAAGAACTTTAATTCTGTGACAGACTGTCATGGCATCTAAACAGCCACACACCTTAAAGAGGATGAGAGACGACACACCGACTGTTTTTTTTCCAAAATACACCTGTGATCATTTAAGCGTCTCATTTTGTGTCTTGATTACGTGCTGTCTAAATTGCAAAGTCGACTCTTGCACAGCCCAACTGAACTAGTCCAAACGGGGCTGTGACCTATATCTTCTTTTTGTTATTTAACACCTGCAAAAATGTGCAGTGCTGCAACCAACAACGATTTTCAGTTTCAACTTGCCTAATGATTTTCTCAACCCATCTGCTAAACTTTTGGTCTGTGAAAAGCTTTAAAAAAAATAAAAATAAAAATAATTAGATAAAAATGTCAAGAACCGTTCCACAGAGCAAAAAATGTAGTAAAAAATAATTTTTAAAAAATCTCATATTGATTAATTTAACCAACCAACCAACCATTCAAAACCTGAAATCTCATTTCCAGGCATATATGACAAAAAAGCAGCACATTCTCACACTGAAGGAGCTGAAAGTGTGACAGTTTTTATTTTTATATTTTCATATTAAATTTTGCAAATGTAAGCCTCATCAGATAGCACTGTGTGTAATACACTTACTGTTAAAGCTGCAACGATTAATCGAATAATTGATAGAAAATTGATGGCCAACTACTTTGATAATTGATTAATCATTTCAGTCTTTTTTTTTTTTAAATAAAAAAGTAAAAAGAATTCCTGGTTTCGCCTCTTAAATGTGAAGATCTGCTGCTTCTGTGTCATTTATGATCATAAGTGAGGAGTCTTTGTGTTTTAGGCTCTTGGTGGAAAAAGAAGTCATTTGAAGACGCCACACTGGGCTCTGGAAAATTAAGATAACACTTTCAGCCCTTTTTTTGACATTTCGTTGAATACATGACTTATCGATTAATAGTAAAAATAATTAGCAGAATAATTGATAATGAAAGTAATAGTTATTTGCAGCCTTACTCTACTTACTGTTCACATTAAAGGGGATATAGGGGGCTTAACTAACCTTGTGAGAACAATGAATGAAAATTCATATATTAATAATTATAATCAACGTATATTAATAAAAACCAGATGACTAAAAAATGCTACAAAAACAAGTAAGATGACAAATCTGCATTGCAGTCCAAGTTTTACAGTCTTTTCCTTGCAGCGACAGCATTTGTTCTCTCAGTAGGAGACCTTTAGCATTAACCAGTTAGTGTTAAATGTATATTAGACCATTTACAGTTTAGTGCATGATTGGAAAAGTTTGTTTTATCTGTCATTACACAACACGCATAACTCAGTATCGAGTTGGGCAACATGACTGGAATAAAGGTCTCAGTGTCATTTTAATTTTTTCCCTATAAAGGCAGAAGCAAACTACTGCAAAATTATCTGTACAATCAAATCACATTTAGAGCTGAAACAACTAGATGATAAATCCGGAGCTGTGCAAAACATAAATAATACTATATTTGATAAACTACAAATTCTTTTCACATATATTCATTTAAAATCAATAGAGAAGTCTTTAAAACATTTAAGTGTACAAAGGATTTTAATACATGGACTTTGAGACATTTTGTCAAACTGTTGGCAGTAAACGCTCAATTTTATGATGATTACTTTGTTTTCTCATACGTGCACAGAGTCACAACTTCTTTCGAATGAGAGTTGTGCTGGGACAACCAGCTACACGTGTAATTACAGTTGTTGTAGATAACAGATGACGCGGGATAATTTAAGTCATGGGCATCTTATTTCCTGGACTCTGATCAACACATAAACTCATGCAACAAATCTACAGTTCAAGGTCAATTCAGAAGAAAAAAAGCAATTAATAAAACAGTGATCCCTCGTCAACAAATCAAAGTCCATCAATGCTTTCATAGCCATTCCTCAACTATAAACCTCTACTAGTCTCATACACTGACCCACTTTGGAGGAATGTGAACTTTGACCACAGTAAGATGGATCAGCAAACTCACCACAGTCGACCCAATTAATTCTACCGCGTAATGAGTTCTCAACTGTAAAGAGAACTCAACTTCTGCTTGTGGATGAACCCAGAGCGCAAAATCTGAACGACTGACACACTTGCAATTTTAATGATTTTGTTTTTATTTGTCGGTAGCAATAAGATAATCATAATGTGGTTGTGTTGGTGATGTTTTCCCTCGTTGAAACAAAATATATCAGCGCAAAAACAACAGATTTCACTCTGAGGATGACACTAACCTGTTCCCTGGTGAAGTTCTTCTCAGGGCTGAGTAGATTCGGCGTAATGAACGGCTCCCCGGGCTTTAATGCTGACATAAACCCATAAAAACACAAGAACATCACAGCCCACTTCCATTTTCTGGGCTCCTTGGCTTCCTCTAGGGGGCCATCTGTGGGAGACAGGCCCTCAGAAGCGCACACAGCCATGTCTATAACTCCGTCTTCATGTCCTACGCTGTCTTCACACGCAGGCAACTTCGGGTCCAACTCTTTCTCCTCCTGCGATCTGTACCCACTTTCCGCTGTGTCATCCGCAACCATTGTGGCAGCTCGTTTGAGGTCACTCTGTGATGCAGAGTGCTAACTTTTTATCCTCGGTCAAATCACCATGGGAGGATTTGTTTGGACTTGAAAAGCGGCTGACTTCCTACTTGAATGGAAAGCCTGAGTCCAACCGTGGTGTCGTCTCAACACGTCTGACCCTCCACGCACAAGAATACTGAAATGGTTAGAATATACCAGTTAACAGAGTGATGACAATGTAGTTAAAATGCTACATGCTGTCGTTGGCATGTAAGAGAAAATGTTGACCTTTGCTCCATTCAGCACTGTGACAGTTTCTGACTGCATGCTATCCAGCAGCAGAGTCTGGCTTCATTGTTAACCTGAAAAGATAACAATGTTGTCAGTCAGTCAGACTATTTTGACACTGTGTAGCATTAGAACGAGACTACGTTGTTCACTTTGGACGCAAAATTATGGTATACTAGGCCAGTGGCTCTCCCTTTGAAATATTTTTTTCAGCAAAGTACCCCCTGACCAGTGCAAAACATTTTTGAAAGGGGAAAAATAAAATGCCTTGAGGGACAACACGGTGCCATTGTTTGATTTATTGTCACTAACAAACACTTGAATGCCACATTTCTGTTTAGAATCAGTCACTAAATTCATGGCACATTCATTTTTGTCATCATCATGCAATAATAATTATTTTATGACTGATATTTTTTCTTCTCTGATATTAAATTTTTCTAACATTTACAAAAAATAATTTAAAAAAACTCAAGTACCCCCTGCAGTGCTCCAAAGTACCTTTAGAGGTATATGTACCCAGATTTGAGAACCACTGTACTAGGCTATAACGCACTAAATCGAAAGACTACGATCGTTATCAAAACTTATTAGCATTTGTTAATGTCATTATAGATAAAACTGCTTCTTTGGGGGGGGGGGGGGGGGGGGGGGGGGGGGGGGGGGGGGGGGGGGGGGGGGGGGGGGGGGGGGGGGGGGGGG
>JAQLOL010000017.1:3564610-3581986 GCA_029783665.1 Naso thynnoides | reverse complement strand
TAAGTGCAAGTACTAAATAAGTTTGTGACTCCTATGTACAGTTAATATATTCATATACTATTGCTGCACAAATGTTAAGTAACATTTGAACGTATATTACCTTAGAATGGCTTAAAGAATGTTCTTGCTCAACGTGTTCTATAAATTTTCCCACTAAGGCTGCGACGAGTATAGGAGCATCAGAGTCAAAGTTTAAAGCAAACCATCATGGTGGAGTATATGCACACTGCATTCAACAGTATGTACTTTGTGAGGGCAGCTGCAGTACATACTACAAGTAAAAAGCAAAAGTATGTGATTCAGAATTTGGAAGGGGCAGAGCCATGGCAAAACTCATGTGACACTGATACAGGAAATGAATGTCGTGAGTGGTCTCGCTTTCTATTAACTGTCTCTGGTGCTAATTAGCAAATGTTTACATGCTAACATTCAAAACTAAGCTAACTAACTAACTAACATTGTAATTCCATGCCTATCAGATTGCTAGCATTATCTTTACTAGCATGTTGCCATGCTAGTGTTAGCACTTTGCTCAAAACAAAGCTGCTAGCATGGCTGTAGACTTGTTTTGATAAAGCTAAGGCTATTTATTAGTTGTGTGCATCCATCAATTTATCAGCATTTGCTTGGACTGGAAGAAGAAAAACATGGTTTTTTATTGTTATAACCTTTGTTTTTTTCAGAGCAGGAGGAGAGCGCCTTTCTTTCTGGACTAAAAAGCCTTGATAAATATGTTAGTATGCTATATGTTAAAAATGTCCAGTGACATTTTAGAAAACAGTTCCATAGCTATCTGAGGTCTGAGATGTCGACCTGCTGAACCTGGACCCTGACATCCTCTCCTGTCTGAGTTTCCTGTGAAAAAAAAGCTTTATATTTCTCCTGAACTTCTCTCCCACAAAGGCATAAAGGACAGGGTTGATGCAGCTGTGGACCAGAGCCAGGCTGAAAGTAATCATAATGGCACTGGTCACGGATGTCCTCACGGCACAGTCAAATGGTAACAGATTGGTCCTCAGCACTGTGTCCGCCATCATGGATATATGATACGGTGTCCAGCACAGCAGAAATGCAATCACCACAGATATGATCATCTTCATGGCCCGGTGTTTCTGGAAACCTCTGGTTTGCAACAGCCTGGCGATGGTGGTGGAGTAGCAGGTCACCATGACAGCAAGAGGGAGAAAGAAACCAAAAATATGGAGGAATGCTCGGGTGGCAAGCCTCCAAAGAGAGGCCCTGCCAACGCCAAAGTTTTCAATGCAAATCAGCATCTGTGGGTCAGATTCTAGTAATGTGACTTCATGAAAGAATGCAGGCAGAGCGAGGGCCCCACCAAAGGCCCACACTGCTGCACAGAGGAACCAGCTGCACAGCCTCCGACGACTCCTGAGACTCTCACTGGCTCGCACAATCACAAGATAACGATCAATGCTGATACAGGCCAGGAAGAGGATGCTGGTGTAGAAGTTTGCTTCGATGACGAAGTTGACGAACTTGCACATAAAGTCTTTAAAGATCCATCCCCTTACCAGTGCTGCAGCCATGAATGGGATTGTTAGGGCCATCAGACCATCTGCTACAGTCAGATGAACCAGATACACATCTGATGGAGTCATTGCCTGTTTGCTGGTGGCAATCACCCACCCCACTATCACGTTTCCTGGTACTGCCAGTAAAAAGATGGTGATGAGGAAGAGACACAGGACCACAGCTACACTAAAATCCACTGGCTTTTGTTCACATGGTACTGTGTTTGGATCCAAAACGTAGGGCGTTTCACTGTAGGAATAATTTTCTGAAAATAAACCCTCCAAGTCATCGATCAATGCCATAACTATGGATGGAAAACAGACTGATGTTAAAGAAGTGCATTAAAAACATTGATTCAGCACAGTTTCAGAAGCAGCGTATTCTGCTCTGTTGTTTGGGGTTGATATCATATAAGCAATATAAAATAATATTATAAAATATAATAGTTTAAATTTAATTTTTGTTATTTTTTTCAATATTGTTAAAATATTGAGTTTGGCAGAACTTGAATAGTCTCTTTTTTACATTGTTGGGGAAAAAAAAGTACATTTCAGTACAGTAGCTACTTCAGTCCAGTTTTTGAGGTACTTAAACTTGAGTATTTCCATTTTACGCTACATGATACTTCTACTAAACTACAATTGAGAGGTCAGTAGTATATAGTGCTCCAAACAAAATGTACTGGATAACATTTGTTACAATTTAATTTCCAGATCAAGAAAAAAAATGAAAAGAAAAATGAAGGCAGTGTGTCAAAGATTATTTTAAATATATGTAAATTAAAAATATCAGCTGCAAAATTAATTTGATGACAAATTTAATCAGCAATACTTCTAAAAAGATTTTTTAAAAACAACTAAAATTTGTCATTTTGGCCTTTATTTTTTGTCACCTATGCTTATACTTGTATTTAATTAAAATTATGAATGCAGGACACGTACTTGTAAGAGAATATTTTGATATTGTGGTATTACTGCTTTTACTTAAGTAACAAATCTGGGTACTTCCATTGCTTCACGTTAGTAGCAGCAAATGTAAATACTTTTCTTTAGTGTAGGTCTGCCTTCTCTTAAAGAAAAAACTAACTGAGACTCACCTGCTCTGGCTTGGTTGTAGCTTTTAAAGAGGACAACAGCTCGACACCCAAATGAGTCTGTGTCAAAAAGCATCCCTTCAAGTATGATACAATATGTGCTTTTTTCGGAGAGTTGACCCAATGTCCTGTTTCCTGCAGGTGCGTGTGTCATCAAATGTTTGCTACAACAGGACTTTAACACAAGACATTTCAACATGTGACAGTAGGAAAAACACATGTAAAAAATCAAATGTTGTTAGAGTTGAGTTGCAGTTCAGGTGCTGGAGTTATGTATCCTGTTACACTGTCTTGACTCAGATGCCTAAACGCAACGTGCCATCATCAATTTCTCCTTTTCACATATTTCTGTATACAAATAAAGTTGGATTCTCTGTGATTTAGTTTTTAGAAACTCCTTTCATTTTTCTGTTGCACGAACTAAATTTGAACATGTTGAAAACAAGAACTTTTTGTTATGTAGACTTTTTCAGACAGGCTGTATGCACTTTTTGCTACCAAAGGTTAGCATAAAACGAAATATTATCTCACAGAAATAAGTAGGTCCAGTATGTGTGATTTAGTGACATCTAGCAGTGAAGAGGCAGATTGCAACCAGCTTGGTCATCTTTGGCTGAATCCCAATTCACCCCTTATCCCTACCCCTTCGTCTTGCGCGATCATGTGAAGGGGTAGGGGTGTCCTGATTCATGCTGAGGCAGAGGGGAAGGGGTAAGCGGTACGGCTATTTGGCCCTTCAAATGGAGATTTTTCAGGGGCACACTACAAAGGAAGGGGTAGGAGGAATTTCCCACAATGCACAAATGTAATTATTTTTTTTACAGTAAATAATTATGAAACCCTCTGGATTACCTTTGTTCAATGCTGTTTCAGTGCATTACAGACCAATTGTTCATAACAAATGTAACAAAAATTGCTAGTTGTGTAGATGTGCCTGCTCATGTCCAGTGCGTTAGCTAATTAGCTAAGTTAGCTTTGTTTTGAGTATGATTTGTGCACTAAGCCTACAGTGCAGCGTTTTAACACATAAGTTTCACCCTTGATGGCAAGTCGTTGCATGTATTTACTGCGCTACTAACTTCTGATGACGTATCAGAGCCTCAAAGGGCTGTCCCATTTCATAGGGAAATATTTCAGCCCTTACCCCTTGAAACTGAGTTGCAAGGGGTGAGGGGTAGGGGCAGGGGCAGGGGAAGGGAAAGGAGTAGGGGTGAAAATAAGAATTGGGATTTGACCTTCCTCTTCTTCTTTGGTGTTTTATGATAGTTGGAATCTTTTGAGTTGCATTCCTAACTCCTCTCTGTCACTAAAGTCCTATGTTGTTCAAGTCTAGACATAGACTTGAGTCTTCCACTTTCAAAATGTAAAGAGAAACTGTGGCGGCCACCAAACTCGCTAAAGATCTTCTTTTGAGCCAGTGGTTGCTTTGTCCGTTCCAGGCTACTCTAGAAACATGGCGCTTCGGCATGGCAGACTCCTGGGGACCCGCACACTATGTAGGCTAGATGCAAAAAGCTCATTCCAAAGTGATGAAACACAACAATTCTTATTTTCATTATCTGGACAATATCCAAAAATTTCATGATATTGTTGTTGTTATGATATTGTCCCACCTAAATATGGCAAAATATGATATAATTGTCGGTAGGGTCTTGCCATTTTCTCCTGCTTTTACACCGAACCTTAAATCTTTATTGCCAAAGTGGTGAGCTGTTCTTCTTTAAAACTCAGTATATACCTTCATCGTACCAATTAACCTGTGATAATGTTACCTCCGCCACCACAGCAGCTCTGCATTCATTTTCTTTTCAAAATAAAAGCCCCAAGATGCCATTACAGATGGACATATGTTCATATTTTACATTGTAAAAATGTGTTGTGAACCTGTTGTCATTGTTGAACAACTGTTTGCCTTGTTGGTTCTGCGAGACAGGCTGCTTTATGTAGTAAAAATAAATAAATGAAGCCATTGTCCAAAAGTAGTTAAGCAACACTTCAGATAAAGCATTGCATGGCAAATATCGATCTAATATCAACCCGAGCCAAATTTTCAGGGGGTGATACACATTAAAAATACCTCTGAATGTAATATTCAGTTTTCTATTCTAAGAAAAGATCCCCCTAAATCTGACATACTGGACCTTACAATGAGTTTTAAGGACAAAGTAAGCCATTATTTAACCTGCAGGTACAACAGCAGGGCCTTCACACTCCCTAGTTATAAACTAAAAATGTTAAAATATCAAAATGTCTCCCAACACCACCTGTAGACTCTGCTGTCTGCCCAAATGAGATTTTCTCTCAGAATGAAACTCCCAATCTAAAAAAAAAAAGAGACATCTGCATCGCAGTAAATACTGAAACATCATTTATGGCCTTTAGATACAATATACAATAAGTTGTAAATTCACCAAAAAACTTCAGAAAATAATTTATTTTTGTCTCATGCGTGCTTTGGAAAAAGAAGCTCTTCCTCAGGCATGTGATCCTGTTTCAAGTCATTGGGTAATCGGGCTTGTGCGGTAAAGTGTTTTACCAATCAGCAGGTCAAAGTGTCAGATGTAACACTTTCTGGAAATGAAATACTGTGTTCCCACTCTTGCTGTTGCATAAGTCCCCTGATTTGTTCTCACATTGTACCTGCTTTTAAAATCAAGATGTCTTTCTGAAGTGGACAGATGGGGTGCGGTTGCTCTTGTGTCTGTGATGTTTGTTGAGCTGAATCAGAATGTCTGTGTGGAAACAGTGTGACATGCCATACAACATCAGTGAGCGTGCAGAGAAAGAATGTCAGTAATGACAAGCGACTGAGCTGATAGAAGGGTCTGACTGAATCGCTCCTCCTCCTCCTCTCGATCTTAAAGTGAAGGTCATGATTATCCAGACACTAGAGTATCTCCCCTGCCTCCCATTTGTCTCCATAAATCCCTTTATTGTGGTTCTGAGAGCTAAATGCACCCTTCTCTCATCAGCGTGTCACATATCTGTACGTAAACTGAAACGAAAAGCTCTTCACGACTAAATGACAGTAATAACGTTGGCCTCCATCAGGAAACAAGGTCCCCTAACGAGAACGGCCTGTTTTTGGTTTCTGGTTATTGGGTAAACACTGTTTGGGTCAACAGTGTGTGTGTTTTATATGTTACACTTCAATGAACTCAGAAACGGTGGTTAGATATGAGAGACGACAGCGTGAAGCAAAAGCAAACTACATAGTGCTTGTGTCTTTAAACTTCTATAGTTAAATCTCTTTTGCTGTTTTGTTCGAGTTCAGGATAAAAAAAATTAAATACCTATGTAGATTTAATTTAAAAAAAGGGGTCAAGGTCATTTATTGGTCACTTTACAACAGATTTGCAGTGAAATGTAAGTTGAAGTCTCTTAATGCTACACATGGAGCACACAAATATTTTAACTTAGAATCAAATGAAAAAAAAAAACTCTATAATTGCAGTGCCATCTCATGATGTGTCTACTCCATTGCATGTCCAGCCACGCCCCCATAAATAACAATTAAAAAAATTTATATATATATAAATATATGTGTGTGTGTGTGTGTGTGTGTGTGTGTGTGTGTGTGTGTGTATAAGCAACAAATAACAAAACATATACTTTACTCTCATATCAGAACCTGCTTAAAAATTTCCAAGTTGCACGAAACTACATCATGCAAAAAAAAGAAGACAAAAACAGTATGTGAAATGCATTGAGTGTTATTGTTATTATTTCCAACGTTTAAAGCACAAATTTCCAAGAATGTTATTGTATCTTTGTGGGTCCTGTATCCTCAGGTAAACCCGTCCCCTCAAACCCCCACCCCCACCTCACAGTTCCTAAGAAGCCACCAAACAAAACTGCAATCAACTGACATGGTTGGAATCTGATGCATCTGTTGTGCCAACTGCTCGACGTCTGACTTTCCCCTCACAAACATGCCGTGCTTTTAGTTTCCTTTAACAACAACAGAAAAAACACATAAACAGATATGTGAAACTTCTTGGGAATCCAAGTTGCACCCCCCTTCTCAGGAAATGTTTGATTTACATCAGGGTTCTCTTTTCATCTCAGTCAACTGAAGAGACACCATTTGTTCAGGGGCTGATTGTCATCTTCATTCCAGTGTGTGCTGATGTAAGAGGTTTAAAATATCACATTCAAATTCATGGTCTCATCGACATGTTTATTTAGAAACATAGTTCCTGCAAATTGTGAGGCTGTAGTTCCTAAGAAGAGGCTGTTTGGCAGCCAGAAACTCATCTTTGAGGAGGGTCCTCAGGTGCAAAAACATCGAAAGTAACACACAAACTCAAGATAATTACACAGGAATGATAATTAATGAAACAATTCAGGCGACACAAAACAATCGACTTAGCACATCAACAAGAACACAGGCATAAAGTCTTGGGATTTAAAATTTGAATATTTTTTTCTCACAGATCCTTTCTTTGAACAAAAATAACAATGTTAAAATACTCTATTAAAAGTTAAAGATTTTTAGATTTATTGCTGCCAAAAAATGCATTGCTGTAAATTGGAAGGACCTCCCACTCAACACTGTCTCAGTGGAGGGCTATCAAGCTTTGTCCCACTCGACTACTTTTATTACAAAATGAGAGGAAAGCTGGACATGCATGACAAAACATGGACACCTTAGGTTAATTTTGTGGTGGATAACCCATGAATACTGTATTTCAGTGAGGTTATCTACTATTAGTGATACACTGTGCACAGGGAAACCCTTGATGTTCAAGAAAAAATCTGTTGTCAAAAAACTGTCAGCTGTTTTTGTTTTTGTTTTTTTTATCTGCAGTTGTATTCCTAGCACTGTTTTCTTTGTCCTGTTTGTCTGAAGGCATTCCACACGTATAGAACTATATACTATGATGGTCACTCGCAGATGAGCACATATAGGAAAGCTTGTGTTTTCTAACAGAGATATTTTACACATGTGAATAAAGCATAATACAGAAACTGAAAAAAATAAAGAAATATTACCAGAAAATGTACTTCAAGTATCAAAAAGTAAAAATACTCATTTTGCAGAAAAATCTCTGCAGTAGTAGAGTCCCTAGATAACCTTGAATTTAATAAATTGTTTTTGAAACTTGATCAAAGGACAGCCTGTTTAAAGTTCAGTCAAGAACCCAGATGTTTTCTTTTTCATGCCCACAAGGAAATCTGGCACAGTAGCTAATTGCTTCTTTGTAAACAATTCATAAGAGGCCTGATCGGGTTTCATTTCAACAACGTACTCACATGTTAAGGCTTTCAAAGGAGAAGGTCACCATTTTTTTCACCATCAACCATCATGTCTTGTCTCGAGCCCAGACGGTATCTGACATTAGGACACAATAAAAAGTAAGAACCAAAGAATTAGAAAACTGAACCAGATTATTATAAATCTTGTTTAAAATCAGACAAAGTTAAAAATTGTCAAAAACACCTCAAACCAAACCATATTATCAAACACAAAGTTTGTGAAACAAGTTTACAAAGTAATTACAAATTATAATCAATTATAATTTGTGATTTTATTTCATTTTCTCTTTTTCTATTTTCAGTTTACTGCTTCAAAATGAAATGGAGCAGAGCAAATCTGTGAAATACATTAAATATATTTTCCTGATTTTAATTTGGTTTAATTATTGGAATTGCTGTAATAACATGGCAGCTGGCCTTTTGGATAATAAAATGGCCTTTGCCTTTAATGACCACATGCTAAATAATCACCATCTATCAAAAGATTAAGGGGCTGCAGCCAAAAAAATCAACCTAAAATGAGAAAACTTCAATTTAGTGCTGCAATTTATTCACATCTTCGACTAATTGATGAGTTAAATATGTCCGTCGCCTTTTTTTAGAGTCCATATTGACATTTTCAAATCAATCGATCCAACATCCAAAAGATAATACATTTAAAATTAATGATGACACAAAACAAATGAAAGCAACAAAAACTCTGGAGCTTCTTGAGCATTAGTTGCAATTTTCCTTAAAAAAAGGAACCAAATCATCAATTTTCAAAATGGCTGCTGAAAAGTCTTAATAGATTAATCAACTAATTTTTTATCTGAAAATGAAAAAAACAGGTTTAAATCATACTGACTGTAGTACAGTTTTATTGGCAGTGTTGTAATCCTTACATGATTTGGAGGAAACATATGTACTTAACACTTCACACAATTTTATGAACTACTTATAACCAATTTGCTATGTGATTTGTCTCTATATTCATCTCTTTTTTTTTAAAATTTGTCCTTAACATTCTTTTAGTTTCCTTTTTACATTTTTGAACTTCATGTTTCAACAAACTGCCGAACCGAAAAGCTAAAAATGACAGAATGAAATGGATGATGACAGACTGCTGAGCTGTCACATGTCAGTCCGTCCTGTATTGTGTTGTTGACAGGACGTAGAGCCATTACTTAAAATTATTTTGACGTACCTTGTGATTAGACTGACACTTCTGTTTTGACAGGTGAAACCACAGAGTTATGTGTCTGTTTCAGAAAACCTGATATGAACAAACATTTTGTTCATTTGACTATGAAATGAAATAAACACTCAGATGAAGTTTGAATATTTAGCTCATTTACTGAGTGTGTGTTAAATACTCCAACAGAAGTAAAAGCAACATCCTGGCATATTTAAAATAAATAGAGACTAACCTGTAAAAATTTTACACAAGTCCTTCATTGTGCTTTATACCTGGTGAGCTGGAGAATACTGCACATAAACAGTTTCTTATCCAAACCAGGTTTGATTTACAAGATCATGAGGGCTGATGTACACACCAAATACCTTAGCTGAAGTCGGAATGGATGTCATACTGATATGAATCTTTGCCAGTAACCCCTTTAAGTGCAAAACCTAACAATGGGTACAAACATCTGAGATGAGATTTGCAAAATGAAAATTATTCAAGTTGGCAAAACCGGTCAGGCCGGAAGACAAGGCCACAAAAAGAGACCAAAAAAAAAAATTAACAGCAAGAGAAAAAGCCTTGGCCACACAGTCTACATGTAATACTGATGAACAGACACAGTAAATATAGAAAGGCTGCATATAAAAATCTGCTGTCATGCCATGTTTTGCAGACTACTCTCAGACTCTTGACAACTTCATGATATCATGAGAGGACTGAATTATCTCCCATTTTCAATAAATTTAAAAAGAAAATTAGTCACATTCAGACACATTTATCTAATAGAGGATTTTTATTGCAGAGTCTGTACCAATGAACTTTGTTTGTGCATATTCCCACAGGAAATTACAATAAATTACAAACAAACAAGTGTCGTTCATATTTTCTTGGAAGCTGGCAGTTGTCTCGCTGATATGATGTGACATCTAAATTAATAATCTCCATCTTTCATTAAGTCAATGACAGAGCAGTTCTTTCCCATCCAACCTTCAGAGATTTTTCTCTCCTTTATTCAACTTTTCAACTACAGTTAACATAAAAAGGCACAGTGCTGTTATCAAACAAACATATTATTCTGGGCAGCTCGAAGAAGGGGGAAGAGAAGGATAACAAGAAAAGAGAAAGAAAAAAATAGAGTATAAAAAAGAAACCTTAAAATAACTTTAAACATTTTAAGAGGGGTTAATCAATATATAACATAAGTAATTCACATCGTTTCAAGGCACTTCTGTTTTCCATTTTTAGAAGGATTTAAATAAAATGTTCAAATCATTTTTAAAAGTAATACAAATTGGAGGATTCTACAAAATGCATACATGTATATAAATGTTATCATTATTAAAATATTATTTAACAGAAATACCAATCTTTATAAAATAAATATTTCCTCTTGTGTAAAATAGATTTTGTTCCAGATTGTAGCATTATGTGGAGTGAAATTATCCTTGAAAAGAATTTTCCAAAACAATTACATCTGCAAATGGTAATCTGATCATTTTAAAGGCAATTTCAAGGGATGGAAATAACACTTAAATATAAAATCAATTCCTCCTACTACCATTTAAAAAGGATGACACAGTAAACTGAACAATGTTCATACAAAACATTATGCAGCCATTTTAACTTAATAACACCATTCATCACCTCAAAATCAATTACATCCATACCTCCTTATTTTATTTATTGTGCCATATCTCCTCTCTAATCAAGTCACCACCTTTCAGTGTCACCATTTCGAATTTACGACAGGCAACATTGCGGGCGTCCTTACATTATGGGGTCCTGAGTGTAAAATACGCGGAAGCGACAGGCGGAAGGAGCTTCGGCGGAAGCGGTTTGGTCTGTCAAGGGAGGAAAATTTTGCAGAATTTGACACAAAGAGGTTAATCCCACGGATTTGCACCGATTATATCCCCTTTTCCTCGACACCGGCGTCCGCTGCGATGATTCTGTTAGAAATCAATAACCGCATTATAGAAGAGACGCTGTCGTTAA
This sequence comes from Naso thynnoides, assembly GCA_029783665.1. Lineage (NCBI taxonomy): Eukaryota > Metazoa > Chordata > Actinopteri > Acanthuriformes > Acanthuridae > Naso > Naso thynnoides. The sequence goes on along the minus strand of JAQLOL010000017.1, from coordinate 3,570,941 downwards.
AGTTCGACGGCGCATCCAACGGGTGAGAAATAATTGTTACACCTGGCTAGCATTGCTAACGTTAGCTAGCTTCCCCTTTAGCGTTTTTACTGAAAACGATGGCTGCATTTCATAAAGCAGGGGGGATTTTGGATGCAGCTGCCACGCGTTTGCATCTCCATAAGTCATCTGGGTGGTCTTGTTAGATATTTTTTTTAAAATGCTAATTTACAGACATAATTAGCTTGCTTCTCCGCCGTGACCGGGTAGCTCAAAGCTGGGGTGTGTCTGCTCTGTCCGTGTGCTGCCAGAATTTGTAACCCCAATGAATTTTGTCACCCCTGGCGATTTTTTTCTGCACTGTTAAGTAAACTAGCCAGACGTTTTTCTTTATTTTGCTGCCACTGACCCAAGCAAATAGTAAATAAAACATTTCAAGTCGTTTTATGAGGCTCAATAGCATAAAAGCAGCTAGCCTATCGCAATGTAGCTGAGGTTTGTGGTTGGCTTCAGCATAAGTGACCGAGGTTACCCAGTTGATGACATCAGGAAATCCATTAACTAGTCGATAAGCATTTTTTTGATGACATTAGACTCGTTTAAACGTTAACCAGGATTCACCGCCAGTGAAACACATTTTCTAAGGAGCAGCTAGGTTACAATTATTGGCACAAGCCTGTCAAGATAAAACAACCTGTTCATATTTGGTGTCCTTTCCTCTACCTCACTAGTCGGTAACCACGAAATAACAACGTACGACTGATTATACGACACTGAACTTGGTGTGTCCACGTCAAAAAGGCCATTTATTTAATTTTCATGGTACACGAGATGCAGTTAGCTCCTGCTTGTTAGCTAACCATCGCCCATCTGTATAACTTCCGCATTCCTGTAGTCAAGCTTAGTCAAGTCTGTGCTCTGTGCACAGCCTGCAGCAGCTCCCAGAGCACGCAGAGTATGCAGCAGGGACAAGCTGCTGCAGCATCCACCTCAAAAATATTCATTTACGGCAAACTCAATACAGTGGTTTGTTGATTTATGAGAAGACAGTTTTGTCCAGGTAATTCATCCGAGGAGTAATTACGCTTACTTGTGCTGTTCCAAAGATTGTGTCAAGAAAACCGATGTAAACAAACCCGAAGTTGTTAGGGTTGATTTCAGGGAATAAAGACCAACACCAGCTGTAACATCGCCAATAAGAAAACAATAACATCATCACATTACCTGATGAGGTGTTTTTTTTTTTTTTTTAAGTTGGTGATGCTACAGCTGGGATTGCACCTAACAGTTATTTTCGTCATTTACTAACGTGCAGACTGTTCGATTTTAATTGATTGTCTAATTGTTGTGTTGTCACATGGCCTGTGAAGAACCGGCAACTTGTCCAGGGTGTACCCCGCCCTTGCCCAGTGTCAGCTGCGATTGGCTCCGACCCCCCCGGGACCTTGCAAAAAAAATAAGCAGTTATAGATAATGAATGTATAAATTGTAGGTCTGGTTAAAAATGCTTGTCACGCTATCCTAAAGTCCAGGGTGATGCCTTTTAAAGGTGCATGTTTTGTCCCACCAACAGTGTATAAACCCCAGATGATTTCATCTATATTGTCACGTGATGAAGAAAAGCCTCAAATCTTACAATTAAGAATTAGAAATGATCAAGCACCAGCTCTGAACTGTGTGTCATTGTTTTGTTCATTTGAAGGCGAGCTTTGGTCAAATTTACTGATTTAGCACAGATAGTCATACAGTTTTATATATATATGTGCCTCATGCATCTTTTAACTCTATTTTTTCCGTGCAGAACAAAGCCAGAGGCCGTCGATGTGACGTTTGCAGGTGAGATTATATGGCCTTCTTTCTCAAAGCTTGCTGTATTTTGCACGTAGTTTCTTTGAAAATCCTTTTTTGGCCCCAACTACACAATTGCTTAAGAGCTAGGATGCAGCTGTTGGTTCGAAATAAGTCTGTTTTTGGCTCTATAATTATTAGAAAGCTCTATAATTATTATAAAGCCTTAAGGCAGGAGGTGAAACTGATTTTTAGCTGTGCTTGCTGCTGATGTCATCAACCAGTTGTCTTTTCCGTGATGTAATCACTTGTTGCACATGCCTGCCAGTGATAAGCGTTACATCTCATATGCAAAGTTGACTGAAATACTGTGACCGTACCCGCATACACTGTGGTTACTAATTAAGATGATACATTTTAATGCTGCTCTTCTCTGCCTCAGATTTCGATGGCGTCTTGTACCACATCTCCAACCCCAACGGGGACAAGACCAAAGTGATGGTCAGCATCTCCCTCAAGTTCTACAAGGAGCTGCAGGAGCATGGTGCTGACGAGGTAAACATAGACACGCTTACACACGCACACAAATAGAAGGTCTGGAAAATGTTTCTCTCTGCTTGCCGAAACAAAAAAACAGAGCCTCATAGATTGATTTCAGAAGTATACTAATAATCATTTCCATGTCTTTCAACACACTTAAGAGAAACCAGGGTGCATGCAAGTCCTGAAATGACCTAAAAGTGTCCAAAATGATATTAACATATCCCATAATGATCTTGTCCTTGGGTCTAAATTTTCAATTTTACAGTCATTAAAAAAGAAATTGGGCTTTTTTGATGCATTGTTCCTCCAGTGTGAAAATAATAAGAGCTCTGTCATGACGAAGTCTTGCAGGGAATGCTGTTCTGGTTGTTCTCTGTCCGGTTTTGATGTAATTTGAAATGCAAATATGTCAGAAAAGAAGCTGAATGAGGTTGTGGTTGTTATCTGCACACACACATACACACACACCTCCACCACAAGAGCTCTGTTGCCATGTAAGGAAGAAAGCAGCTGCCGAGGCTTCTGGTAGAAACAGGAAGTGAGTTTGTGTGACTCACCCCCAGGCGAGGAAGTGCTGACTGTGAGCAGCATCCACTGTGTATGAAAGTCTTGGCTGCTGACCAGCGACATCCTTCCCTGTTCCCTTTAAACTCGAGCAGAGGGATAAGTGAACGGTCTAACAGTCTCACAGTGGGTTTATTCAGTCTGTGAAAAGTCTTATTTGGAAAGCAGTCTGCAGGAGGGGGTGTTACTTTGTTAAAGGGTTTGTTTATTCTCACACAGTCTTATCGGCTCTTTGTGTGACATTTTTGGCTTTGCTAGAATGCTGCTCAGATTAATATTTGGGAAACTATGGTATGCTCACGGTTCCCACGTGTTCTGGAAAACGTTAAAAACCTGGAAAGAATTTTGCTTATTTTCCAGTCATGGAAAATAGATGGTAAAAGAGAGAAACAATAAAATGTCCTTGGGAAAACTTGACCTAAGCATTCTTCTTTTTTCCTCAAGCTGAGAATGAAATACTGGGCTGTGTATTAGAGCTCCCCATAGCCATCTGACTGAGTTAAAGGAGCAATGTGCAAAATTGATTCACCACTAGTGGTCACATGTATCAGCTTTACACCAAAACAAACCTGCATGTCAGCCACACCGCCCACATCCCCCGGCATTCCATCTGCCCGCTGTTATCAGCAGCTCTCTGCCCAGGAGAGGAAAGAGCCTTGCTAGTGGTTAGCGTTAGCTCTGCTGTCTGCCACATCTTCTCGATGATAATTTGATGTTATTTCAAGAAAAAAAAACACGTCTAATTGTCTCTTTTTTACAAACTCTAACAAATTGGAATCTGTAATAACTTGACAGTTTATGATGTTAGCTGAGCTAATTGTCAGCACTAGCTCCAGCCAGAGCTGTAGCCTCCTTCTCGGGCAGCAAGAGACCAGAGCCCTGCTAGCGTTTAGCGTTAGCACGGCTGTTCCCTTAGTCGAAATCCCAATCAAAACACAATATAACAAATTCATGTAATTATCGAACAGTTTATGATGTTAGCTGAGCTAATGGTTGGTGGAGGCTCCAGCCAGACCTGTAGCCTCCATCTTGGGCAGCAAGAGGTCTGAGTCCTGGGAGTGGGTAACGTTAGCTCTCTTGTACCCCACTGCTACTCTGTGACAATATGACACTGTGATGTTATTTAAAGTGAAAAATCGTCTATGTATTTCTTTCCACGATGCACGGTGGGGTCGAATCTAAATCACAACACAATATAAGAGCGTTTATGTGACTTTTGAACAGCTTGTGATGTTAGCCTTCCTACTGTCTGTCTGTAACATTAGCCAGGCCTGGGATAAATATTAAAATAAGCTCGGCTGCTCCTCATTCACTGTGGCTTGTTTTAAAGGTAGGGCGGGCCAACGGTTCCGAGGGGAGAGAGGACACGGTGATTCGTATGACTAACATGAATGCGCGGCCGTCCCGGCTTGAAAACAAGAGGCTGGAGAGCAACACACACAGAGGGCGTGTGATGTCACGCTCTACTCAAGATAAAATGACGCCACTAGTTCTTTACGTAGCATTTTTTTTCAATTCCTGAAATCTAGAAAGGGTGAATTTTTGTGTGGCTCTTCGCCCGTGCTGCAGCCATAAAAAAAAAATATTAAGTTTAATAAGTAACATCAGATGCCAAAAATATTAAAATACCCATTCTGAAAATAAATAAATAAATCCTGAGGTCTAGGAAGGTCAGTGCAAAAAGGTAATAGGAAGTCTGCATCAGAAATCGCCACCCAGTGGCTATTCAGGCTTATCTGCCACTGTTTAAGAGCTTTATAGACACATGGATGAATGAATTTTTAAATCTGTTCAATTTGCAACGAGGGACTCTAAACCTCCTGCCAGAGGGCAACAGCTTGTACTCTGTACGCAGGACATTGCATGGATCGCTGACAATCTTATTGGCTTGTCTTAGAGGAGCCTGTTCATAAATACTCTGCATATCTATCATATATCTGCCAATGATTTTCCAAGCAATGTGGATCATCCGGAACAGTTTAGTTTTTAACCACATAGAGAGGTCACCCAACCAAGCTGTGATACTGCACCTGACTAAACTCTCGAGAACTGCCTGATTTAAAAAGGACCATAAACGTTTGATTGACCCCATGAACTCTGAGACAACATAAAAAATGAAACTGTTGTTGTAGCCTGCTGTAAAGACTATCTGTGTGTGTATGTGTGTGTGTGTGTGTGTGTTGCATGTTAATGAGTTGTCAATGAAAACACCAAGGTGTTTGTATGATGGGACCTGTGCGATGGTTTTGTTGTGGATGATCCCCGGCCTTTGGTCACCGACTCCCCTAGGGCGAACACCATGGCCTCTGTCTTATTGACATTCAAAACATGGGAGCTTTCCGTGCACCAATTCACAAACCTTCCAGTCACTTCGGATATGTTGGATATCTGAATTTTCTTTCTCCATAATATGGGCATCGTCCCCAAAAATCCCATATCGGTTGAACCTTAATTGTTTTTGTGTATTTTATTAGGAATAGAGTCTTAGAATGTTGTTGCTGTCTTCCCAACTTGTGCTAAATAGTTAAATCATATCAAATTGGTTGGCATTTTGTGCTCAGTTGCTAATGCTGACTTATTTGCTAGCTTGTTTTGCTTGTAAAGGTTTGGTCTGGCTCACAGTGATGGTTTCAGGTGTGTGTAGGCATTGTGAACAGAATGGGAGCTCTGATAACACACTGTCTTTTGTTGACTCGTGGTTGTACATTGCTGCATGCCTGAGTTTTATTTGCATTTCACTCAACTTGTTTCACAATGACAGGTATCCATTAGAGAGGAGGGTCCCCCCATGTTATGATTCTAACCTCAAGAAGAAACACACGCCTTCCTGTCGCCCGTCGTACAGCGAGTTTGTTTCTCTCTCCGCTTTTACTGCTGTTGACATTTGTGCTCCATTCATACCTTCTCTTAAAGCATCTGCTCTAAACCACATCTCAGGGAATTCCCAATGGCTATGAAATCCACTGAAGTGCTAATAATTTAAAAATATCAAAGGATGGCCTCTAAAGTAAATCAAAGAAAGGCTCATGATCCTCAGTGTTTTAAACTCTTGGGTCCTTTTCTTATACTCCTTTTCCACTGGTCAAAAAAACTGTGTCTACCTGCTTAGGTCTAGTTTTTAGTGCAATGGGAACATGTACACTCGCCATTTACACTCGGGTTAAGTGACTGCCGTAGACCTGGGTTTTTCTCACCTAACCTCACCTCGCCTTGACTCGGCTTTCGATATAAACGTGGGTGAACATGCTAATTTCTGACATATTTGCCAGTACCTTTTCTTTTCCTTCATCTGGTGGCGTCATGTCATCCAGGCGCGGCGCAGGATTTTAATATTTGATGGACTTTACAATTATAGAAGTGAACACTAACAGACGAATAGCTGAAAATGATTCCTGCCTGACTTGTGACAAGCTTAAATTAACAGCCAAGTGTGCCACTCTCTCTCTCTTGTTGAAAG
>JAQLOL010000017.1:3543421-3561431 GCA_029783665.1 Naso thynnoides | reverse complement strand
CCGAAGGACTCCAAGCTGCACCAAAATTGTCTGGGTGAGTATATGAGCGTATTTATTCCTATAAATAAGGTCCAGGTTTTAAAAAACGTGAATTCCCCTATGATGATTTTCTATGTTCAATGTAATTTTGTCTTTGATGTGATGTGTGGTATGTTGCTACACACATTTTGAGTAGCTTCACACAACTAAAGGAATGTTTAGAAAGCACTTGTCCATACTCACACGACGGGCTGAAAATCCTCTAATCACAGACCACACAGCCTTCCTCTGTAACAGAATGTCTTGATGCCTTCTCTGCAATAGAAAGTCTGGCCATAGCTGAGATTAAACAAAGGAAGTAGCTGACAGTTACTTGTGGTCATACAGGTTTTTAGAGTAGTGTTTTGGTCTTTGTGTGCTCATTACGCAGAGTGAAACATGCTTGTAATGGTTCCTCAAATGGGCCCAACTGTAAACCCTAATTTGGCTGCCTTACATTTCTGAGGGTTGGTATGGGCTTTTGTGTTATTTCGTAAGCATCTGCCGTTCAGGCTGCAGACAATGGAGGTGGATGCCGGATGTTTTTGACTGAGACAACAGGGAATCTGTGTGGGCAGAGTTACAGATGGATTTATGGGCAAATGTGGGAGGTTTGAGCTTGACAAAGAGATTACACACACACACACTAACACACACACACACAAACACAACGACCCTTCGTGGTTGTCCCCGTCTCTGCTGCGCACCGATACAACTTGCTGACGTCTTAATCTTCACAAAATAAAAGTCCACATGTTTATCTTTGGGTTAGGGTTGAGATTCTTTCCAATAACCTGAATGTTTTGCTCCATGAATACTTGATGTGAATCATTCATCCGCAGGCCTACATTCACACACGTATGAGAGCCAAGACATCAGACTTCCTCAAGGTGCTGAACCGGGCTCGCCCCGACGCTGAAAAGAAGGAGATGAAGACCATCTCGTAAGTCGCTTCTGCTCTTTTTCCTGTTAATGCCCCCTCTTGTTCTTAGGCCATCGCTTAGATTGTTGTTTTCTGTGCATGTCAGAGGTTTTTGCTTTTCTCAAACGTTTATATGAGAAGATTAAGACAAAGACTAATGTTTGGGCGTTGAAATAAATGAAATGACTGTTTTCCTATTCAAGCTTGATTTAACGGATTATATTTTATTTTAGTAACAATGTTGTAAGCCTCCTCTGTGCCTGTTGTTCTCAAATAAAGACCCACAGCAAAGTTCAAGGATGCTTTGCACCCTTATTGACGATAAATCCCAAATGATTTTTGTGAAAGAAAGCTAAATACAACTCTATTATTTCTATTTTTTCTTTTGTCTCTGTGATTTGAATGCATCTCTGTACCTTTGTGTTTATGAGGTGTGTGTCTGTTTGACCCCATTGTTTTTGCTGTTTGAAATGAGTCAGAGAGGAATTTTTACAGCTCTTGGCTCTGCTAAAACCTCCAAACACAGTTTTTTTTTTTAGCTTGCAGCTCTGAAAAAATAGGAATTATGTAGTTTCAGGGCACAGAAAGTCTTTGTTCTGTGGTTAATGTGTGACTGACTTAAGTCGGGAACCTCCGAATGTGCCACCTGTGTGAGTTTCAAACAACTCACACGAATACCTGAGTTGGCCACAGCGAACAAAAACATTGCAAGATACAAATTCTCAGAAATAATACCTTAAGCCAAAGCATCAATCATGTTTGGCTTAATTTGTTTGCAAATAGATGAAGAAGATTAAGGCATACCATGAATGTCAAGTATCACTATTGAGTTTAGTTGCCAAGAATTTTCCCGTAAAGAATTTCACAACAGAGTTTCAAAACAACAACAAGATCCGGCAACACGACTGAAGAATACTTTTGTCAGTGTTTATTGCATTGGTACAGTTTCAAGCTTTTTTTTTATTTAAAAGGTTTTACTTTGAAGGAATAGCTTGACATTCTTGAATATTTGTTTTTTTTGCTGCCCTACCAAGAGTTGATATGAGATTATTGATTTGATTCTGTAGTCTGTGGAATAAAATATGATGACGGAGCCAGCAGCTGATTAGCTTAGCTTACCAAAATCCAGCTACTGGCCCTCGTAAAGCTCACTAACTGACAACAAACTGTGAGTAAAAACCAAAATGTAAAAATAACAAGTAATGGTTTCATGGGTGGTTCATTCCAGACAGTGATTTCCCGGAGTTTCTGTGGCTGTCTGGTAACTTCACAGTGATGACAAGACAAACCAACAAAATATGAAGTATTAATTAGCTTCAGAGTTTCTGCCAGGTGGTTTTGTTACCCCTGTGCGGTCGGAGCATGACTAGTTGGTGCTCCCTGTTTCATGCCCCTGATTTTAGCTAAGCTACTCTACAGACAGCCGAATCAGTCACCTCATCTAACTCTTCATGAAAGCGTGAATATTCCCCAAAAAATGCCAAACTCTTCTTATCATTTATAGCAAACAACTGATACATGCACGTTAATGTGCAGCGCTGCGTTCAGAAGCAGTCTCTGAACCTTTTAATCGCACCTGGCAAAGAGCCGAATGGCAAAACTAAACTGTAGTTCCTCTGAAAGTGTTTGAGGTGTGTGAGTACCAGGAAGGACGAACCCAATTTTGTTAGTTGTCCTTAAAGTGGCAGCTGATTTATCTTTGTTTCTTTTTTTCCTTTTCAGTGGAAAGACCTTTTCCCGCTGAGGCTGACCCCCTCCAGAGAAATTCAAACCCACTTGGACACGTCCCAAACGCGCTACACTGAGACTCGACGCCACATTGGACAGGACTCCAGGACGCCTCTTAAATGCCCCCGCCCACCCCCAAAAACGTGTCCAATCTTTTTTTTTTTTAATGAATAATAATGTTGGCTGTACTTAGGGAAAGCCACGGCTCAAGATACATGGAAAAAGGGCATTCCTTGCTTTGCATAGTTAAAGAGAATTATTAGTCCTATATAAATATATATATGAAAAAAAACTGAAATTTTTGATACAATATCTTTTACTCCATTTGGTACTCTCGCTTGCCCCTCTACCCTCACCATGCAATATCCATGTGTTGGATGTTTTCAATCCACCCCTCCTCCCTTCCTGTGCTTTCATGTCGTCTGTACCATTGTCATTTGAAAAAAAATTAAATAAAATAAATCACTCTTACAAAAAAAGCATCTCTCTTGTAGCAGTGTGTGCTGACTGAATGCCTCTTGTGCAAGCATTTACGGTTCTTTTTGTCTTTTTGTTTTTTGTTGGTCCAAATTTTTCCAGTCCACACAGTATATTTTTGTTGTCAGTTTTAAGTGAAAGTCTCAGATGTGCAATATTTCCATTGTCTTCTACTATTATGGTTTTCAGAAAGAATTAGAATTTCTTAAGTAGGGTTTTTTTTAACTTGACTGGCTCTTAAGTCATCTTGTATATTTAAGCTTTACTGTCGGCACAACCACTGTTTTGGCTTTTCAGTTTAATAATTACGTACCTGGTATTGTTCAGAGATTTTTGCCATTCTTGAGCTCATAAAATCCTTTCAAAACCATTGAAATAAACTCTGAAGTGCCCAAAACTTTTTGCTTACTTGCTAACTACTTTTCATATATATGTATATATTTTGTTTTACAAAATCATAATTTTCACTTATTCTACCTCAGCATCTGTAAGTGTACACCTGGGCAACTGCAAAAAGTATACCTGGTTTGCAGTCACTGCACTTTGATTACTGAAGTATCTGTGAGGGTAAATACAAAAAAACCCCCAAACTATATATATATATATATATAAAATAACCCCCCAAAAAATGCTTCATAAATCATATGTGAATAGAGCAAATCAAACACTGATGGGTGACTTTTTCAAAATCAGTTTTTTATTTGCTGTGAAAATACACCATAGCGAGCTCAAAGTAGCCTTACAGGTTTGGCAGCAATAGCAAAAGTTTAATATGATACTTTGGCTGAAAAAAACAAGAGCAAAAGAAAAAAAATAAAAGCTACTCAGGTGAAGCTTTGGCCTCTTCACCCTCATTCTTGGGTTTTTCAGCTTCATTTTCAGAGGAGGAGGAAGAAGAGGAAGAAGATGAGGAGGAAGAGGAGGAGGAGGAGGAGGAGGAAGAAGAAGACTTATTTTTCTTCTTGGGTTTTTTCTTTTTAGAGGGGCCCTCATTCTCTGCCTTCTCACTGGCAGCCTCATTAGCTTTGACGGGGTCTCCTTCAACCTTTCCCAGGGAGGTTTCTGCTTGAGCAGGGACATTTTCAGGGGCCTCAGGGGGAGAGGATTCATCGGAAGGGGCACATTCTTGTTTCACAAAGACTTCTCCGTCCACTTCCTCCTGCTGCACAGGCGCTGCACTGTTAGGCATTTGGTGGTCTAGAAACAAGTTAATATAAATACAATTAGCATTCTTAAGGTTCTTTAGATTACTGATATAGATGGAAGAAGTGATTAAAATTTGACAAAAATAAAGGACAAAGAAATTTTATTATCTTTTTTGTGATTAAATTCCTTGTTAAAATCATTGCATATTTATTCCAATATGTTAAAATATATTGGGCATGCAATTACAGGGTACAATGTGATAATTAAGTGCAGTATGGTGACACGACCTTCAAGGGAATCATTTTTGGAAATAATGTGAACAATGAGAAGATCAACACCAGTCTTATGTTCTTCTGTTAAGCTAACTAGCAGCTGTAAGCTTAGAGAAACATGGGGAAACAGCTCGCTTCCACTGTTCGAAGATGGCTTAATTTGCCTACTATATCTCTAAAGCTCATGACCTACAAAATAATATATTTAAGTTTTTTTAACATTTCAGTTTATGAAAAGATTGGATACATTATATATAATATGAGCTTTAAGTAGATTTAACTTTGAAAGGGCTATGCTAGCTGCCTGTTTCTTTGTTAGTCTTTATGCTAAGCTAAGCTAACTAGCCTCTGGCTTTAATTCAACAGACAAACATGATAGTGGTGTTAGCCTTCTCATCTAACTTTTGACAAAGTGCAAATAATAATATATAATGTAATGCAATCCCAAACTTTTTCCTTTAAAAATTGACATGAGGGTTAGATTTTAAGTTTAACTCTGCTGTTGACTTAAAAGAATGTAGACCTAAAGGTGTAAACCACATTACAGCACTATGATTCAGCAAGGAATGTCATCGAGCAATTTGATTATACCTTTTTATCTTTGCAACTCTACAGACATATTGTTAGAACAGACAAACAAAAATGTTTTTGTTTGTCTTTGTTTTCTGAAAGCAGCCAATCACATTGCAGACCAAACTGAAAGCATCTCTGTAAGTGATGTAATTGCCCCAGGTCTTATCAAGATGGCAGAGATAAACTCTTTTGATCAGGTGACAGTACGAACATGCTGGAGATATTGTGATTTTATTTCAAGGGATTTTGTTTTTTTTCTTCCCTAATCCCAAAACTTACCGCTTTCCACAGCATCCTCTAAAGCAAACTCCAAGCTGTCAGGAAAGAGGAGGATTAGTATGCTAATGTACTGGGTGGGAAAAATGTACACCAAATTTTTAAAGAACAAATTGGACATTTTGGGATATGGGCCTATCTTAATTTAATAGCTTTCATGAGTTAGATGCTACAGCTAGCAGCCAGTTAGCTTAGCCTCACAGAAAGGCTTTTAACATCAGGGAACATACCTGGCCAAGTCCAGTTTGAATGTTACAAAATCCACTTGCTAACACTCAAACCAATTTACTTGTTACATAAGCCTACATGAAACCATCCAGTGTCTTAATTTTTGTTTTATTTTTGAACATGTTAGCACTAAGACATCAAGAGCTAATTAGGGAGTTTAAAGGGTGCAAGTTGGCGGATATTGTTTGCTTCCTTTTCCAGTCTTTGTGCTAAGCTGAGCTAACTATCTGCTAGCTCTAGTTTAGGATTTATCACATTAACATGAGAAATTTAAAATTTTAAAGCACAATTTAGAGCAGTCTGTCTCTACCAAATAAGAGAAAATGCTGGCAAAATGTGAGTTATAAAATTTAAATTTGAATTTGATACCTCTGTAATGCTGCAAAATCATATTAATACACTAAAGATGCTCATGTTTTAGCCCAAGGGTCAAAAAATGGGAAAAAATATGCAGTCTTTTTGAAAAAGTGGTCAATATTTGTTGTTGTCTTTCCAAAATATATGTCTTTTATATTTGTGTGTAGCACAGCTAATCATCGCCTGACCATTCTCACCTGTCAGAGTCAGTTGTGGTGCCTTGAATCAGTTGGTGGTAGTTATTGATCTCTGCCTCCAGCTTCATCTTAACACACAACAGGTTGTTGTTGACTTCGAGGTGGTGCTCCACCTGTGCCCTCACCTCCCTCAGCTCTGCCTCCAGGTTCATAATGTACTTGTTGAGGGGGGTCAGGTGTTGGCCGTACTCGACTTTGGTGCATCTCAGGGTTTCCTCCAGATTGCGGATCTGAAAGGAAGACATGATGTGATACATGTTCTCACATTCATCTTAAGCTCCTCAAATCACTTTTGCAATGGAGTAATAGTTTTCTCTTTACATAACAGACCATGAAGACCATAAAAAAACACATAAAGATCAGGAGCTCTCAGGAGTCTTGACCTTTTTCAACTCCATCGTTTGTTTTCTTATGCAAGTGCAGATCCTGGTGGCTCGTCAAACAACAGTGAGACAGATGAAGTGTTTGTCCGACTTAAAGTAGCACGTTTACAGTATAATGACAGTCATGGCAGTCAGGAATGCTTGTAAAAAAGTAGATTGACACCACGCGGGCGACTTTAACATTCCTGACGTGATAAAGAAAAAATGCTGGTAAATATTTTGTTTCATCCTCCCATTTCCTTTTGTTCCATCACCGAAGAATTGCTTCAAAGTTTTTGGGACTATTCTTAGGGTCTAGTAGGGATCTATTGTAAGCCTGATGTCACTAAGTTATGCAAAATTATCTTGACAATGAACTCAAATCTACAGAAAAGCTTAATTGCTGTGTGAACAGGATTGTGTGTCTGTGTGTTGTTACCGTGCTGTGCAGACCCTGGATCTGAATTTCAAGAGTTTGCTTTTGTTTGAGCAGATCCTTGAGCTCCGTCTTTCCAGACTGCAAGACCTCAGTGTTTTGGGCCTCCACCACCTTGATGTTGTCAAACTACAGACGGAAAAGGAGATGGAAATTGTGTGAGATAAACAGAAGAGAGGGAGAAGATGGAGAGAAAACACCAAAGAGACTATGGACTCTAAGATGCAGCAGGTAACGTACCTTGCTCTGGTACCAGTCTTCGGTCTCCTTCAGGTTTTTCTTGGCCAGTTTTTCATACTGGCTGCGGACCTTGTTGAGTACCTCAGCCAGGTTGGTGTTTGGAGAATCTATCTCCACTTTCACATCGGAGTCCTTAATCTTGTCACACAGCACATCCACCTCCTGCAAGAGCCACAGCAACAGGTTTGCTTCAGTTATTTTACAATGAAATTTCATCAGATTATTTTGTGTTTTTCAATCCTGTCTAACCTCTTCGTGTTCCTTCCTGAGGCGATCGAGCTCCTCCTTCACCAAATCAGTCTCTTTCTGCGTCTGCTTGCGGTTCAGCTCAGTGTCCTCAATGGTCTTCTTGAGATCATCCACATCTTTTTCCAGTTCCTTTCGTGCCTTTTTCTCATCCTCCAGCCTGCACACAGGGGGGAAGCCAACCATGATTCACACAAACATCAATGCGTTTTAGTGATTTATTTTAATCCAAACTGTCAAATGAATTTCGGACTAATATCATTTCAGAAATCATGTTGTTGTTGTTTTTTTTAATCTAGGTGGCATGAACCTCACTTGTTCTTGAAGTCATCATTAGCCAGTTTGATGTTGTCGATCTGGAGCAGCAGCTTGGCATTGTCCATGGTGATTTCTTTGATCTACGAAGAAGAATGCATGACATATTAAATCTAGGGCTTGAAAGATATGGGATCTTTGGGGCTGATGCCAATACCAAATATTGGTTCTTGTGACAAAGACTTGTAGACAGAATATCTAACATTTTCACAAACTTAAATTCACTTACAACTTAATTTTTTAGTTAAAAAATAAGAAGCCGCAAACTAAGCGATTTCACCATTTTAAATCATTAGTCCAAGCATTTTTTCCAGCCTTAAAAACAGTTTTAATATCAGTGCATATTGGTGAACCGAATGCCGATACCAACACACTGCGATGGCCCAATGTTGGCCAACATTACCAACCAACCAATATATCAGTTGGACCCTACTTATGTCAGTATTAGTACTAATTATTTGATTCTTTTGATTATTTTTAATAGTTCTAGCTAAAATGCATTAATGTTAAAAGTAAAAAATAGGGTCAGTTTGGACAGCAAAAGTTATTTCTTTTCTTTTTTTTATATGAAGCAAAAAAAAGTAAATCTAAAGATAAACCTGTTTCTTGAGGTCCTCCAGAGGTTTCCCCACCTCCTCCCAGTCGCGTCCCTTTGGTGCTTTCCTCCTGGCCAGAATATCATGGATCTGCTTCTCCAGATCGCCATTTTCCTTCTCCAGCTGCTTCACTCTGCCCAGATAGCCGGACAGCCGGTCATTCAGACCCCGCAGTGTCTGCTTGTCGTCCGCGGGGACGGCAGGAGCGGCAGGAGTCGGAGGAGCGGCGGGAGGAGCGGGAGGAGCGGCGGGAGCGGAGTCTCGTTCCGTCTCATTACGCAGCACGTTACGCAGCCCCTCCAGACTCGCCACGGAGATCTTGGAGCCCCTTCCTCCGGCTCCACCAAACACGCTGGCGGGTGATTTTGAAGGCATGATTGCTGCTGGATGGGAGAGAGCTGACAATGACTGAGACTGTCTCACCTAATGGATGGGATGGGAAAGTAGCCTACAGGTAGGTTTTATAGGCCGACCTGGCTTTTACGCATCAGTCCATCCCCTGCGATGCCATTGGCTCAACACACCTGGACAAACTGGCTCCAGAGTCGAAATTCAAGTATTTCATGTTGACACTTTATATTTTTCTGACTGTAATCTTGCATTTGTCTTCTCTTGATTGGACGCGTGCAGAGTTTTGGGGAGGTGATGGGTGGTCCTTGTCCACCTTAAAAGCAGGTGTTCCGGAGGGCTGTAGGTACCTTCAGCGCTCACCTGTCCAGCTTCCACATTTCAGCTCTCTGATCCAAGCTGCAACATGTCCAAACCAGGAAGTTACAGCAGCCAGTCCTACACACCTGGCAGCAGAGGACCGAGCAAGAGCTACCCGAACGCCGGCAGAGTGGACTCGTCGGGCAAAGCCCGGGAGAAGGACGACATGGTGGGACTCAATGACAGGTTCGTCCGGTTGATTGACAAGGTTTGTAAATTATTATTATTATTATTATTATTATTATTATTATTATTATTATTATTATTATTATTATAGCCTACAATAATGTTGTTGTTTTTTAATTTAATGGTCTAGTGTATATTTTAGACATAGCCTTACTGTTCAAGTTAATGTAATTTTTTTTGCAGTTCTTCAAAACGTGCTTGATCTTGCTGAACAATTTGGCAGTAAGCTGAAAACGTGGAAAAACAATAATTACATTTAATACACTCTATTTCTCCCTTTTCTGGGTTTATCCTATTCTACGTAATACAATTATTTTCTATAATTCAACAAGTTTTGAGTTTTTACTTTTTTTTTTACTGCGCTGTAATTTAATTTGTCCGTCATATTCTGTGCTTTAATTTTCTCAAATTTGATGTCAAATGTCAGTCATTCATAAAAGCAGATTAATATTCAGTTAAACCTGTTTGCAGTACTGGAGCGTGACTTATACCAGTTGTTAGTAATTTTGTAACCTGAGGCCATATGCAGGCTCCACTCCATGAAGAACTGACATGATTGCCCAAATGTACGATGCCACCTTGTGGATACTTTTATTACTTGAAGCCAGACATCCTTAAAGGTCATCGTTCTGTCAGCAAAACCTAAATTAGGCCTGGAGACAGTTTCACTCTTTGTCTCTGTTTCAGGTGAAACACTTGGAGGATGAGAACAAAAAGCTGGACACAAAGCTGAAGATCCTCAAGGAGAAGGAGGACTACGAGGGGAAAATCGATGACATCGTCAAGCAGCTGCAGAATGAGATGGAGCAGCAGATCGAGAACTTGATCCACGACCAAGAGAAACTGCAGGCTCAGCTGCTCCAGAACAAGGAGGAGCTGGATGACACCAAGAAGAAGTGAGCAAGTCGTGGCTGATTTGATTAAATGACCAATTCTCTCTTTAAATTCAGTTTAGACTCAATAAACCTCCATGAACTTTAGAATGTCTATTTGTACTATACTACGTATTTAAATAAAATAACAAGGATGTAAACAAAATGTTCTGAATTAAGGGAGGATGTCTCACGAGTGGAAATAATTTCACAGCCCCAAACACAGTATATGTCCAATTATATGTGAATTTATATACAGCATATGTAATTAATTGGCACAAATAAAATTTTTATCCATTATTTCTTCTGGTTTCAGGTATGAGGAAGAGTTGCAAAAGAAATCTGACAAGGAGAATGAGTTCATTGTCACCAAAAAGGTACCGTAAGCAGCTTATGTCGCCCTTTTGTCCAGCCATGTCGACAAACTACCATAAATTCACTTATTGCCAAGTTAGAAATGCATGAGGATACTTTTTGAAGAATTTAAGTTAACGAAATCAGTTGTATTGTCTATAATGTGCTGTATTTGTAGTTATTAGATATTGGAACTCTGGGATATAATATTTTTTAAGCATTTCCTTAATTTTTTGCCATCTGGACTTCCATATCATTGAGCATCTGTATGTTATTGATGTATATTTGTAACAGGACGTAGATGAAGGTCACTTGGAGGCAGTAGATCTGGCTCTGGAGCTGGAGGACCTGATGGGAAAACTGGACTTCCTCAGGGTCGGCTATGATGAGGTACTGATGGAGTTTATTTTATTTTCATCGTTCACTCCTTTGTTTTTTCTCTGCTCTGTGAGCTTATCTGACAAGGCTCATGGGCTGTGTGAGAACAAAATTAAGGTTGGCAACTGCTGCTGTTCGAAACAACAAGTCATCACCAACTCTACTGTGCACATGTCTGCCCCCTGCAGGAGATCAAGGAGCTGGAGTCACAAGTCCAGAATGAGACAGTGGTCTTGCGTGACAACAGCAAGCGGTCTCTGGACATGGACGAGATCGTTGACAGTGTCAAGAATCAATATGTCAACATGGCTGCACGCACCAGGGATGAAGCTGAGCAGTGGAACCAAAAAAAGGTAAAGAAAATGAGGATCGCCCCCAAAAAGAAGACAGCGTACTTGCCTTTCCTTACCTGTAAATTGCTAAAATAAAAAGCATCCATCCTTAATACATTTCGACTCCCTCTCAGATGGATGTCATGGTGTTGAATGCAGGACAGCGTGAGCAGGAAGTGCGTGATTTGAAGAGGGAAATCTCAGACCTGGTGCGCCACATCCAAAGGCTCAACGGAGATCTGGAAGCTTTCCTGAGAAAGGTTGGGATCCTGCAGATAAACACTCCCAGACTTCAAGCCCTAATGCACATCTTGTTTGTCTAACCAGCATCTGATCTTTACTTTTTCTCTCTGCTTTCCTGTTAGGAAGAATCCCTGAAGAAGGAAATCAGCGACACAAAGACAGAAGGCGACAGTAACCTGGAGAAGGCCCGGGAGGACGCTGCCCAGCTGGAAGAGGCTTTGAGGAGAGCCAAGCAGGACCTGGCTAGACAGATTCGCGAATACCAGGAGCTAATGAACCTCAAGCTGGCCCTGGACATCGAGATCGCTACCTACCGCAAGCTGCTGGAGGGCGAGGAGCAGAGGTATGTGGAGAGGGGAGGATTGAGAGCACATTCATATGCAGGAGCTTTGTTGAAACATACCATTATGCATTAATGCTTCCACTTACAACTGTCTCTTCTCCATCACTTTGAAGAATGAATGACCTCATTCGCAACGCAGGTAAGGACCATTCTTTTACTTCTCTGAAATAGCTGAAATCAGCACCCCTAACCCCCGTAAAAAAAATCTACTAATATGGCATTTCTTGGTTCATTTGGTCACTTTGTGGTGTATTTTACGTTTTCCACTTGATTGTGGACAAATTTAATCACGTCAAAATATTGCTAGAGCACCTTTACCTTGATAAGAGTGTGAAAACAGCAGTTCCAAGCCTTTTTGGCTTGTGACCCCTCTGAGTTGTTCGTATCTCCTCATCATCACCTTCACATCTGAAAATTATGAGAAAAAATTTTTTTAGAACAATTTTTTTTTTTTGGACCTTTTGGACTCTTACTGCAGCATACAAAAGTATAAGTATTATTATCGAAATATGCTCACAGCACCAAAAGTAAAACTAGTCTTTATGGATTTCCCAATATAATCAGTGCACTGTACTTGATCATTACTGTTGCAGCTGCTAATGGTGTGGATAATTTTATATTCTATATACTCTTGGACACATTACATAATAATATGTCGTATTTTATTTGTTAAGAATATTTTGTGTTAATAATTTCAATCTGTAAAGTGACAAGTACATTATTTATAAATGCAACTGAAAAAAAAGTACAATATTTCCACCTAAAATAAAGTAGAAGCAGAAAGTTAAATAAACAGAAATATTGAGTACAAACACACCAAAATTATGCTTAAGTTCAGTACTTGGGTTAGTTTCCAGCAGTGTCTAAAAGTACACAGAGTTACAGTTTGCTCATTTTTCGACTATCTCTTGTCTTCTCATGTTGTTGAAAGGAGTTCTGGGAAATGTAGGGAATTGCTTACCAAAGTAGAGCTAGATGAAGAAGGTGGAGGGGTACACAAAATATAAATTGAATGTAAGTTATATGTATGTAGTTAAAATGAAATTACTATGAAAAAAAAAGTCTAAATTTAAAAGAGCGAAATGGACACATGAATAAAAAACTAATCCAGCAAAATTCTTCATCCATTTCATTCATCAGCATTCTAATGACTGATTTATGTTTTGTGTCCCCACTAAAATCAAACCTCTCTTTCGCTCAGATTTCTAAAAACAAACCAACCAATCCAAGTCCTTACTTGCATGCAGACGTTCTTCTGCCTGAGAAGCCAAATGCACCAGCACCCATCATCGTCCCGGCATCTACCTTCATCCCAGCCACCACTTTTATCCCGGAAGACACAGTTACACCAGCAGACATCGTTATCCCACCGGTGGCAGTGTTCCCCTCCTGCAGGAAACGGCTGCTGATCCGAGTGGAAGTGGAGGCAGGCAGAGTTGTGTCCGAAAGCTCCCATTACACCGAAGAATGACTGGCGCTGTCCATCACTCCCTTGTCTGCAGCATTACACTATATCCGCAAAATGTGAATTAGGTCAAATTAAGTTAAGTTAAATTAAATTAAATTAAATTAAACTAACGCTTTGACAATTGTCATGGCAATGACTTTCAATGCAGTAATTATTATCCTTTGTTAACGTGATTTCTGGTAAACAATCTAACAATAGCTTCTTGGCAGATTGAACGTTTTTCCCTGCAGTTCGTGCTTGAAGTTGGAGACATAATGTTTACGTCAGTCCCTGTTTTTAAAAAAAGTTTTCTAATCTTTGTTTGCATTTGCAAAGATGTGTGGTCAGTATCAGAAAGGACATAATAAAGATGTTTCTGAGAATCACAAGAGGTCACATGAGGGGAAGCAAATGTGGATCTGCCCTAGATCCATCTGGGTAGTAACTGCTTTCTTAAAATGGCTTTAAATATAACACAAAAGCATCTGTAAAAGACAATCTTTTTTGTTTGTTACAATACTGCCATTTGTGCAGCATCCTTGCAAAATGTGGTAAAGGGAAATATTTGTTTACACGCCTGAAATAACTGCAAATTTCCAGAATTTTCCTTTTCTTCACATTTTCTCTCTTTCTCATATGTATTTTTATACCTCAAATATCTCACATCAGCAACAAGGAAACAGAAAGATGTTATAGCATTTACTGTTAGGGTGACAAGCATTTGCAATGGATTATGATTAGCCTGATAAATAAAGCAACATTTACATGTTTGTGCCTTTTTTTTTTTCATACAGACACCATGGATATACAAAGACACATAATATAGACAGTTGAAGAAATATTATAACATTTTTGGGAAATCAACTTTTTTGGTTGTTTTATTTTTTAAGCCAGGAGACGATTAGCTTAGCTAAGCAGCTTAGCTATCTAGGCTCCATCAAGGGTCCCATGAAACTTAGGCCAATAACAGTTTGTCTAGTTTATTTAATCCATTCAGGTAACTTAAGTGTAAAAACATTGTGACATTTTATTACTGGTTAGCAACTGCTCGCAGCCAAAACAGATAAAACAACCAAGACACAACTTCTGTATTTATATCCTTTAGAGTTTGTCAACTTTTGCTAACTTTAGGCAGGTCCAAGCTAGCTGTTTTCCCCTGTTTCCAGGCTAAGCTAACAGGCTGCTAGCTCCAGCTACATCTTAAATTGAAGAATTTGTCATTTTGTGGAAAGTTATTGTTTATGACTCATTCTGTAGTCACGGACCATTTCTAATTTGTTCCAAATGAGACGCTTTCTAAAAAATTTTTCCTGGGAGTTTTCTTCTTACTGCTGTCCTCAACTCTGGTGATTGAGTTTCCAATGGACAGCTTTACTTGTTGCTAACTGCTGCTAACTATGGCTGCCGTTAGCTAGTTAGCTAAGCTGTGCAGCTAGCGGTTCTATTAGCCTTTTAGTCGACCCAGCTGGGGGACCAGGAGCCAAACCAGGCATCCTGAACTAATGATAGGCCTAAATAAACAATAAAATAAACATGTAAATCGGATAGCACCCTGCTAGTCCTTTCATGGGAACTTAAACATTAAGAAATGAGAGTGGTATCAATCTTCTATTTTTTACTTCCAAAAAGAAAACAAACAGGCAAATTCCTAAAATGCTGATAACCCAGACTTGATTACAGTGTGTTTGTTAGATAAAACAATTCTGAGGCTCTCCGTTTGATACAGATAACAGTCATCAGGAGCCGGAGCCCAACAGTCTCATCCTGTATTCATTTTCCCCTCCTCCTCCTCCTCCTCCTCCCCGGTTCTCCTCTGTCTTCCAGACACATAGTAGTTGATGCACATCATATTCTGATGTGGAAAACATGCTGGAACATGACTTAGAAAACCAACACAGACAAAAGACACATGGTGCAGCCTGACCCCATGACGATACCCCATCTTTCCTAATGTCAAACAACAGTTCAGCTGTTTGCTGTTTAATTTGATTAAAATCCACTTTTCATCCTGAGCTCGCCTTTGCTGGCTGTCTATTTTCCACCCACATGGGCCTACAGTACATTTTAACCCACGTTTTGATTGTGGAAAAAAGTAGGACAGTCTGTGTGTAATCAAGTCTCAAATAAAAAACTCATTTCCCTCACATGGATCTTTACAGCAAATAGACTGCTAATACAGTTTGCAAGCAGCAGATGTTTTTCAGAGACACAAGCCTGCCTTAACAGTAACCCCTCTTTATCTTTTATCTAAATATGGATAAAACTAGAGATGCAGGACTTGTGGATTTTCATTTCCAAATAGCAAATATGATTTAAATTTCATGTCTCCTTTCTCTGTGTTTTTGCTGAATGCTTAATCTCCTTATGTCTTGTAGATGTATTACGGGCAGCGGTTACATCCCTCTCCCCTTCCCCAGCTTGCATTCCAGAATATGGATAAACACTACTGAGGGAAGTAGGAGTAAACATTGCAGGCAGGTTGGTGACAGATGGAGAAAATCTATGACTGGTTAAACTGATGTCTCGAGCAGGCAGCACAAAGTGAAATGAGGACTTACTGTTCTTTTATATCAATAGCTTGTACAGACTTGATACCAGGGTAGTTATCTTAAACGGTTCTTCGCAATGTTATCATAGTAAGAATTTACATTTCAGCCTTCACATTTAGTAGGTTAACCGTATTCATGGCAATCAAATTCAAAAGAAACAGCCTTTGTATCTGCACGTTAGCAAGGTCGTGAGCATGTTCGCAAATGCTCATAGCATCACTTTGCCTAATTGTACACTTAAAGTTGGAGTAGGCAGTTTTTTTGGTGTCATCTTGCAAGTATTTAATAATAACTCTGTAGTGTTATGTATTTTAGGGGGTCTGAAAGAACACTAGACTTCTGCTCCACTCCTTGGCTCTGTATTCAGGCTTTAGAAAATGAAGACTGTGACGGGTCATTACAGAGTGTGTTTTCGTATTGGCTGCTCTATGCTGCGCCTCTTAGCAACAGGTGACGTCACTACAAGCTGATTGGCTGTTGAAACAAGTGACGTGCCTTATGCTCTGAAGCTAGCCTCTAACAACATGACAGGCTAAGTTGCAGGTGACACCGTCAGCAGGCTTGAGTTGAGCTAAGACGGATCAGTTTACACTGCTGCAACTTTCCCTGCAACTGTTTGGTCTTGCCGTGACTCTTTGGTGCAAACTAGACTTAAAAGACAGAGCAACAACAAATGAAATAAAACATGAGCCAGAGCAAAAACAGGTAGGGGAGATGGTGCAGCGGAGTTGCTTCCTTAGGAGTTTCATGATAGAGCTTGTTTGATTTCCATTGACGTTGCTTACCTCAGCCTTAGCACCATTCGAACTCAGTTTATTTCCCCAGTCGGGTGGGTTTTACATGACCTGTATTGGTCATGATTTTAGCGAGTACTTGGGTAACTTCTAACCTCCACCAATGAATATATACAGACTTGTTTTTTAAAGTTGACTTTCGATCTTTTCCTGTCCAGAATGATGAGTTAAAATAAGGAAAACAGTAAATATTTTAATTCCCAACTCCACCTGTAATATTAATCCTACTGGAATGAGGCTTTAGTCTTTTTTCAGGTTTTTTTAAGGTTTTAAAGTCATCCTGAAAACTTTACTTACACTTATTCTTGATATTTCAATTCTGTCTCCTGATTCAGTACCATTGTCAGATAATAACAAAGAAAACCTTCAGTAATAGACGGCTACAGACAGAGCAGATTTCTCCAAGCCCAGTGCAGTGTTGGTAAAACAATAAGATCATTGATAAATTAATTGTGAAAGAATCAATACATGTAATATTCCTCCTAGTGGCCTTGATCAATACTGCGGTCATGATGTTAATCAATGCTAGCAAAGTCATTTCTTGCAGATTCATCTTTGTAAATGTTCACATTTATCAGTGTTTCCTCACACTATAGCCTCCTCTGTTCCCTGTATCCTTCGCCTCCATCTGTCCCGAAGCTTCTGGAGAAGTTTGTATGCAGGTTCTGTATATTGCCTGTTAGCCAGGCCGAGCACCAGTGGCACTACAGCCATGCTTCCAATACCAGTGCACGACAGCACAATGTGAGTGGTGGAGCTCCACTTGGTTTCACTGTTTAAGAACGCGATGCAGAGGTGCATGTAAATGAGGTAGGGAACCCAGCATGCGAGAAAAGTCAGCGACACTGCCACCACGCAGCGAGTGTACCGCAGGTTCAACCTCTGCTCGCAGTCTGACGCCTGACTTCCCCGCTCCACCGCGCGATGGAGACGGCAAATGTCCTTCAGCTGGCCTCGGGTGATCCATAAAACCCGTCCAGTCATGCCAGCAATGGTAAGAATAGCAGGTAAGACAAGTCCATACACTTCCAAGTAGATAAAAGCGTTGGGGAACACCCGCCTGTACGAACAACAGGCAGTTTCGTTTGTTGAACAGTTTGAAAGTGGTGGAACATTTTGGCTACTCGCACAACAGCCGTTCCAGTCCTGCCCTGTCCAGTTATTCCACCCAAAAGCAGGTAGAGATGCAAACAAAAGTGGCGGCGTCCACACAACAAGCAACGCCAAAGGAAAGCTGCGATGCATCCACAGGTTGTTGTAATGCAGGGGGTCGACA
Organism: Naso thynnoides; assembly: GCA_029783665.1. Taxonomy (NCBI): domain Eukaryota; kingdom Metazoa; phylum Chordata; class Actinopteri; order Acanthuriformes; family Acanthuridae; genus Naso; species Naso thynnoides. Next base: position 3,543,560 of record JAQLOL010000017.1, on the reverse strand, counting down.
ATGCAAATGTAGCGCTCATAGTGGACCATCACTAGGTTAAAGAGGAATGCCAGGAAGAGGAAGTTTGGGAAAATGTGAGACACCATACAGGAGTTAAAACTTAACTCCCGGTTTAAACCCATTAATGGTATGAAAGGCA
>JAQLOL010000017.1:3524137-3540134 GCA_029783665.1 Naso thynnoides | reverse complement strand
ATCTGCACCACAATATTTGAATCAAAATGGTATTTTGAAACACACATTTCTCCTTTGACAAATGCTGCACCTCCTTGTGGTTTAAAAATTGCAGAGGGTCACATTGTGATTTTGAGCAATCGTGCAGCCCTACCTGACGTTGTATCAGATTGGTGCATAGACTCATTTAGTCACAAAGAACTGATCCAGTATTTTGGGTGGTATGGAGGTGTTGCTGATACTGGTAATGGTAACAAAACAACTTGGATATTTTTACTTTACAGGTTGTAAAACAAATTAAAAAAATTTGACAGTAATCGCTCCATTTTACTGAGTCTTGTTTGTTCTGCTTATAAGCTCAAAGCAAAACTTTACATTTATATAAGCTTTATAAGTATGGCTGGACTGTTTCATAATGTTTTAAATTAAATATTGACAGTAGGGATAAACAGATTATTTGTTGGGCAGATAATAGGATTTGATGATCGGCATTTTTCATATTACTGATATTGGCATTCTTCAATCAGCCGGCCAATTGAAATATATATGCCCGCAGAGGGGCATGGAAACATTCTGAAACTGCCTTAAATTTAAATTATACAGGTAGTTCCAACCAATCTGATTGGTCAACAAGACATTTAGAATGTGCCCATATCAGCATGACAGCACGCCTAAATTTGGGGTTGTAGAAGCTACATCTGTGTGAGGAAAGAATTCAGCACATTTGTTATAAAGTGGTTGATAAAAGTAAACATTTTTGAGTTTTTTTTGTGAAGTATTTATTTAGTTTCAATAGGCATTAACATCAGCTCAGCGTACTAGAAAATCCCTTCTGTCGCAAGGTCATCACTGAGGGTCGGATTATTTGCTGTAGTGGTAAACTAGGTTCCATTACACACAGGAGTGTACTCACGACTGATTGTGCTCCAGTTATTAGTCAGACCCCATGTATTTCCATGGAAATGGGAAGCACACTCGCAAAAACCTTTCAATTTTGAGAGCAAATTGCCCCTCAGCATGAATACATTTTTATTATAAATTTATTATAAATTATACATTTTATTGATAGTTGCATAATCACAATATTATTCAATTTAATATTTAATATTGCTCAATTTAACAACCAGCAGTGTGCTTTTTTTCCTTGTGGATGGCTGCACAAGATCATATTACTAATCAGCATCTTTGACTTACTAATCAGTATTGTATCAGCATTGAAGAGACAGTATGGGTCGATTCCTAATTGACAAAATTAGTCTAAGCATGCGTATTCCTTTCTTTCTTTCTTCTTTTCTATATTTGTGGGGCTTTTTTGAGCCTTAATTTAGAGAACAGCTGAAGATTTGGACAAGGACTAGACCTCTGTACTCTGTGTGCTGCTCTACCAACTGAGCCACCTGGACGCCCCATTTATTCCTTTTCTATTAAAATTACACATTAAAAATAAAAGTAATGCTGTACTTAAAGCCATTCTATAGCTTATTTCTAACACTGTGATATAGTTGAAAGCAGCTAATGCTCAAGATGAACTGATCCATTAAATGATAGAAATTTAATGTGGTACTTGAGACAGAATTTTACGTCTGGCTGCACTCACCACCTTCACATTTACAGTTTTCTACCTTGAATCATGTCTACGCTGCGGTTTTTTGGGAGCATCTGCTTCCTTCAGGATCCTGTCATCTCCAGACTGACTCACCTCCTCCCTTTGCTCATATCTGATAAAACTGACGAGGTAAAAAAATGATCATCTAAACAAGAAGGAGCCCACTTGAAATCAGAAAGATTACACAGGAGATTATTTATTTCTCAGCCCTCCATACGTCTCCGTGACCCACAAGACATTTCATCGCAGCAGCTTCAACCCGTCTAAAATCATACACAGACAGAAACAGTCGCAGGTATAAAAGAGTCCACAGATGCAGATGAGCCGTGAGCGCTTTCAGAGGAGTAAAAGAGTCTCTGCCTGGAAATAAACTCTCATGATGGCCCTGAAGAATGTATATTATTTATTATTGGTATTTACACTTCAGTTTGCATCAAAACATTTGGGGAGATAATTTTTGACTGAACAATCTGTCTGAAAGCTTTGAAGACCCCTCCCGACACACACACGCACGCACACACACCCACCCACAAGGGGTAAAGTAAGCCTTATTAGGGAACAAAGGACGCCAATTACGGAAAATGATCTAATCGGGAACACACAAGATTTCTTTTATCTGTCTTGTGTTTCATCTCGGAAACATTCTGGACAAAACATTAAAGGAGTCAAAGGCAACAGACTGTAATGAATCACTCTTTAAATTTTGTCTGTTTACTCTCAGATTCTTGAACTAATGCGCACTTGTGATGTGGAAAGAATCAGATGTGAAACTCAGGACAACGCAACATTTTAAAATCCTGAGGAGAATGGAAGCACGTTCCGGAAAAAGTCTCATCGCGTAAAGTCTCTCTGAAATATTCCTGCTCGCTTCTCCTCCTTCCTGCTCTCTTTACCGGTCGGGTCTTTGGAGGCAGAAGACTTTCGCCTGGTTGTCTCCTGAAGCGGTCACTGCAAAAGACGCTTCCCTGCAGGTGGAGGAGATCGAGACAGAAATAGTCATGAATTAAAACCATTAAAACGTTCCTTACAAAGACAGATGAGGATTGTAGCAAACTAGAACCTGTTGATGGTGAAGTCGAGGATTTCCGCAACATGGCCGCAGTACTCGGACACCATGCTGCCGGAGCGTGCGTCCCACAACCGCAGCGCTCCGTCTAAGCAGCAGGTGGACACCACAGAAGAAGACTCTTCCCACTGCAGGTGAACGATGCCAGCCTGGAGGAAAACAGAGAGGAGGAGTTTATGAGAACAGCAGACATTTCTAACTCTGAACCCATTTTAACACTGAGTATGTTGCTGTTGGTCACACTGTCCGTTACTATTCTGTTTCTGGACACATCTGATATCATCAAGCTAGCAGCTAAGCTGCCAAAATAGAATTTATTTGTGCTTGATTTTCACCACAGCTCTTTTTAAAGACTGCACTGATGCAAATCCTGTCATACTGTCCAGAAAAAAGTGGCTATAATTTAGATTTTTGTAATAAAAATGTATCAAATGACCCGTGACACCAAAGTGACCCCTTTTCCACTGGTTAAAAAACCCTGTGACCCGCTAAGATCGGCTTTTGTGTGCATCGGGAATGTGTTCACCTGACTCTAGACTCTCACCTCACTTTTAATGACTCACGCGAACACGCTGATTTCTGACGCATTTCCCAATGTCTTTCTTTTCCTTCTTCATCTGGTGCGTCATGTCATCCAGGTGTGGTGCAAGATTTTAATTTTTGATGAACTTCACAATAACAGAAGTGAACACTAACAGACATAGAGTGGGAAACTATTCCACCTGACTTGTATCTCTAAACGCAGAGAGCGTTTTCTGTTGAGACAAGCTTATGAATAAACAGTGCAGTGTGCTGCTCTCTCTCTTGTTAAAAGTCAACCTCGCTCACCCAGCACACCGCTATCTGCCCCTGCAACCAGTTAAGACAAATACTGATGGAGCCAGATCATCCAGCATACAGATTGCTCTGTAGCTGTGGGCAGAAGACTGCAGCGCACATATTATTTTGTGACACACAAGCTTATAGCGCTTCTGACTCATACTCCACTCTGCAATCGTTTACAACACTGACTTAAGGTAAATTTCCAAATTACATGAGGTCCCAAGGTAATGCAACTGTGCAAACTGCAATTTAAAAAAAAGAAGAAGAAGAAAAAAAAAACTACAGGAATTTTGCCCTGATCTTGCTGTTTGCTATGTTTCATGAGACATTGTTTTTTCGGTCCTGTGAACGACAGTCAGCATGTGTGAACTGCTCAAGGATGCAACCAAAAGCTCGCCAACAGCGTTAACAAGAGTCGTAGGATATCTAGCATGTCAAATATCCGGCCCAGTCCCGGCTGTGCAAGACTGGACCGGCCATCGGAGCACCAGGACTTTTCCCGGTGCTAAAAAGCCTGCAGGCAGGTGCTTTGAGAAAAAAGAAGAAGAAAAAAAAAGTCTATAACCACATGACAAATGCAGCTTACATCAGAATTCACACACCAGCACATTCAGCAGCCTACATGTGCCACACATAGTGAAAAAAAAAAAAGCAGTGCGTGGGTATAGTGGTGTTTATTAAACTAAAGAAGAAAATAACTTTTTATTTCTCTGGGTTTCTTCTTTTATTTTCTTTTTTAAAGATATTTCTTTGGGCTTTTCGCGCTTTTATTAGGACAGGACAGCTGAAGAGTGGACAGGAAACGGGAGAGAGAGGGGGGATGACAAGCAGCAAAAAGGCCACAAGGGGAATCGAACCCAGGTCCGCTGCAGTGAGGACACAGCCTCTGTATATGGGGTGCCCGCTCTACCAACTGAGCTACCGGGTCTGGGTTTCTTCTTAACACGTTCGCTGCCTTTCATTCAATTTAAGCTCGATCGACCGGCGCTGCTCTCTCGCTCTCTCTAAGCAGCGCAGAGCAGAGCGCCCGCTGGATCGAAACAGTGAATGTTTCACCACAGCAGCGCTCAGTAGTGCTGACTTTTCAGGTGAAAGGCTACAACATCAGTTGTACTGGAGCTGTATTTGAAGTCGGCGTCACAATATTTAACTAGATTGAGTGATTGGAGACCACACACGCTCGTCTTAGGCCCCTCACAGTGAAAGGACCTTGTTGGCAATCGCTCACGTGGTGTGAAAACCTCAATGACTGCAAGACTCCTGATACAAGACAGACAGCTGTGCGGCGAGAACATTCAAGAGACACAACGACTTTGCAGGTCGTGTGGTGTGTTGTCTCCTCCGGGCATCTGTGTGTGTATGTGTTGAGTCACGATCTGAACCCGACCCCGCTGATGACACCAGACGTGGCTGCTGGGAGATTTGTAATGTGATTACAAAGACTCCATACAGCACACAGTGACAAGTTAAACTAAACACATACACACACACACACACACACTCCCTCGCTCTGCGGCTGTTACCTCATGCTGGCACCTGTGCCTCAGGACCTGTGTGGAGAGGTCGAATATGGCCAGAGTCCCGTCCAGGTAACCCACGGCGATGAGAGGCAGGCTGGAGAGGAGGAGAGGGTGAAACTCTCAGTACATCTGACGGATTTCTATTTCATACATCACTCAAAGGCACAAAAGTTCATATTTTTAGCATAACAGGCTTGTTCTCCTTAATAGGAGACTCCAAAATAAAGCCCCTCCCACCCTGATTTAAGGCCTATGACTCAGCTGCAGCTCATAAAACTTTTTAGATTCACTAAATGTTCTTTTTTTACCCCTCAAACGGTGATGAAAGGGCAAAACTGATGCTCAGCTGAGAAAAAAACAGGGTTTTTCAAATCTTCTTTGTCACATATTTGGCCTTCGGGGGGAACAGAAGATGTTTTTATTCAGATCAGACAAAAGCATTAGTCTTGATGATCATTTTAATTAACCTGATTTACAGCGACAAGCTAGAAGTCACTGATGTATTGCTTTTTTTTCCTCCTTCTTCTTCAGGCATTTTAGTTATCTGAAGCAGAAATTCCCAGTCAAACCTTGAACTGAGAAGCTGTGGCAAATTAATTTTACTTTTAAAAACTCAAAGCTGCGTAACAGTGGCATAGTTTTACCCACACTGCTTATCGACAGTTCTCAAACGGTACTTATCTGTTCTTTTTCTCACCTTTTAAGAGAAAAAAATAAACATTTATTTTCTTGTACTGTATATAATAAACATTTCTGAAATCCGAATCAGAAGCACTGTGCTGAAGAAAAGGCCCAACTATTAAGAGTTCCATGTGATAAACCACATTAACAGTAATTTACAGTATTTTTTTAAACATGTATGTTATACCAGCCATGTTCAATCAGTTCACTCATAGTGTCAATCTATAATGTATGTGTGTATATATAAAATTAACTCACAACATACCAGAGGTGGATGGAGAAAAAAAAGAGAGCTCTGCTGTCGAAAACATTGCATTCATCGTCTGAATATGATGTAATGTTACTTTGGATATGCGTTCAGAGAGGTCGCTCATGATACCTCCTCGCACTTATTGCAACAATCACTGTCAGCATCAGGTTCGGTAAAATACAACCAGACTTCAAAGGGTCTGGCTACTCTCTGTGTCTCTATCGGCGTGTGTGAGAGACGACAGAATCAGAAACAGGAAGTAAGTGTCCCGCCTCGCCAGCACCAAAGGACAGGCTCTGATACAGAGATGTCTGCTCAGGAGGATTTATTGCCAAAAACTCTTCACAGACCAGTTCCTTATGTTGTCCAAGACAGCAGAGCCGCCAACGTCGGCGCTTATTGATCCTACTGATCTTTCTAAATTTAGCCCTGAGGCCTGTTTAATACCAGGTTTTGGTAACCATCTCTATATAATAGCACCTGGATCCACCTGGTAATGATAGACACATGCACAGTAAGCGCACACACACACACACACACACGCTTAGCCGTACATGACTGCACAGTCATCTCCGCTCTCGGTTTCCTTTCATTCTTTTCTCTTCTCTCCAGTTGTTTGCACCCAAATGTGTTAATATGTGAGTGAATGATTTTGTACATAGATTTGTGCTTCTTTAATTTATTTTTCTCTGTACCAAATTAACTACTTTTGAAATTAACTGTTGGTACAAAGAAAAGGCAGGTATATAAGATATTCTTCTTCCTGTTCTCTCTTCCCTTGGCTGGGGGCTGGTGGGGGGAAAAAAAAAGTGTGACCACTACTGCGCACCTCCTCTGAATGAAATAAAATGAAATGAAATAAAATAGACGAGAACTATTCAGCAGTTTAAAGTCTGTTTGATCTACAGTTTGCTACATGATGATGCTGTCAGACTCACATGTTGCAGAAACCAACAGATTCCACAGAGTTGGATTCTTCTTCGTCTTTTGGCGCTTTGGCTTTGCCTCCATCTGCAGAGAACGACCCGACCACCTTTAACACACACACACACACACACACAGAGTTAGAATTAATACAATAACAACAAACTCCATCTCCATCTTTGATCATGCTGGTCTGAAACTCACCTTGCCTGTGGCCGTGTTAATGAGCTTCGCACAGCCGTCCACTGAACCTGTCAGCACCAGAGAGCCGTCCTTGTTGCACGCCAGGCAGGTGAGCGCCCCCTGGTGTCCGTCCTGACCTGTGAAACAAGGCAAATCATTACTGGGTAAAAGGCAGATGAAAACATAGTTTGTGTTTGATGAGTGTTTTTGTTTGTTGCCCTAGATAACGAATAACCTTGTCGACACCGAGAGCTTCAAATGTAACAGCAGGGTGAGAAACGAACCTTTCAGGACGTGGATGGCGTTTCCCTGCTTCAAGTCCCACACGCGCACAGTTCCATCCTCATACCCAACCACAGCTCGTTTCCCTGGAGGAAAACAGAAAACACACATTTAACTTCAAGCAACACTAACTTCATTTTTGGTTTTTGTTCTAATATTTTCATCGTGTCTTGTTTTCTCCTCTCTCACCATCAGGCAGGACCTTGCCGCTGGTGGCGTGGCACGCAGACCCCTGGAAGGTTTTACAGTCTCCTGAGGGGATCTTCCACATCCACACGTTGCCGTCGTCTGTTCCCGCAAGCAGCACCGGAGCGCAGGGATGCCACTCCAACCACTGAGGAGGAAGCACGGCAGACGACCACGAGTTAAAGACACTTTACAAGCCAGGCTTCACCTGTGAGCACGACTTCTAGTTATCACGGCTTGTGTGCCTTGCTGAAGAGCAACTCAGCAGTCATGGTTGAAAAGAGAAGGAAGTCTGATTCTCACTTCCTCCACAAGGCCGCAAACTCCTCTCATTCGCTCATAAATTCCTTCAGCTCCCATAAAAGACTTCACACAAGTGCTAACAGACGACCGAACCGAGAACACACGAGCACACCTGCAGGCTGGTGCAGCGTGTCGCAGACTTCACTCCTAAATGAAGAACTCACCTCCAGATCTCCCACCTCGAAGGACCAGATCTCCTCTTTGGCTTCCACTTTCCAAACCTTGATCATGCCGCTCATATCGCCCGTAGCAACCAGGGAGGAGTCATGGCTGAACACGGCAGACGTCACAGAGTCTTTGTGACCTAAAGGAGAAAAAAAAACTTGAGTTAATAGTTTTGAGAATTATTTCAGTGTAAAATAAAAGCTGCAGAGAAACACCAATGTAACATTGTTTTGCTTCTTAAACACTCACTCAAAAATGTCTCAAGACTACAGCTGTTTATTCTGCTTTGTATCATCTAGAGCTGCGACCATTAGTGGATGAATCGGTCATACTGTAATAATTGGTTTCAGACCATTTTTTTCGGGCAAAAATATCAAACATTTGCAGATTCCTGCTTCTGAAATCTCAGGATTTGCTGCTTTTCTTGTCATTTCTGATGAAAAAATTAGGAGTCTTTGGATTTTGGACTGTTTTCTGACATTGTTTTAGAGGAATGAATGCAGAACTGATTAAAGGTGAAACAAACCAGCAGGGTAATTGATACAGAAATAATAGTTTTTGCAGTTATAGCTCTTAAAAACATTATTTTCTGTACTACATCCTGGACACCTCTTTGCAAACAGATCTTTATTTTCTCTTATGCTGGAGGTGACTGTGCTCCCTTGCATTTGCAACTTCTTCAGACACTAGCCTTTCTTTTTTTTTGTGCGTAAACTAGGACTTCATGGCCCACACTTTAGGATCACATGATAAAAGTGATGTCAGCAACCTGTGAATATGTTTGTGTAATCCGTTTTAGCTTTGTCTGTACTCCGTAGCCCTGGACGACAGCTTGAAACAAAAGGTTTTGAGGATGTGTGTGTATTCAGAGCTCTCACCTGTGCACTCCAACAGAACTTCTCCATCGCTCACCCTCCAAACATAGGCCTTGTCATCCTCTCCTCCTGTCACCGCCAAGCTGTTTGTCGCTGGATCCAAGCTCACACAAAACACTGAGCCTGGACAGAGGAGAGGGAGTTCAACTAACTGAATCTGTCCGATAATAAGAGCATGGAAAGGCAGTGCCAGGTGCTACCGGTGTGTTTGGAGAAGGTGAGCTCGCTGTCATCTTGCTCTGCCTCGGCTTCCATCTCATCCTCAGTCTCCCAGCCTTCATCATCTGCGTTTCCGGGGTCGTCAAAGTCAACATCCCCCAAGTCATCGGCCAAATCATCTGGCAGGGACCCAAAAAAGTCACGTACAAGGTCAAGTGTCATTTAAGTTCCTGCTTCGTATTGCTCCAGTTACCAAAACAACATGAATGTCACAGTCGAGTCACGGTTACGTTGCAAAAAGTGGCGTGAAACAAGTTTTTACCCACCTGGTCCAGGCTCTGTGTCGTCAAGATCTATGACTTCAACAATCTCCTCATCTCCGTGGAGCTCAATCGCATTTCCCTCCGTGTTTTCCATGCTGTTAGCGTGCTAAAAGCTAACCTTAAGTAACTAAAACAGCCAAAAAGTACCGGCGCGAGTGAAGCTAGCTATCTCGACTTTACGCTAATTCACTTTACGCTGTTTACAGACTCCCGCTGTGATCAAAGTTAAAGCTTACGTCCATAAATGTTGAATTCAGTGTCATGGGAATTTAAATAAACAGTAGTTAAGTGTCAAACGAACTGCCTCCCCATGTTTTCCTCACGTTGCGGTGACTGGAGAGGCAGGCAGACGCACAGTGATGACGTAGGGCGTAGCGTCTCGCAGTCAGCGTCGTTCACCTCCAAATCCACCAGATGGCGACATTGCACAAAATTAATAAATACCAGTTGGGAGAGTGTTTGAATTGTTGAAGCTTATTTACAGTGTGGGGGAGTGACTGGTTACGTGTAACGAAATCACGCAATTTAAGTACAAAATAAATGTAATTATAATCAGTTACAGTTACTGAGAAAGAGTGTGTAATTAAATTACAGTTACTTGTGAAAGTGTCATTGATTCTAGGGGGTTACACTGAATATTTTCTGTTAAAAGCTTAAGCTACTGGTTGAATAATGTTCATTTTGTTGCTTTGCATGTTTTGTTGTGCACAGTGTCTTGTTTTTGCCATTTCCAGTCGAGGACTTTTCACAAAGTTTGATGACACTCTGATGCTTTTGATTGGTTCTCTTGTTTGAATGTGCAGCTGCCATGAACACTGCCTGGTTTAAACATTTGAGAATGGTTAACTGCTGAAAAAATTTGTTAGAAAGTTAGAAAAGTAATCAAATTTAATAAATAACATTAATTTGATAAAATAATTTAATTAGTTACATTACTTATTACAGTTTAAATAGGGCAATTTGTAATCCAATAATGAAAATGCAATTATTATTATTAATAAAAATGTATGATATGATAAGCAAGTATCAATGAAGAGGTATTTATTGTACTTTACATCCGTAAGACGTCACTGTGTGATAAAGAAAAGTCTTCCCACATTTTCATCATCATCATTATAAGCAGTATAATGCAGATAATGTGTTTTTCAAAGCTGCTTTCTTTTTTTTTTTTAAAGCAAAGCAAGCAAAAATTTCTTGACACTTCACTTTGAACTCTTCTTCACTGCCTGATGGTAATATCGTGCCCCTTTTCAGTCTGATCACGATCCCTTCTTGCTCCTCACAATGCGATCGTGCAGAGTTCCTGCTTGTTGGAGCTGGATTCATTTCTCCTTTATTCCCTCCTTGATTAACATTCTGTTGCTTTTTTGTGTGCAGTAATAAACTGAGAGTTTAGACCCTTATGAATCATTCAAGGGGCCGATTTTTAATTTCTCACAGCTTGAATTTGCTCTCCTGAAGTGTCCTCCAGACAATATAGTCATACAGAATGAATATTAGCCTGAACTCCCTGTGCAGGAGAATGAGATGACAAAGTTTGCAAGCTCACAGTCACATTTAGGGATATATTTCTGCATCAAAAGTTTCCCAGCCAGAGATATTTTATGCACACTTCACATAGGATGTCTACATCAGATTTTTGGGGTTTTTGTCTCTTGCTATAGGCCGCTAGAGCTCTGTGACTGCATGACCAAAGAAGTTTTACTTCCGTTTCAAGCTTTTCCTGGAAAAATACAACCATCCCATGATGTGGTGAGATGTGGAAACATCAGGGTGTACGTTATTTAGACATTTTAAATCTGCAGTGAGAGGGAGATTTATAAACTCTCCGTTCGGGTATGAGTAACGCTGGAAGAGGCCGCTGAACTTTCAGGCTGGAAAGTTAGATGACATTAGTTACGACGCTGGTTACAGACCCTTTATTTTTCTGGCTTTGATGCCAGCGAAGGACTTCATTCAGCACAAAAACACACAACTTAAAAGCTTCTAACATTGTTGGATTGTTTTGGGGATATTAATCAATGTTTTGGACATTTTTACAGCAGTGGGTTGAAGCTGTGTGTGATTCATGAACTGATATTTTTCTTTGTAATTAAATTTCCTTATTTTCATACCGAAACGTGCCACATAAAGTCACTGTTTTCCCAGAAAAAAGCCTTTGAAATGGTTGTTGGTTCATCATGACACACTAAAACCCAGACTTAAGGAATTCCTTCAGGCTTAGCAGCTCCTTCAGGCGGCGCGGTTCATAAATAAAAATCAGGAAATGTCCACGAATATAAAAATGAAACTTGACATCAAAGCTCAGCAGTATGAGCGAATGAATGCCGGCAGATGAGCAGGTTTATCCCAGTCAGGAGCTCAGTTTGTGTATACAGTCTCTGGTGAGGAGCAACAGGAAATTCCATAATATGCAGCAGAAATCATGAGTTGGTTTGACCTCAGAAAACATATGATTCAGTCCCCTGAGCAACCAGGAGATCAATGACACATCAATCATGAGAAAGTAAAAAACCTTTAGTTGTTTAATTTGTCTTTTCCTCTCTTAGAGTTTGTATTTTCCTTTCCTTTTACAGATGGCAGGTAGCTGGTTCTGAACTGAATGTCAAAACTTCTACTGAGCATCAGAAGTGGTGGAAAGTAACTAAGTACATTTATTTGAGTACTGCACTTAGGAATAAATGAAGAGTATATGTACTTTACTCGAGTGTTTCCATTTTACACAGCTTTATACTTTTGCTCCACCACATCTCAAAGGGCCAATACTGTATTTTTTACTCCACTATATTTCTCTCACAGCTTCAGTTACTAGTTACTTTTTCAGATTACAAGTTCTCACACCCTTCCTTGCTGGTGAAAACCATATATCTGCAAATTTTGTGATTTTACATTTGATAGTCTCCTCCTTCTTAAATAACATCTTTAAAAACCCTCTTGGCTCAGCTGCGCCATGTGTCACCACAAAGCCGAAAACATGCTGTTTAAATAACTTCACAGAGACACACATGCAAACATATGAGCATTTAATAGAATATAATGCACTGCTGTAAATTAAACCATAAAGTTGTCACAACTATCTCAGAATTAAACATGTACAGCACTAAAATGCAACATACACAATAATGCAGCAGTAACATCAGATTTAATGGCAAAACACTGAAAGGGAACATATTAATTTTTATCCTTTAAGCACAAAAGGATTTAAATTGCTTCCTCCACCACTGGTGGAAAATAACTAAGCAGGCTACATTTGATCAGGACCTTTAATTTCTATTTTTACCTTTAAGTATCAGGGCCCAACCAATGTATCTGTTTGCTGATATGATCGGATGATATTGGCCTATTGCACATATACAAGTATATATTACTTTTTTGGATATGCACTGATATTAAAATTGATTTTTAAGGTTGAAAAAAAATGCTTGGACTAGTGATTTAACTGATGTAATTATGTAGTTTGTCCAGCAGAGGGCGGTCTGTTGTTCAGTAACTAATAAGTAAAGTGTTTGCTGTTCAGTGCACTGATGTTTGGAATAAAGTTTGTTAAAATGTCAGATATCCTGCCGCCATTACATATCTCTGTCACAAGTATTTGATAACCACATTCAGCTGCTATTATGTATGTATAATATCAGCTGATATATCTGATATCGGGATTTTCTTGCTCCCTAATATCAGTCGGCATCAGTCCCAGAAATCCCATATTGGTCAGGCCACAATTTTTCATTGCAGTGCTGGTACTTAAAGCTGAGATCAGCAGTTTATTTTTGGTGTTGTCGGGCAAAAATTCCATGGTAACCTTTCAGCATATTGTAAGTCTAGGTGATCTTGTGATTTAAAACTGGGCTATGATGACTTGACAAGCTGAGCTGCAGGCGACACCGTCAGCCAGCTTGAGTCGAGCCTAGACGGACCAGTTTACACCGCTGCAACTTTAACTGCAACTGTTTTGTGTCGTTGTGAATCTTTGGTGTAAAGTGGCCTTAAAGAGAGAAGCAACAAAAAACTAAATAAAACTCGTGCCAGAGCAAAAACAGGGAGGGAAGGGGGCAACAGAGTTGCTTCCTTAGGAGTTTCATGCTACAGCTAGCTTGATTTCCCCAGCATTAAGCAGTAAAAAATTTAAGCGGCTTTCTGAAAGCAAAATTTTTGCTAAATATACAAGTCTAACAATACAGAAGAAGAAGAAAAATGAGTCTTCAGGGTCAGGAAATCATTTGAACACACACTCAGAGGTAACAGGAATGATGCCTTCATGTACAGCAGCGGCTGGAGGATTATTCAGCGCTTGCTGAGTTTTTTCCTCGCTCTGGGTGCTTTCCAGTTTGGTTTTTCTCCGTAGTCTTTTGAGTCTGCCTATTTTTACCCAGACGCTCTGGAAAGGCACATTGGGTGGGCTTCTCTCTGCCGTCATCAGGACAGGAGAGACCAGGACCGACCCGTCATAACAACATTTCCTAGTTTATCATGCCGGCAAACTGGTTTATATCTGAAAAGCAGGACGCTCTGGGGTGCTGTTACTTTATAGGTACACACACACACACACACGGAAACACTCTGCCTGACCAAAACCTGGAGGTAGAGTCATCGACTTTGTTCGCGTGTGTGTGTGTGTGCACAACACCTTTACACACACACACACGCACGCACACACAAACAGTATCATTAATAAGGCCTGGGAGCTGTTGCTGTGTGAGAGGTAATTACTCCATGCAGCTCAGCAAAGCTTTGATGGAAAGTTTTAAACTAACTGGCTCGACTGTGAGAAGCCTCGACTCTGCTGCTTTTTAACAAGAACTCTTTATGGCTCCTCTTCTCTCTCTTAAACACTTCAGTTTCATGCATCCCGGAAAGAGTTTATGTCTTTTTTTAAAACTTGGGCAAGCTAATATACAAGTAACGGGCTTAATTTGCATGATCACATTGCTGTACGTGCTGTCAAATCCACTGTGAGACGTTCAGAAGTGTTTTCTTTCCTGCTGGCGAAGCAGTGCTGCTTTATGGCACTGAGGTTGGCCTGCTTTGTCTGCACGCTGCATCTGACTCATGTGGGAGCGCGCTGGGTGAGATGACGGCTTCCCTTCTCAAACCACTAACAGCCAGTTGTGTGTGTACTGCAAGAGGTCTGGTCCACAGCCTGTGTGTGATGTGTCTGCTGTGGTAGCAGAGTGGTAGTTTGCGCAGGCTGCACACGCTCGCCTGTTGACTTTCGAGCCTGATTGCTGATCCTTTTCCAGCTGCTGCTCCCAAAAAAAGTGGTGTATTTTTGGAACATCATTACTCAGGATCTATGTTTTTAGCCGGAGCCATGTAAGGTACTTTGGTACAGATGCTTTTGGAGGCATCATGCTCCAAAAAAGAGGACTTATTGCTGCACACAGTGGAGATAAACCTGAAATGGAAGGAGGTGATGGTCTCTCCCCTGGATCCAAAATAGTTAAACTAACATAATCAGCGATTTGGCAACCCGAGTGTGATGTTCACTGAATTGCTGCTCTGGGCAAAATAAGCCAATCTAATCCCTGCTTTGACATCACTGCTCTGGGTACACTCTCACACACGCACGTTTATACACATTTGAGTGTTTCGTTGGTGTGAGTCAGCAAAAGTTCAAAGACAAACAATGCAAATGTATGAACGGTGTGAGAGGATTGTGTAAACTATTTAAGAATTTTCAACTGATCTGTAAAGAATTATTGCTAACAACTATTCATGTCCATCTTTTTTTGGCCTTGTATTGCTTACATTTACTCAATTAGCCTAATATTAAAAAACTAAGTTTTTATTATTCTAGCCAAGCCAGTGTCATCCACCACTTTGGTAAGGACTCAAATATTTTGGCAACGAGCCTATTGGATAAATTCACAATCAGTTTGGTACATACATACATCCACTTTCCCGTAAGGATTGCTGTAACCACTTTGGTGATCCCTTAACTCTTTATATAGCTTCTTTAAAGGTAAATTTGTCAATAACTTTGCATTGTGGGCAAATACCCCCCAAACTGACATTTACATTAGCCTGAGGTACATTTTTAGCATGCCAACAAACCAATTTAACTGGTAAAAAAGTAAACTTACACTACTAAATGTCAGCATGGTAGCATTTTTACTGTGAGCATGCTAGCTTGCCATTAGCGTTTCGCTTAAAGCAACATTGTAGCTAAGTTTAGCATTAGCATGTTATTTGTCTTTATGTTTTTGTTTTTGAAAAAAATTTCAATAAGATTTTGATCATTTTAGTAATTTTTTTTAAACCCTAATTATCAATTAGCCTGTTTGTAGTACTTTTAGTTGGAGAGAGGTGTGATTCAAAGGCAGACTGTTGCTTATGTAGGCCTAAATGTTTGAGCGAGTTGGTTTTTTCAAATTTTCTGCTTCTTTTAACTTCAATTGCACTATAATTCATAGACAAATGTTACAGTTTTTACGTCAACTACATTTTTAAGAATATAAATTAAGGTTTTACTTTACAATTCATGTAAATAGGCTTATGCAAAATATAATTTAAAAAAATATTATTTTGGATAAGACTATCTTATATTGATCCCAGAGGGAAACCTAGCAGTATGTAAAGTAATAAAATAATTAGAAAATTCTCTCTCTCTCTCTCTCTCTCTCTCTCTCTCTCTCTCTCTATATATATATATATATATATATATATATATATATAT
>JAQLOL010000017.1:3505250-3524037 GCA_029783665.1 Naso thynnoides | reverse complement strand
AAAAACAGAATATTTATAAATTGTGGTATTGCTACTTTTTCTTTTAAATAAAAGATCTGAATACTTCCTTTAGGGGAAGTTAGTAGTTTATTTAGTTTTGCAGGATTCTTCTCAATCAAACAAATAAAAATGGTGTCCAACATATTAACAGAGGGGTTCTCAGGTATGTAGGCTATTTATGTTTGTAAACAGCAAACAGAGCATCAAGGTCTGCAGCCATACTAGGTTATAAGGCCTAGAGATTTCACTCCACCACAACAACATTAGAGATGCCTTCAAGACCGATGCATTACGTAACAGAGGATCCATAACTCAGCCACAGAAATTATAATACTCTGTTGCCATGGATATGGCTTCCCAGCGGGCCTCCCCTGTACTCCAAAAGAGGAGCGACCTCGATTATTACATGCAAGCTGCTCCCAAGCAGCACAAAGATGGGACTGAGTTAACGTAACGAAAAAAGTGACTTTGGATACAAGAAAAAGGGTGATATTGACCTGGAGAGAAGGCAATGAATCACCTACTTTTATACAAGAGGAAAAATTTCTGTTTAACTTCTGATATTCCTGTCACTGTTAGAGGAGGAAAGTGCGGGGAAAAAGTTTAATAGGCCTACCCTGTAAAATGCAAAAAAAACAAACAAAACAAAAAAGATTCATGAAATAAAATTTTAATAACATCTTATCCATGATAAGGAGATTTAAAAAAAAAAAACAGTAGTTCCTAACTGGGGCTATAACATTTTGCTAATGCTAAAGTTACTTCTACATTTACGTTGGATTTACAAATTTATACAGAAAGTTTTTGGAGTAACATTAACTAAAAGTTAGCTTAACTAGTTTGGAAAACGTAAATGTAAATTGAACTGAATATAAGTTGAAAATGGACTATAGCTAAAACTTGTTAGCAAGTAAGCAGAGGAATCTGAACAGCTAAGCTAGCTAACTTAGTCATAGGTAGCATACAGTAAGCTAACGGGAAAGTACCTGAAAAAAGTAACTGGCCTATATTAGGTAACTAAAAGTAAATAGTTTAAATACTGTTACTAGGTAAGGTAAAACTAAAGGCTTAATAATTTCAAAGAGCTAGCTAATAGCAATTGGTTAAATGTTAAAATAGACAGTTTTATCAGTTAGCCTAAGTAACAAATTCAAAGCAAGGTTATTAATACGGCACCTTTTAACAATAAGACTGTTCAGTGCTTATGTAATATATTAACGGCATTAAGATAAGATATGAATGAAACAAGGCCATATAAGAAGTCACTTTTAACAAGATTCAAAACCTAGAAAAAAAGATAGAGTAAAACAAACAGAATAATTACTATATTAGGCCTACTATTCACAAAGCGAGATAAATTGTTAGATAAATAGTTAAAATAGAATTATTAGATTAAATGGTGAGAACAGGATGAGCTTAATTAGTAAACTGGTATTATATTGACTTGTTAAGCTACTTCTACCCCAAGTAATAGTAATACAAAGGCAGACTTGACCAAACAGACTTAAACATTTGCAAAATCAATAATTAAATCATTTTGTTAAAAATACCACAGGAACATGAAGGATGTCAAAGTGCTACTTCAGTTCTACAGGGCTATGAGGGTATGTAGACATAAATGCTTTTGCACTATGATTAAATATTGGCTGCCAACAATAAATTTGATAATTGGATAATACTGTTTAAATTAAGAATAAACTGTTACAAAAGCACCTGGCCTTTGACATCCTGGAAGATTTTATTTCCCCTTTGGCAGTAACCAAAATATTCCAATGCAAACGACTGGTGTAACGCTGTTTGTCAAAGCTGTTTTTTCCTTTGCTGACTTACAATCTAATACAAATCTTGGCAGTGGTGAAGTTTAGTCATGTTTTAACCATTCAAGCCCAGAATCAAATCCTTTCAAAATTTCTCTGTGAACTTCACTGAGCCTTCAAAGGAGCCTTGGGTTATAAAAGGAACCAGTGAGAGCTGCCTGAAGTCACAGCAGAGCTGTGTCATCTACCTGCGCTTTGTGAATAATAACTGCCTCTGCCTGCAGATGTATCCCATATAGAAACTGCTTAGCATATTATAGTAATCAAGTCAGCTCAAACCAGGCACTGGTGTCATAGTTTTGCCTGTGGGTGGCTGCTGAGATGCAAAATCAAATATCAAGTAATGGAAATAAAAGCATATTGGATTAGAGAAGGCTGCGCGGAAGGCGTTTCATGTTGCAATGAGGAGAAATTGGATAAAAATGTTTGTTTCATTTTGCCATTTCTGGTTATGGAAAGCGTTGAATAATGGAAGGAAAGTTAGTCATGTTGATGTAGAATCACATTCAGCAAACAGCTTTTTGTCATTAGCGATTATGAAACAAATAGTGTAGGAACCCAGTATAAAATGTGCAAAACATAGGATTATTTTATTGACATAACTGAGATGTTTGCTCACTTGATGGGCTTGAATTGTGCTTTTTTGCAATTCTGTTTCCTTTTACACTGAACTGAGTAAACCCACTATCTACACATGAATATCAGTGCCTGTTCAAGCTTGTTCGATCCCTGAAAAGTAGTTCAGCATGTACACTTTGCAGGGATGTTATAGAAAAACAACACAAGGACTGCAACAAATCATGCAATAATATTAAAGAGGCGTTATTCATAACATAGAAGAAATGACAATATTACACATCATATATTCAGATGAAGGATAAGTATTATAACCTTCTGTATTTATATTACAGGGATGTTACTGTGGCTTGAGTTACAATAAACTTGCTACTGACACAATAAATTCCGATATATGGAGTATTGAGATGCTATACTTTGATGTAAAGTACAACAAAATAGAATGAAGGTCACATAAACTCACCATATAGACACTATAAGAGACTATAACAGCATTGTGGATCTGAATGTTGTTCCCATGGTCAATAAAACTGAGATAGAGCAAGAAAACCATATTAAAAACTCATTGTGTACCACAGACATGCTGGCCTCTATATGACTATTATACAGCAGTTAAAGTGAAATTAAAACAAAGTAATGACAACATTAGACACTTAGAAACAGAAACAGCATGCTGGAATATTACAGAGATATTTGTCATAATAATTGGTGGAGAGCATTTAAGTGCATTTGGTACAATTTTAAGGTGCATGTATTCGACTATTTTCATTTCCTGCTACTCCACTACATTCCAAAGGGGAGTGGGGATGCATGAGATTTTATTTTTTGCTGATATCCGATATGCAGATGTTTTACAACTCATTTAGCCGATAATCAATACTGCTACCCATATATAAGTATATTTTTTTCTCATACCTAATTGCAGAGATCATTAAGTCTATTCTGTAGTGGAATTAACATACAGTATTATTATTCTATTATTATATATTATTATAACATACTCTTGCTATGTTGGCCTGCTGGCAAATGCAGGTGTAAAATACGAGGCTTAAAATGATGTAACATTCATTCTTTGTGCAAAAGAAGAAAAATACTTGAACTTACATCATGTAAAACATGTTTATGACAATAGCTATTAAACAAAACTACTAAGATACATCCTACTTAAAACTGGATGATGCTCCCCCTGAGACGATCAGAACAATAAACACAACCAGAGCCTTTTTCACAAGTGACAAAGTTAGTAAATATAACATCTGTCCACAGGGAACATGTGAAACATGATGTTGACTTGGGCGTTTAATCAAGGAAACAGTATCCTGTTATTTTATTGGTTATTATATTGACAGATATTGATGTGCTGGCTGATATCCGATATTTAATTTTAAAGCCATTGTGCATCCGTAAAGGAGAGTATTTTACGTTTAACTCCATCACATTTATTTGATAACTTCAGTATCTACTCAAGTTGCAGGTTGATATTAAAGGTGCTGTAGGTGATATTTAATTTTTTTTCCCATGTAATTTTTTAAGAAGTGTTAAAAAGCTCCACACTCAGACAGGCATCACATATCAAGTGTTTTGTCAGCAACGTGGCTTCTCTGCTCTGCCGTACACAATCAAAGACATTTTCTGGTATCCCACTCCCACTCTCGTCCAATCAGGAGAGAGGATTCCAGAAATGTATTTTCGGTTTTACTGCCAAACGGAGAGACTTTGAGACCCACATTACTGACCAAACTCTATTATCAGTGTTGGCTGTCAGAATGAGGAGCTATTTGACACTTATTTTAACAAAGTGTAAATCACCAACAGTACCTTTAAAATTGCAGAATATAAATAACAAATAAAAGATGATGTAGTAATATAAGTTAAGCTAACTTGCTTTATTCTAGTAGTTTACTAGCAGCAGTGTAACACATTATAATTTGCATGATGATTCCTCTTACTTTTGGCTGTATTTTTAATGCTAATGCTTTTATACTTATTGTGCATGTATGACTGTCGCTACTTTTACTTCAGCAACAGATCTAAGTACTTGTTCCACCCTGCCTTTAAACACAGGACACGCCCATAGACACTCTCATTATTAATGACACAGCCATAACTTCACCCTTTTATCCAAAGCAGCACATATACACACACACATATGAAGCTGTACACTAGCAGATAATCACATTTTCATCAGGCTAAGCCCGCCCCTGTAAAGTAGGGGCGCTCCATGTGACGCTGGGGCTATAACAAAAATCCAGTATGGCGGAATCTGTCAGGAGATGAATTTCTTCGTTCCCCCCTGCGCTGAAAAACAAGCCCCAGCCTTAACATGGGAGAGGAGTAAAAGCCCTGTGGGACACATGTTGGGACGCCTGGCTTCCTCCTGACCCGTGTAGGTGAGCTGTTGGTGTGTTTGTGTCCTCTCGGGATGAATGTGTGGCCGAGCTGCGCCGCTTTGATGTTGATATTCAGGCAGGGATGCGATGCACAGACAGGAATCATCAAAACAATGTCCGGCTGAAGTTTCCACTCCGCTCCGCTTCGGCTTCGGCTTCCCGCTTCGCCTCTCACGGCTTCGCAACCACACGAGCCGTGTTCACTTCCAACAGGAGTGACTTCGCGTTTTAAAACCATTTAGCTGAAAATTTCCATACGGTTTGTTGCACTGTAGCGGGCGGGAAGTGTGTAGGCAACAAGGGGGGGGGGGGAATGGACAGGCGATGTTTATTATGCCGATTGTTGCTAAGCTATTTTTAGTGCACGGCCGAGCCTAGGGCTATAATGCAATATACATTGTCCCAACGCGCCTCTATCGGCTTATAGCTGCGTTATTAGAGATAATAATTCGTTAAATGAAGGCACAGGCCTGCGTGAGTGTGTGTTAGTGTGTGTGTGAATGGTTCGGGATGGGCGGTGGTAATTCTCTGCATGCGTCAATCTCTTTTTTTGTGAATGGGGGCGTACGGGCTGCTCAGGCAACATCAAAGCAGCGAACGAGTATTATGGCTGTTTTTTTAGTGACATGAGACGGCTTCTCGCGGGAAATATTAGTCCGACATGGTGAATTTTGTCGTCACTACGGATGAAATCTCTCATATATGTAAGGAGTTGTTATGTGAGGGAGTTTGAGTTTGAACTGGAGTGTACTCACCTTTTTGTGACTGACATTCAGAGCAGCTCAGTGTCATAGGGCATCGGATTTTTAAGGCCTACGCCGACATAAGGGAGTAAGAAAATTCCGATATCCGATATATCGATCTTTAACTAATATTTTGGATGTTGTTATCAAATACATACAACAAAGACACATTATGGAGGGAGGAAATCGAACGAACTTTCTTCCAAACATCAGAGTACTGACAAGTAAACGCTTCACTTTTGATCAATTAAATAATAGACCGCCCTCTGCTGGACAAACTGAGTGATTACACCATTTTAAATCACAAGTCCAAGCTTTTTCTCCAGCCTTAAGTAACAGTTTTAGTATCGGCACTTATCGGAGAACGTGTACGCTGATACCGATACATCTGCGATGCACCGATATCGGTCCATAATATCGGCAAACTGCTACATCTGTCGGGCCCTATAAATGCAAGTTATTAGCTTATGTGAAGGGAATTTAGGCTTTTTTTTTTTTTTTTTGCTAGTTTTGGTGTAATTTTCCACCACAACCCTGTATTTTTTTTAACCCATTTTCCAGGTCTTTGTCTTAAGTATTTCTTCTTTTTGCGCTTCAGGGCTTGTCTCCCCAGATATGTCACCTTGTATCAGGCAAGCTCTTTTTGGGACAATGGCCTAGAACACACTCACACACACAAACACACACACACACACACACACACACGAGACAGATGAGATGCCCTGGGAGAATGGTGTTGCATGAAGCCCCCTGTAGTGTCAGCTACTCGCTGTGACACACGTTCGCCTCCCTCCGCTCCTTGCTTTTCCATCACAAAGAGCAAGTGTGCGTGCACTGTGCAGTGACCGACTTTTTTGGGGGCAATTTGTCCTGCGGCTGCACTGTCTGGCCCTCTTGTCTTGAGACCCACCCCCCTAAGTGCGCGCACACACACACATACACACACACACACACGCATCCTCCCTGCTTCAGAGGACCTCTGAGACCTTTGCCAACACACACACAAGGGCGTGAACATGCACACTACCCCCATGCCTCCGCCGCCGCCGCACCCCAACCTGCCCTCGGGCCATTTTACCCCCTTTCTATTTGTGGTGATACAGTCGACTTGATGCTTTGGGCTCAAGCCGTGATTACATCTGACACTTGTGCTCCGGGCTCGAGGGATTCAGGCGACTCCCCGAAAACAAAGAGAAGGACAGCCTTTTTTTTTTCCCCAGTAATAACAAAAAGACTAATCACTTTCCTTCAAAATAAAAATAATTTATGTAATTTATCCCCCAAACAAATAATTAAAAAAAGGTTTCAACTCTTATATCCGCATGTTCATGAGACTAACAGAGCAGTTTCATCCGTTTCTACAGTCAAAGTACTTTGTCTGTATTCTTCCCAAATGTTGGGGCGACTCAGTCAAAAAAAACCTTTGCTATTCTATATGTAAGCATTCGTTCAATCTTGCTGTCGCCTTCACTTTTCGACTGTGCTCTTGTATTTGCTTGGCCTAAATTATTTACTGAGAAAAACTTTTGTGGTCAATTTCAAGGAGCAGGATTCCATTATCGGTTAGATTAAAAAAGGAAATATTTATGTAAAAGTTGTTTACTAAACACTTCATTTCAAGTGATGGCATTCTTAAAGTTGTTTACAAGCTGAAAATATTACTTCATCATTGATCAGTTGATCCACAGAAAAGGAATAGTCAATAATCAGAATTAAAGGATAGATTTCCTGAATCCTCTTTAAATGCTCAAACTTCTCTCGTGTCTTAACATTACATGATCTTAAACTGAATATCTTTGAATTCTGGATTGTTCATCTGTAAGGTGCTAAAATGTGTAGCGAGCATCTTTTTTAATACCCAGTTACTTATATGTAGTTCATTTTTATCCTAATCATCCTCAGCTGTAGTTTTAGATAGTCTAAAATTGGAATATAATTTCTTTAAACTGTCAAAGTTTCTCTAACAATTACAGACGACTCTGAGAATTTTGTCTATACATGTCACCGAGGATCAGTACTATCAATAACTGGGTAATGAGCTGCGTGTGACATTTATATTTATTAACCAGTCCTCTCTTTCTCTCCTGATACTGATTCTGATCCCTCAACTCATCAGACATCGGCACTCTGTTTTCCACAAGTTTAAAATCTGTATCTGTACTGTGAAGTTCACACGAGGCCTCAGATGTTTAGCCGCCCATTCAAACTGCATAAATCTACCTGATAATGAAAACAATGACCTAATGTAGATCAGTAAACATCAGACCATCTTAATAAACTCCAAACTGCTGCCTGAAATCAGTCTAACAAAATGTTGTTTATAAGCAGCAGTGATGCATGTTTCTTGTTTGTGTGGATTCCAAACCAGCGTGAATATAAACCTCTCAAAATCAGATTAGAAACGGTGATGCTGCGTCAGAAGTTAGATGATATGTTTTAAAAGAAAAACAGTGACATGGTCCTTTTCTCCTCTCTGATAGGTTGGCACTGGTGTGAGACTGCGATCTGATTGGAGTAGCCAAATCAAAATCCTCATGGGGATTGGCTGCTGCCGCTGGATGTCTGCTTCCTGTTTCCAGCCCTGAGGGATTCTTGAGGGACCGTCCTGCGTGTTGGATCAGCCTGAATACACACACACACACACACACACACACGCACACGCACGCACACACACACGCACACACACGCACACACACACACACAAACTTCCAGACATCTGCAGTTTTGGCAGGATAACAGCCCTCTGATTGCTGCCCAATAAATCGCATCTGCACTTGCACAAACACACATCTGTTCTACAACACACACACCAAGCCGTGTGCTCACCTGCCACACCGCGTGGACACCCACCCAACTGACCTGTCAATGATGACATCACACAGCCACCAAGGTAAGAGTAACTTGATTACTATTTTACCTTTTGTTTCCTTTCTGTCAGCATGGAGTTAACCTGCAGGTGAAGTTACAGTGTCACTCACAGTTTAAAGCATTTTGGGGTAATTTTAAGTCTTTTGTGATCACGGATAGCAACAAATATCCAAATCACAATTAAAGTTTGACTTTTAGGAACTTTTTTTTCAACTCTATGTAGATGTTCATTCACGTTTTTTGAAGGTTGAAGTGTCAGTTTGATAGGTGGAGTTGTTCAGCCTGATTTAGGAATCTACTAAATGCTCCTTAAATCAGAGTTTTGCTGACTTTAATTTAGGGCTGCGCAATAATTGTAAAGAAAAATCAAAATCTCAATTCATACATACATGCGATCTCATTTTTAAATGATGATGATTCGCCTGCCAGCATGTATTCAGATCAGGCAGCATTCACATGTTCACTTATACACTTTACAACAATCCGAGATGCTCTATCAGTCGCACTCACACACTCAGTACGTTTACATGACGTGAAAGAAAATTGATTTATTGAAATTAACTAAATTGAATCTCTCACAGTCGAGCTAACACACCAGATAATGCTGTTTGGAGTCAAAGTACTTCTGCATGTGTACGCCTCAACAGGACCTGGACTAGCCTTTATAATCTGTGAACGATGGACAGTCCCTGCAGCGTCTTTGACCTGGAACTTGAACAGCATAAATTTGTAGAAGAAAGCCGTGAAGAAAATAAAAAGCACGAGAGGAAGTGTGCATTGACTTTGTACCAAAAGTAAAGCGTAGATATGAAGTGTACAGCGCTGTAAAGCTGTCCATGTTTTCACCGTTAAACATGGATTTTGTTGGCTGCTTGCTAACTTGTTTGTAGCTTGTTTGGCTAACCGGAAGAAGGTCCAATAGCAACCAGCTGAACAGGGTATAAGTCCGACAATAAATCGATTCTTCCTCGGCGCATGTATACAGGGACAAGAAGTCCAATTAAATGGCCTAATGGAGCTAAAACCGTAGCTCGACTCAGATTCAGCCGTACAACTCAGTCAGCTCTCTCATTTCTCTCCCTCATTCACGGCGCTCTGCTGGAATTCACTGTTGCTATAGTAGCCAGACACAGCGTCGGCAGTGTCACGTGTAGATAACCAGAAAGGAGGCAGAAGTCAGTTTACGTGATGGAGTTTCAGCTGCATTTTACATGTGAAAGAAAAAAGAAAGAGGAAAATCCCGGTGGCGACCGTGAGAGTAATGATGCACTCGTGTTGAAAAAAGCAGGACATTCCTCCTTTTTCGGACGTAAACGTGATGATGATGCAAAAGGAATAATGAGCAATGCAAGCGAGCAGCGCTCTTGCATTGTCGCAGCATTGCGAGGTAACACTAATGCAATTAATTTCACTTTAGTGCAACAATATCCGCCAAGAATGCTGATGAAACCCCAGAGATTAATTTGAATAAACCAGGTTTAAAAGTGAGAGAAACGCAGGCAGAAAATGGAATTTTGTAGCATTTTCTTAGCCTGTGCTTGAAAGAAACACTAATCCTTCACCGCTGCCGAATCTGAAAATTTCCATCTCCATACAGTCGCGTAAAGGGAAACCTCTCCGCCGCTCCATCTGCAACACCGATCACTGTGACCATTTAAACAGACACATCGCAGCTCACTAAACGCAATAAAACATTTTCGTCTGGTCTTATGAGTGTTAATTGGCTCGATCCGATATGAATGAGCTCCAGAGGGCGAGAGAAAAAGGCCATAACGCGGACTCATCAAGAGAGACGACCTTCCTCTTTGAAACCTCGTCGAGCTCGGTTGAGAAGCTTCCGTTTGTGTGTCGGTGAGCTGGTGAACTCTTTGGTAAGCGGCGGACGGATGAGCAGGTTCGCTTCCTGCACAGGTCGGTCGGCGTGGTACCTGACAGTGTCAACCGTGTTTACTTTGTACACCTGGGAGTGTGTGCGCGATAAATACCACAGCTGAGGCGACCGGCGGGCCCAGAGAGATATGAATGAGCCGCGGCCTGAGCCGTCACTCATCCGACATCTCCATCACTGACACCCGTGAACACACCGTGAAGGGAAGAGCAGATATCTGTTACTCTGGAGCGCGCGTCTGCTCCTTAAGTTGCTTCTGGCTGTGGTGTGGCGTCACTCCTCCCGTCTCCAGGTCGGCCCGAGCGCATCATATTGTTAGATCGACCTCAGATTAGTGCGGCTCAGCGGTTACCACTAGACAGCCGGTTCTGATTCCTGCACACTTTCACTCGTCTCCTCTTCAAACAGCACGGACGAAATGAATGTCCTGCTAATCCGAAGAAATGATTTTGAGAGTGACGTGTTCAGCACTTTGGAATAAATGATAATATGCACTGAAATTTGATAAATATTTGAGCAAGTTAAGAAAATATTTGAACTTCTGTGATTACGTCAAAGAACAAAATTGTGTCTCTTACTGATATTATGCCTTATGGCCCTTTTTGACGATCTATGGCGCGTAGTCTAATGTAAAGTGCATCCAAGTCCACTTTGCTATTTAGACGACTCATTGTCTGGGCATGAATCAATTTGCTTTGTCAGCTAATTGGGTTCAGAATCGTCACTTTTTCTAAGTTAAGATGCAATATTATCACGATATTGTGATATGTTGAGTATTGCGATATCGTATATTGCGATTTCTTAAAACTTTTTTCAACTGTTCATCTTTTTCCACGAGTAAAACTTCATCACCTTGTCCTGTTTTATCTAAGAACAGAAAGTTTTCAGTTTATTCATCTTTTCTTATTGCATTTTTTATTACCTCATCAGACGCTTAGCACCATCTAGTGGACCGAAAAGTCAGTTTATTTTTTAGTATTCTTTTACCCAAAAAGATGAGTTTGTATATGACACAGTTGTTAAGAATGTATGTAATAAAGTATCGATACTTGGTGTCCATAAATCAATACAATGTCGTTTTGCAAAATATCGTGTTATTACACTCTATCAATTTTTTTGATAATTAATCATAGGTGCGTTTGGGCGTAACGTGTGTCCGTGTGTCGTCTCTCATCCCCTTCAAGAGCCAGAAGAGCTTCGACAAGGCGTGTCGCTTTTTAGACGGCAGACACAATCTGTCACAGAAGAGAGCTCTTTGGCACCAAGGTACACGAGCAGCTCGTCTGCGGGAGCATCAGTCATTTATCGAAGCTTCCTGAGGTGAGGCAGGCGTGTGAGGAGAGGATCCTCGTCTTCTGGTGTCACCAGAACAGCAGCACAAAGCTGAAGGAGATGTAATGATGTCAGGAGACGAGGAAAACAAAAGCTTCACGCACTAACGCACTGATAGGCTTTTTAACTTATTATGAGGAGTTGCTGTGCGTCCCCGTGTGTCACAAGCAGAATGTACGCGTCTTGTGAACGCGCCTGTGTACGCTTACCTGAAGAGTGCACCTTGTAAAAAACAGGACAACATTGCAGGTGCCAGAAGAAATGCGCCAACGATGCGCCTGAACGCACCTTCTTTTAAGACCAAAACTCTCATTGTCGTACAGATTAGCAGAAGGACACTTTACTATTTAGAGGACGTGGCGCTAGGTGTTAAAAAAAACCACAAACACAACTGATTCAGTTGGAGAAGAGCAAAAAAACTTGCGCTGAGCTGAGCGCTGCCTTTACGTCAGGTGGAAGATAGAGCCTGTAGTCGTTTTTTTCTTATTTGTCTTTTTTTGGCTGAGAAGTTAGAAGTTTTTAAAAATATGGAAATTAAACCAGACATTCCTGCTCTAGACTATTAAGATTTTGATTATATTTGATCGCCAGCTTTTAAGAAATTATGTTTTTATCCAAAAAGCTTTGAAAAAGCCTTATCATACCCAAACTGAAGGCTGCTTTGTGTCTGGGTGCTTTTGTGATTTTGAGTCACAAGTTTTTTAGAAAATGTTAAAAAGAATAAATCAAATGATTCATGCACACTGATAATCTCGCCCTGCAGTAATTTGTGTCTAATTCATTTGACAGGGTTTGTACAAAGTCTTAAAAGTTTGCTTAGTTTTAACAGTTCTGTTTTCTAGGCTACAAATATGCTTGAATGTGAGCAGACCCCTAGAAAATGTTGTGATTTTTAACAAAATCTTTCCTCGTGCAATCCCCCATGTGAATCAGAAATATTTTTTTATTTAAAACTAAACAATCCTGACTTTGTATTTGTTTGTCTTCTGTCCTTGAAATGAGAGAGATTTAAAAAAAAAAAACAGATGGTAAACTGAAGGGAGCGATTACTGTGGAGGCTATTTTGTGAACTTTAGGTTTTGCGATTGCATTTTTAGTAAAAATTTAGACAAAGGCCTGATGAGTTTTGATTTTTTTTAATGGTTTATGGATCTTGAAAGTGCTTTAAAAAGCTGAATTTTACTATTAAAAAGCTGTAGGACCCCTGTTTCATGATAGTACGTATATGCTTGTTGTTCTATGCATTTTTGATTTTTGTAATTTAAAATAATAAATACTGTCTTAAAGTCTACAAAAGGTTAAAAAATTAAGTTGTAATATGTAAATTAAGGCACTGAATGGACTTTAGTGGTTTAGATGATTAAGTGATATTATTTTTTGTCAGATTACTTCAGAAACGGTCAAAACTGAAGCATTAGAGATATCCTGACATTTTGTCCCTTGTTTGTGTGTTAGTATGGTTAAAACTCCTAAAACCCTGGGTATTACATTTCCCATAATGCAACTCAGAAGCATCTGCCATCAGCATCCTGTGCAAAAGTAGCCAAAACCCTCTTAAAATATAAGTAGACCTTATTCAAGCAAACTTGTTAAGCCTCTTTGCAGTTAAATATTTGCTTTAATTTCCCTTTTTTCTGGATGATACCTAATTATTATTTTATCATAAGCAAGTCTGTAGGAAGAAGACAAACAGTGATGTTGAATCAGTGCCCAGCTCTGAACACAGCCAAGGTAGAAAAAGGAAACTTTACTCTATTTTGGCTTTGGGCTGCAGCAGCTGATCAAGCAGATAAACTGACCAGTTCCTGTCGAAATATAATAAGATTCGGCCGTTTTTAATTTCTCACCCTGCCCTCCTCTACCTCCAGTCTTCACAGTTTGCTTCCCACGAAAAGGGCCGCGCAGGGGCTACCCGGGATCTTCCCGTCTTCGCCTGCGCTAACTCACCTCTCACCCAAACAAAACAAAACAAAAAAAAGCTGTGATTCGTTGTGCGAGTCCAGGAGAGACGATTTGTACCTGCAGCTGCTGTTTCTCACTGTCTCGTTTGGTCTGAAAAGCCTTCAGAGGAGACGATCTCGGTCCTCAGAGTGCTGCCAAGTGTGGGCGTCAATTTGATGTGTTGCTTCTCTTGTTTGAATGACAGCTCAGAGACGCACTTGTTGGTTGTCGGAGCACAAAGAGAGGCAGAAAGAAGTGGCCAAAAGACATTTAAAGATGGGAGAAGTGAAAAACTGGCCTTGTGGCTTTGGAGGGCTGTGGCTGTAACGTTTATAGAGGTGCAGGGGAAGGAATTTATCCTGTTTTAAGAAATGAATCAAGTTTGATTTCTCTGTTTTTATTGTTCTTTTGAGAATTTATAGATGCCAGAAAATTGATCCTGTAGCTTCTGGTTGTGTCAGGGTTGTCTCCTGTCGCCGCAGCGAAATTGAATTTGTTTTATATTGAATGTAGTTTAACAACATCGACTTTGTTGCTGCGGTGAACAATGAGACTTTCACATCCACGGCTTTTTTTGTACTTTGTGTTTGCAGAACAACTTTTTTCTGAGCTTGCTTTGCAGTTCTTTCCAATCACGTCCTCTAAGCAAAGCCTTAATTAGTGTGAGAGTGTGTGTGTGTGTGTGTGTGTGTTCACCTTCATGCAGCAGCTCTGGCGTGTGTCTGCAAGTGTGCATGCATGCGTGCCTGCATGCTCATGTGCCATTTTTGTAATCTGTAAATGAGCTTACTAGCACGCACATTTTTTGATCCAGGACTTACTCATTTTCTTTATTACAGCAGCGGTGGGATTTTTAGATTAAATATCATTAACCGTAAATCTCTTCCTACAAAAGTGAAATGTAAAACGGTTGGTCGGGTTTATATTTCCCAGAACAAAAGGGGGTCAGACTGATAAGGGCTTCACATCGGTCTCGTTTGCAGGCATATCAGCAAACAGGCTGGAGTGTTTGCACAGGAGTGATTACTCTGTGTACCAAGAGCCTTAGCACGTTAGCTGGCGACATTTGTTTTGCACTTTTGCTTCGCAGTGAGCTAACATGTTGACCGTGTTCGGTTAAACAGGGCGGTTTCTGTGAATGTCACGCTCAGGCGGAGTTGCACTTATCAGTTACAGTTAGGCTAAATATGGAGAACAGTATAATAATGTAAAAAACACACAGATAAAAAACAGAAGCATGATGATTAACTACTAACTAGTGCCACCTGCGTGCCAGAAATATCAGTCCAAAGCAAATTTGTGTCTCCCCCCTTTGTTTGACTTTTGTTTTGAAGGGAGCATAAATAACCAATTTACAATAAAGATTGAAAGTCGCTTTGTTTTGTCAGCTGAAAACTAATAAAAGGTCGATTTTGCTGTCAGAAATGTTTAAATTCAGGGTTCTTCATCAAGCTTTCGCCTCTTTCTAATGATTCTCTGGGGCCCCTCTGTGGTCGTGGTCATTTAAGCACCCATATCAGCTCCCTCTCTTCAGATACAGAGGGAGACTAAGAAACCACATGTATCTGAGTATTTAGAATGAAGGTCAGTGACGGAACAGAGTGATCCTCTAAGAGAAAGCAACTTATGAGATAGTCCAAAATTAAAGGAAAAAGATGAAAAACTGAGTAAGAGTGAAACACGATATTATTATAAGATATTATTGTAAGAAATGTATGATATTGAATTTCAGAGCCGATAACGATAACTGTTATTTATCTGCTTGTTGTGGCCGATACTTAAACCAGTACAATGAAGCTTACCAGAGCGATAAAGGCTGCATGTTTAGATTGTCTCGTTTACTTTGCTTAGAGCTCGAGTTTCCACATTTTTCTGGAAATAAAAAACCTCTGGCGTTTCCATGGGGAAAGCTGGGATAAAATGGATGTGTTTTATGAGGCCATATACACTATGCGAGGTTTTGCATCAAGCGGTAAAGTTTCATTGCGGTTCGGCCTTTGTTTTACATGACAACGACGTGCCAGCGCCCCTGAATCCGCAAACTTTTGATACCGGGTTTCAGAGTACAATCTTTTGGAAACAAGCTTCTTTCCAGCTTTGTAAACTTGCAAAACAGAAAGCCTGCAAAAGCGATGAATGAGCCATTGCTATTGCTAATGCTAGCGCAAGTCGATGCATTCTTTAATAGCCACTACTGAATTCTGAGTAAACACTCCGCAGTGCATCTGAAGCACGTCTAATACGACGACAGTCTGTAGGGGGCAAATACGAGTATTCGTGGTATAACTTTAGAAGCCACACTATGGCTATATTTTTAAAATTTGTGGCTCTTCTCAGTACTTGATGTGTCACACATGCGATGGACAGCTTGCTACGGCTACACCACTTGTACAAACCACATGTCACAATATGAGTTTGACAGTCTAAATCACTTCTAATCATGGAAAACTTAATCATAATTGCGGCGTGGCTAGCGCTAGCCAGCTCTGGTGCTAGCGATGGCCTGTTTTATGATGTCAACTTGTGGTGGCTGGTTTCCTAGCGCTGAGCTTATGTTAGCATAATGTTAGCTAACTAACTAACAGTACTCCAGCTAATGTAACTGGCAAGTACATTACTCATCTACAGTTAGCATCCAGTTTACAACTAACCATGTCTTTGCTGTTCATTCAATGTGTAATCCTAATCTGAATATAAAGTTGGGAATAAAACAAATTTAATCAGTAGCATTTAACATTTAACATTAGCATTTAGGACCCACATGTGATTTGTCCAAGTGGTGTAGCCATAGTTAGCTGTCCAAGATGGCGGACCTCTTGGCACACATCATGTAGCCATCTTGACTCATATCATGTAGCGATAGCTCTGGTAAGGGCTCAGCAGCAACAGGAAGTAAACAACTAAGGCAGATGAGAGCAGCCCTACTAAGCCCTACTAAGCCCTTCTGCGTTTTCAAAAATATCTGAGTTTACACAAACAGCCGAAGGTGCTGCAGAGTACTGAGCTCCTATGGTATATCATAACAAATATATACTGCCTCCTGCTGGCCTGGCATGCATTTTGCAGCGCCTTCGGCTGTTGGTGTAAACTCAGATATTTTTGAAAACGCAGAAGGGCTTAGTAGGGCTGCTCTCATCTTAACATGGCCTTTGAATTACGTTAGCTTGGTAGCTAACTTAACGCTATGTTAACATAGGTTGGACCACACGGCTAACAACGAGCTTGTGACACGTAGGGTGATAAAAGCGCAGCACTGACCACTGATGATTTGCTAAACCCCTAAACTCCACTGTTAGAAATAAAAACAAAGAACAAGGCCAGTTTTAATTTCTTGTATTGATGGAAAAATAAAAGGGTAAATTCAAAGATGGTATACAAATAATTTTATTTTAAGATTGTTATTTTACCATCTTTTTTTGAGAGGACTGGTTCATCCACCACCCTTATTACCTAGCCGTTTTTGGCTTAGACACTGTGAAAGTAGGAGCTGTAAGTAACCTTTTTTTTTAAACTTTAAAAGAGCAGCCATGCTCTCCAGGTGCTCCAGTGTCTTATTAAGGAGGGAAGGTGATGCCACTAGCTGGCAACCATTTGTTTTTGTCTTAGTCAGACATGCACCAGCTTTTCAGGAAAGTCTGCGGTGCTTATGACTGGAACAAGAACTGGGTCTACACATGAGTCACACACACACACACACACACGCACAAACACACACATACACACACACACACACACACACACAGACACACACGCACACACACAGAGGCCAGTAAGTGGTTTGTAAGTAAGTGCCAGGTACGCTGAGTGATAATTTGTGAATGAGAGTTTTGAACTTTACGTCGAGAAATGCAAAAATTAGAAATTAACACATTCCACAAACAAAGCGTGTGTACAGCGTGATATGAACTGTTCAGGTTGGAGTTTTTACTGCTTTATTTTGCATTGTCTGTGTGGGTGGTAGCGCCTTTTATGGCTCCGAACCGGTGAACTTGACACAGTGCTCCTTTCCTCGAAGGCTTAACTGTATCTAGGTTACAAGCGCAACAGTTTCCAGGTTTATACAGACTTGGAATGCAACAAAAACAGTAAAAAAAAAAAAACATCAAATAAAGTAAAATAAACAAATGATTAGTGTCAGGATATTGCAAAAGATTGGGCCGGTATCCAAGATAAGATAACGTCTCTTCAATCCTCAGGCGGTGGGGGATTTGTTGATTTGCATATACAGATTTGTGTCTTGTACAAACTAGTTGTTAGTTTTGTTTGCATGTGTCATAAATAGATTTATGGACACTGTTTAAGGAGGAATACCACTGCACCAAGAATCTACACAGTTTTGTTTACCTACCTACCTAAATACTTGCCCACCCATCCAACTAAGAAATTAACCAACTAACAAACGCAGGGTTGTCTATGATATAATAAAAGTTATTAATGCAGTAAGAGGGATGAAGCAAAAGACTTATTATTATTTCTACTTCTCACCTTATTATATTGTAAGCCCTGAGGGGTGCTGCTTAGGTAATATGAACCCAGTAACCCAATTACTGCAACCTGCCGCCCCAGATTATTTCTCTCTATATGTCAATGTAGACTCGCTGAAGAATTCTCATAAGTTTCTTTTGGAAATCCACATTAATCACTTTTTGCATGGCATTAATTAACACTAAAAGAGGCCATGATGGTCATTTTGACCATTTTCACATTTATTTGTCATGTAACTCTGTTGAATTAAAAATTACACTGTTGCTGGTCCCTGACTTTTCCTAAAAATGTCTATATTTTCATTTAAAGTGTTATTTATACAAATTGCACCAAAGGGAAACAAAATGTGATCATTTCTAACCATTTCAACCACAGGCGGTCTAAATGACCGCACAGACTTTAAATGAAGACTTTAAAGTGTTAAATTGACACATTTTTGTGCAGTGGCATCAGGCCTTTTTATATCGCCATTTCATGCCGCAATATTTTCGCCTCCGTGACGTCTTGCCTTCAATATAAGCATCCCTGTATATGGCGGGATGAAAAGATCCCTCCTCTGTACCGCCTTGGGAAGCAGTAACAGAGGCGTTACAGAGGCGAGATGGGATCAATATAAAACAACCAGAGCGCCATCACGGAACATCGTGTGACGTGTGATGACAGAGTGCCGAGATCAATATTAAAATAACACACAGTCACCTCATTTTCACGCCGTTGCAGGATCAATGTAAAAATCCAAAGGTGTGA
>JAQLOL010000017.1:3482767-3492808 GCA_029783665.1 Naso thynnoides | reverse complement strand
TCTTTCACTCGCCGCAGCACTCGCTTAAGTGCACATGTGCTCTGGTGTTGTTGTTGGGGTTATTTTCCGCACGCCTCCGGCTCGGCTGATAAAATATTGAAATTCACTGGAGTGACTTCATGAGATATTCTCGAAATCTGTTGTCTTGGATACGGAGCTGCTGGGGCCTCCATGTTGGAAGTGTGTGTGACCCGGACAGGTTGGATCGGCTGAGGATGAGGAGATTACACCTGTCTTAGAGCATTCATGCTGCACTCTGTAATAACCCTCCACTGGTTTCCTTAAACACAATGCAAATGCCGCATGAAGAAAGGCTCGAGTGCTTTGCCATCTAATCTTTATGTAATCACATCCTGGTCTTAGGGATGTTCTTAAAGCGACATTTCATCGCAAAACTACTTATTGTGTATCAGTTCCTAATCTATAGCTGTCTTGAATTAAAGGATATATTTTTGTCCTTGCAGTGTTATTCCACGGTAGAAGATTTATTCCAAAAATGCGAGCCACTCACTTTAGCTGCTTTCGCTGGCAGTCTATGGAGATACAATTCAAAACATCAAAATCGTCTAAAAATGTCCGTCTCAACACCTTCATGTGGTATAATCCAAGTCTTCTTGATCATGTCAGAGGCTCAGTATTTCCAAAACACTGATATTTCGGCTAAAAAGCTAGCAAGCACGTGCATTAGAAGTTCCTGAGCTTGAATGAGGAATCCTGCCTCCCTGTTTTGAAAGTATTGAGCCTACAACACGATGAAGAAGACTTGGATTATACCACACGAAGCTTTTAGATGGTTTTGAAACTGTTTCTCCAAACACTGCTGGCAAAAGCAGCTTGCGTTTTTGGGAAAGATCTGTTTGCTGTGGAATAACGCTGGAAGAAAAAAATATTCTTCAATTCAAGACCCCTAAGGGTGGGTAACTGATAAATGAAAAACAGTTTTGCGTGAAATATCGCTTGAATGACTAATTTCACTGATGATTAATTGAATTAAAAACTTAAATCAGTCGACTGGTCTGAAAGAAGGAAAACGCAACTTAATCATAAATCTGTAAGCATTATCTTAATAATGGTTTATATTGTTAAATAACCAGATCGTAATTTAAATGCTGCTTAAATCATATGTGAGAAAAAATTCTCCTAAAAATGTGCTTAAATAAAGCAATAATAGGTTTAACAGACAACAGTAATTATGCTCTGTAAGGTTTAATGGGCTACAGCAGTCGACTAATGACTGAATTTAAGCTTTCTTTGGGATGCAAAACAATAGTCGCTTTGCCTGCAGTGAGCTTCATCACTCAAAGTGAACATCTGAGATGTGCTGGTTCCTTCAGGTGACTCTGCTTTTCTGACAACTTGAGCTTGTTTCAGGCTGTATTTAACCTAAATTTGACCTCAAGGCCAAAAAGGAAAACTCCTTTAATTAACTGTTTTCTGAAATTTTATAAAATTGTATGGCTGTAGTGTATTATGATCTGTTAACAGTATAAAATGTCTCTGGAGTGTGAGAGCTTTATTTGTTTATAAAATGTCAGAAAACCGTGAATTAATGTGTTAAACTTGAATCCACAGATAGTTTGAAAAATGAATCTGGGTCAAAAGAATCTACAGATTGTTTGATGGTGAAAATAATCGGCAGTTTTAGCCATAAACTGAAAAAGACATTAAGGCGACGTGTGGTCATCTTGCATGTTTGATCAGAATTTCTCATCTGTCAGCATAGATTCCAGATTGGAAATGGTGCAGCTAGTGCCAGGTTACGAGGTTCATACGCACAACGTCTTCGTGGAACCGAACATGTTCCTGCACGCGCTGCACCTCAACCTTCACACGTCGCCCCCCTCCACGTCTGACGTGTTGTGTCTCTGCCTCGTCCTCACCCGTCTCTTTCCGCTTAGGCTGCGGCGCTGCAGACCGTTGTCTGATGTCACTGAGACAGCGGCAAGTCGGAGCTTGTTTTTTTTTTTTTTGGCAGAACGAGACTCGCTGCACCTTGACACGTCCCTCCGTCACACCCTCCCCGTTCCTCTCCCTACCCTGTTGGAGTTCTGTCTTGTTTTTCAAGAGGTCACTGTGCTATTCTGGCAATCAGTCGTCACTGCAGGTTTAAAACCAGGAAGAGCTTTTGTCATCTTTAAGAGTTTAAGTTTCCATGAAGGTGAATTTCAGAGCAGTTAAAGAAAGTAACGTACCGGTGGGCTGATGCTCATCCGACCTTTCTTCAGAGATCAATCAGTAAGCAGACCACAGCTACTTTCCTGCAGTCGACAGATGTGCTACTTGTTGCCCCTGCTGCTTAATTCGCCATAAAACTCTGCACAGAATATCTCATATTCTTTGTCATCCCTTTGCATAGTTAAAAAAAAAAGATCTCTTTAGTGAGGCCCCTCTCAACAGCTCTGCTCAGCCCAGGATGACATCTATTAAGCCTAACGAGTGTTGAGCTCAGGCAGCCAGACCGTGGGATATACACTCGGCGAACCGAGTCTCAAATCAGAGACGCCAGCCCTCTGTATTGTCTGGTATAAATAGATCTGCAATTGGAGCCAGAAGAGTTGTGGAGTGCGCCCGAGGGGTTGTAAACAGATTGTGATTTGTTGCGGGGAGATGGAGGGAAGAAAGAGTTGGAGGAAGCGACTGAGCGGAGAAGGACGCAGAGCCGGGCCAGAGGATTGGGCAAGAAGGAGAAGAATGGAGGGTAGAAAGGGAAGGAACCTGCGGAAAAGGAAGGTGGCGTGTGAAGGATGGAGCTGAAGGGAACACTCTGGTGCTGGGATGTTTAAACAGTGTCGTGGAGATTCCCTTTCATGCTTAAAAAGTGTTGAATATCAAACTAAGGGAATCTCTAAAATGCTCAAAGGAAAGAAGAGAACAGGAAGAGAAATGTGAGGTCGACTCTGTTTTCCTTCAGGCTTCATATGCTGAAGGAAACCTCGGAGAAATTGGGTTTGACAAACTTGAACTGAACTGAAATCTTTGTTCCAGGTTAAGGGTGTCAGTTGCGTAAGACTGCGTGAAGCTCCAGTGGTCTGCAGTGAGTCGGCACGTTTGTCTTTGTTTTGGTGTTCTCTCAGTGCCCCCATATTGTCCTCTATCTGACACAAATCAGTAAACTGAGCTACGTGTTTGACGTCACCGCTTATATACAAAGATGCGCTGATATCAGAGTTTATCTTTGTCAAGTGAAGTCCAGGTTAGTCTGACAGGCTTCTCATCGACAGTAAATGTTTTGTACAACCTGCCTTTACACCGTTTCTGGATTGTTTTACTTGTGATCGCGTGTGTGTTTTGATGGAGCCGCAGCCTGCGTGGCTTAGAAATGAAACCAGCAAGTGCCAAAAACTGCAGTTCATCGAATGGCCACTTGAGGCTTGAGTCAATCTCGTAGAGCTCTGTTCTAAAATTCCCAACTTTAAATCAGAAATAAACCAGTTTACAGCCAAGTACAAAAGCTGTTTAACCCGTTCATGACAACTATAAGACAACTACAAAAAATTTCTATGTAACTCACTTATCAATGGGTAAACTTATGCATAATTAAAGGCATGGCTGCTTTGAGTGACAGGAGCCTGAAGCATGAGCCTTTTATTTAACTTGACCTGTCATAGGGCTGCAAGTAATGATTATTTTCATTATTGATTAATCCCCTAATTAGTTTTTAGAATACATGACCAATTGTTTTGGTCAGAAATGTCACAAAGTCCTAGAAAAACTTATTAATGTCGCGTGAATGTATCTCGCTAACAACTGAAAACCCAAAGACATTCAATTTATTATAAATAAGACAAAAAAAGAGGAAACATTTGAAAATTCTCAGATTTAGAAGCTCAAATTTTTTGCACTTTTGTTTGCAAAAAGATCAAATTGCACTTGTGATGCTGCAAAGGCCTCATTGAAGGCAAGTAGAGAAAGGATTAAGACATTAAACCAATGAGTAAAACGTGATTTAGCAAGACAAAGTCAATGAAATGATAGAAAAGTAACACAAAATAAAGAGTCATACCTCCCTGAACTGTAACGTATCCATCCAAACGTGCAGAGGATGTGCACTCAAATCGAATTTGACAAAACTTGAACAGAAAAGCAGCAAATGAACAAAACAAAAGAGCTTTGCAGGTACTGGGATTAGAATAAAAACACAGTAGCAAAGTTTAAGATGTCAAAAGAGAAACAATAACAT
Source organism: Naso thynnoides (assembly GCA_029783665.1). Taxonomy (NCBI): domain Eukaryota; kingdom Metazoa; phylum Chordata; class Actinopteri; order Acanthuriformes; family Acanthuridae; genus Naso; species Naso thynnoides. The sequence goes on along the minus strand of JAQLOL010000017.1, from coordinate 3,488,628 downwards.
AGAGTTGTTTAATGCTAATCCTTAATTTTTTTTATGATCCTCCAGTGTTTAAATATCAGGGGAACCTCCCTGCAGCGAAAGTCCTTACTCGGCTTCACCTGAAACCATTTTGTGGTTATATTTGTTTGGGAAATGCAGGCAAATTCCAGGCCAGGAATGCAAGCACACACTATTAAAACCGCACGGGAGAGAAAGAGAGAGTGAGAGATGGTTATTATAGGGAGAGGATGGGGGGAAGCCAAAGGAGACGAATGGGACGCCTGCAAGTGTGTGGGAGATATTTGATGCACTACGAGCGGCAAGGAGGGTTTTCCTTGGCTGGAGAAGCAAGGAGAGCAGGTCGAACGGGGGAAAGAGCAGAGAGGGTAAGGAGAGAGTGTGTTTGTGTGTGTGTGTGCGTGCCTGTGTGCGTGTGTGTGCGTGCGTGTGTGTGTGTGTGTGACGTTGGTTCATGGAAAAGCAGAGGGCTGCAGAATAAACAGGCTGCATGCCTGAGACTGCCCTGTGATGTCACCACTGGGCAAACGAGGGATGAGGGGAGGAGAAAGAGAGAGAGGGGAGGGAGACAGAGAGAGAGGAGAGAGAGAGAGAGACACGCCCATCAGGTTAAACAGGAGAGGGGATGAACGAAGAGCACCAAAGTGACAGAGGTGCAGAGCAAGAGGACAAGTCAGATGAGCAGGAAGGGAGCGTGCTGTTGATCGCTGTGATACACTGAAGAGGAAGGCAGGAGGTGGAGGTGCAGCGATCAGGAGGAGAGGACGAAGAGAGGAGGCTGCTGAGAAGAGGAGGAGGAGGAGGAGGAGGAGGAGAAGGAAAGCACTGATGGGTATGTTTGAAGGCAGCACTGATTCCCACCTCTCTGTCTCTCTCCCTCTTTGTGCGGCTAGCAATTAGCGCCGCCGGTGTGACAGAGATGCCTTATGAGTTGCGTTTGTGCATGTGTGTGTGTCACCATCAATAAGTGCGCAGGGCTGCTTGTGTCTTGCGAGGGGACTCGATAGTCGTAGAGGAACATTTTGTACATGGGGGAGTGTGTGTGCACGCGTTTGTGTGTGTATGTGTGTGTGTGTGTGTGAGTAATGGATTTGCATTAGCCAAGACTGGAGCTGCAACGCTTTGACAACTGCAGGTTTCAGTTACAAACACGTCTCTCCTGTGCTGCCTTTCTCTCCTTTTCTAACAAATCCGACTTGGAATAATTAGTTTACTCTTTGACAAACTGAAACTAGAGTTGTCACAATACCGATGCCAGTATAGGAAATTACTGCCGATACCACCAAAAATGCTGTTATCGGTATCGGCGAGTCTGTACACCGATAAGCTCAGTTAGCTCTGACTGACATGACATACCTGAAATCAGTTTTTCTTTGCCGCTCTAAAACAGTACTTCGGAAGTTGAGTTCTGGCAACTTCTTTCTAAAAGTGTCGAAGAAGAACGTAGAGAGCCAACAGAGTTCGCAAAATTTCCGCATTCAGTAATATTTCACACTGGAAAGTCAAAGGAGATGTGTAAGGAAGTCTTTTTAATTCGATGGTATCGGATCAGTACTCGGTATCGGCCGATCCAAAAGTTAAGGTATCAGAATTGGTATCGGGACGGAAAAAATGGTATCGGAACATCTCTAGCTGAGACTAATATAAAGTTTGGAAAAAAGGCACAAAAAATTGGAGAAAATTTAGTGCTAATAAAAAACAGTCAACACATGTATGAGACATTGTCAGGGATAACACGAAAAAGTCCAGGACTTACTTCCACTGTGGTCACTAATGTTCTTAATAGGACTGCACGATATTGAATTTTTTGCCGATATCCAATATGCCGATATTTTACAACTCATCTGGCTGATAACTGATACTGGTACCGATATATATGTATATTTTTTCCCCACAGCTTATTGCAGAGATCATCAAGTCTTTTCTGTAGTGGAAGTTACATACAGTATTGTTATGTTTAGTTCTGCTGGCAAATCCAGGCATAAAATCCAAAGCTTAAAATGATGTAATACTTATTGCTTGTGCAAAAGGAGAAAAATACTTGAACATATGTTATGTAAAACACATCATCTTTAATTATGACAGTTGCTTTTAAACAAAACAGGCAAGTTACATCCTACTTAAACCTGAATGATGCTCTCCTTGAGACAGTCATAACAATACACACAACCAGGCTAAATTTGGCCTGTTTCACAAGTGACAAAGTCAGTAAACAGAATGTCTGCCCACAGGGAACATGTGAAACATGGCGTCGACTCGGGCATTAAATTAAGGAAACAGCAGCCTGTTAGTTTATCGGTTATTGTATTGGGGGATATCTGTGTGCTGGCCAATAATGATAATATGCCGATAATGTCATTCATTCCTCATTCTTAAAGTCCACACACACACACACACACACAGGTACAAGATGGAGGCAGGTAGTCAACTTATTCCTGTAAAAAACAGCGTCAGTTCTTTAAAATAACCTCGTCATTACCTGGAGATATTATCCAGCAGCTTGTGCTTGATCTTTTCCTTAAATGTTCGAGTGTTCTGCACTTTCTTCATTCAAGAGGTAGCTTATTCCACTCTGTAGCCGCTGCATATATAAAAGAAATCTTGAACACCATAGTTTTAAGTTTGTAGAGTTTTCAGGTAGTTGCCTTAGCTCTCGTGTTGTGACTTAGTAAAATAGTTTCACCTGGACGTCACCAGTCATAGTGCATATTTATCTCATGGAAATCTAAAACTGACCCTGAAGACTTAATATGGATGCTGCCTTCAGCGTGTTTATTAATCAGAATGACATCAAACTGCCATATGACTCATATATTCAGATGCAATTGTGGCAAACTGCAAAAAGCACTTGTCGAGTGAGTGATTTTGATTTGCAGATCCAACAGCTTGTCGTCAAAACTCTCTTCTCTCATTTTGATGCAAATGCAAACTTCCTCCACAGGGTGATTCAGGATCGGTGTTCGTCTTAACTAACAAGCCCCCTCTCTCCTTCCTTTCTGCTCTAATCAGCTGCCAAAATCTGACCGCTGCTTCTTCTGAAACAAGCAAGGGCCAAAAGAGAGAGAACAGCCAAAACGGAGGACGTCGCTGCACTTAATTAAATATCGGGCACCTTGTTAGTCAGATTTGCAAATGGCAAAAAGCTTGTAGCTGCTTTTCTTGTGCCGAAATGAATAGCGGAAGTGAGATGGAAGGGGTCTTATGACGGGGAAATGTCAAGCTTCATGTACTGCAGCTTGAAACAAATAGACTCATTTTCTCTGTGGGCACGTTGTAAGCAGATTACACGACTATACTGACTCATATGTTGTTGTCATTCCCCACATGACGGCAGTCCTGAAGGACCTGTTACATGTTATTGCTCTGATCTCTGATGGCATAGCTGATTGCCATAGGGGAGAGTTTCACCTGCCGCACATAACAGGAAAGAGGAAGTTTTGAAAGGAACATCTGGCTTTATGGCAACTGATTCACAGTTTCACTAATGATGTTGATCAAGAGAAGAAAGAGACTTGTCCAGTCTGCCCTCTGTCATTTTCTTCATATGCTTTGTGGCTTTATTCTTTACAAATGTGGCAAGTCCCTGAAAGTTATGAATGAGGAGTAGGGCCGGACTGATATATGGGATTGCTGATATTAGTGGCCGATATTAGCCTGTTGCAGATATATCTGCAAGGGAGGATGTTCTCCAATAAGTGCCCAGATTAAAACTGTTTTTTAAGGCTGGAAAAAATGCTTGGACTGGTCATTTAAAATGGTGTAATCATGTATTTTGTCCAGCAGAGGGCGCTTTGTTAGTTAATCGGTAATAAGTGAAGTGTTTGCTGTTAATTGCACTGATGTTCGTGATGAGGTTTGTTCGGTATCCTGCTCTCATTACATATCGTTGTCACACGTATTTGATAACCACAATCAAAATATTATATACAGAATATTGGCCGATATGTTGGATATTGAAATTTTCTTACTCCCTAATATTGCATTCCCCTCAGAAACAGAGTTTTTTTTTCTGATGAGTCTAGTTATCAGTTTATGAGATAAAATTTAAGTTGAGGAGGATGTTTTTTTGTTTTTTTTTTTGGTAAACAAATATTTTTATTAGCTGTTGCACTTGCCAAAATATCTAGGTGACAACAGTCCGGTTGGTACAGAGGTTTGGCTTTTGTTTCTCTGTTGTGTCATTGTGCACGGAGCGACGCAGGAACGACAGAATGGCAGTCGAGATGCAACACTTATCGATTAATCGATTGTTGGAAAATTAATCGCCCACTGTTTTGAAAATCGATTAATCGTTTTAGTCATTTCTTTTAATAAAAAAGTAAATAGAATTGCTGTTTTAGCCTCTTAAGTGCGAGGATTTGCTGCTTTTCTGTAATCTGTGATCATAAATGTGGAGTGTTTGTGTTTTGGGCCGTTGTTCGGACAAAAGAAGCAATTTGGAGGCGTTATGTTGGGCGCTGGGAAATTGAGACGAGCATTTTTAGCACATTTTTGACATTTCATAGAGTAAACGGTTAATCGATTAATCATTAACATGATTGGCAGGTAATCGTTAATGACAGTTATCGTTAGGCAGGCTGTGAACTTCACAAGTTGGGGCACCAAATCCTGAACTCGCCTCGCGCGTCAGAGCGACAAGAGCTGGCTCTGCTGACAGGGCTGGGGGAGGTCACTTGACTTTCTCTGACTGTGTGGAAATCTGATGTTTTCACATCACAGATGGTAAATGAAGACATTACGACGCCATACGTTCTGATGAGTTCCAAAAACAGGATTCAGCGCACGCAAGAAGACGGAGAAAATGTTACTCTTTAATTTTGTCTACATTTAAAAAAGCTACAAGCAAGTCAGCGAAGAACAAGTCCTGCACACAGCTTCATCATTTTGCCCCCCCCTTCCTCACCAGAAATTTCTGTCTGGAGCCACAAAACATATTTGATCCTCATAATGACAGTACCTAAAGCGTGTAAATCAGCTGATTATAATTTTTAGTGGGCTTAAATGACCAGTTAGGCTATTAATAACATGTTGCAGCAGCGTAGCATTAAAACTGTAAAAGTAGAAAGAAAAAAACATAAACTCGTTTTAATTCAGTTTTGACTGAAGTCAGTTGAAGTGTGAGTTGATCCTTGGCCCTCGGGCTCGATCATAAAGCACAACATCAGCTCACGCTCATTCAAGTCACTGACAAAATCTGACAAAATATTCCATGTGACGATTTTTACAGTCAGAGGATGCAAAAATGTCTCTCAGACATTTCTCTCAGTCTCTCATCAGTTTGTCAAAGTCGTCCTGAGTGGCTGTTAATCATCTTGAAGGTTTTTTCACACCTGGCTCGAGCGAAGGTGTGACATCCTAAAATAATCCTAAGATTTCTCCCCAGGTTTTTAGTGTGCATGTGTCAAACTGGTGCAGCTCAGGTGTAAATTTGCCGTTGTTTGTGTATTTTCTCGTGTTAAGTATGTGTGTTCATTTGTTCGGGCGCGCGTGTGGCTCCGTAACCCTGCTATTAAGTGCCCCGCTGATGGCGTGTTTGCCTCTTTATTAACACAAAGTTCCGAGCAAGTATCTCTGGCTCCCACTGGGCTCTCTGTAAACATGTAGGTAAATAATCAGCCAATCGTCTGCTATTTATTCAGATTTAATGGGGAGGAAGCCGCGTGATTGGAAAGCTTCCTGTGCAGTGATTTGTGGGTGGTTGGCGCGGCTCAAGGTCTGCGCCTCGCGGGGTCAATGCAATCTTTGTCAGATGTCACCGGCCTTCATTTGTAACTGCAGCATCAGTAATAGGTAGTGTGTGTGCAGATGGTGTGTGAGTGTATGCATGCATGTTGCAGTGTGTGAATGATGTGAGTGCGTGTGTG
>JAQLOL010000017.1:3467396-3478354 GCA_029783665.1 Naso thynnoides | reverse complement strand
AAAACACAAGAGTACGGCCAATTAACAGTACTGTTAGATCTTGGCACAACAAGCATGCTGCATGCGCATTGGCATCATTTGATACAAAATATCGATACCTGACATTTTTAGGTATTCGATTGTATTGAGGCAGTTCTGTCGGTACCGTAAAAGTATTTAAGTTCAATACCCAGCCTTTTCTTCCTTCCCTTCTTACTGACTTACTTCTTGCCTTTTCTCTTTCCATACTGTCCACTTGACCTCCTTTTTTGTCTCCTTCTCTTCCTCTCTTACTTCTAAAGTCTCTTTTTTTCCCTTCGTGTGTCTCCTCTTTCATCTCTCTTCCTCTCCTCTTCTGTCGTGAATAGTGTGCAGACTATCTGTAAGAGAAAAGCTGAATGCAGATGCTTCAGGTCAGGCACCTTTCAAATTGTATTTCTCTTCAGCAGATCAGCAGTTTTTATGGTATGTGGAAGCATTGAGTCTCATCTGTTGGGCCGTTATGTGATGCTGCAGGATGAGTGATGTTGTCTGAAGGGCCGTCTGGCCTGTGGTGGGGCTGCAGGACCACTCAGGTGGAGGCCGGTGACGCACAGCCTGAGCAGGGAGGCCCGTCCTCAATCAGCCCCATTCACAGCCGCTGTGTACTCACACACACACAGGCATTAAAACATACACATCCTCTCAAATACCAGCAAACACGCCGGCACACGCATGCCCAGTTTGCTTTAACATTTCTCGCATGTTGACTCTCATAAAGTGAGCGGTATCCTGAAGCTCTTCACAGCATTAGTCAAAAAAGGAAAGTCTGTGTGCACATCTCTGGTCTGTCGAGCCACAGGGGTTTCGGGTGTGTGTGCGTTTGTGTGTGCATGTGGGTGGGGAGGTTACTTTGAGCCTTCCCACCCACTCAATCCCCTATCCCCAACGTTGATTGAAAGAAAGGATCGAGGCTCCGGGCTGGAAGCGGGCCAGAGAGCCGATACGCTTTTCTCACGAGCCCCTCCTCACCTTCCTCTCACCTTCAGCCGCTGATTTATTCACAGGCTCGTCTCAAACATTTGACTTGCCCTCATGGTAAACACAAGAGCATGTCCCGGCTTCTGAGCGTCTATTTAGGGAGTTTGAAAATGCCATCACAAGTTGATTACACGCAGTTACTGTAAACTGATTAAATATTGCAGTTGCGTGTGTGTGTGTGTGTGTGTGTGATGATAAGGAAGAGGAGATTCCTCGGCACGTCAAAGAGAGGTCATTATGCAGCCGGCTGAGTGCGAGCACAGACAGCTCGCCTGTTTATTGTAAATCACAAAGACATTAAAGACTAACTTGGATGCTTGGTTTGGCGCCCTGGGTCGAGGTGTGTTAAGGCCCTGAAGAAGGTGAAAGCGGGCGTCAGTGTGCACTTGCAGGATTTAATTGATGCTTTTATTCACAGTGACTCACTGTGAGTTCTTGGTCTCATTCAAGGACACTTCAGTGAGAGGATGAGGTGTTTGTGAGCACATTTTGGTTTTCATTTCTGACCTTTATGGACACAGGACAAACCTGCAAAGCCACAGTTGGTTTGTGCCTCCTGAATGAAAGCAGATTTTTTTAATGTTTCAAGCATTTAACAGATGCTCTTCGCCCTTTTTTTAGAACGACGAGGAAGTGAGCTGATTGGATTAAGTGTCTTGCGGAAGCCTCATCCTCAGTTAGATTGTTTATGTTTATTTAAAGGTTTAAGCTCGTGGCCTGAGGTTTTTATAGAACTGCAAAGGTTTTATTTTATTGCCCAAACAGCTGTCGGACTTAATTATTCCAGAAGTCAACCGAAGCACCAGGAGTGCAATGTAAATAGATGTGGAAGGGTTAGGAAGTAACATTGATTACTTTAGAACAGGAAATATGATCAGTACCTTTGTGTGCTAATAAAACTTTTTCTTAACTGTGAGGAACAAATGCTTTTAAACATTATCAAGCATTCACTGCGCTCACGTGAACACCAATATTCCGATATTAACCTGATTAAGACAATACTCTGAATAAGACACTGCCATGTAAACTGTATTTTCTGATTACCTTATTCTGGACAAAGTCATAGTCGGAGTAAGCAATAATTGAATTGAGACGTGGAGTATCCCAGTTTTAGTCAAATCGTTGCACACATAAATACATCTCGATCACACTATGCTGTCCTATCGGAGTTTTTGCAGCATTTTGCGACACAGCTTACGGCAGGTCAAACTGCTTCATGACGCACACACCAGCTTCCAGCTTGAAGTTTTTGGAAAATTAGACGATAAAAACTCAAAAGGTGAAACGGTGGGAACATGTTCGACTGCTGTGTTGTTGTTGTTGTTGTTGTTGTTTGACTTCCGGTTTCAGGTCAAATCCTGCGAGAATATCAGACGTATGACGTGGGGAGGGAGCGCTGAGTGACTGAGTTCTGTGCCGTGTAAATGGGAAAATGAACGAAATATTCCATAAGCAACTCATGTAAACACCTTAATCAAAATATTGTCTTTGTGGCCTGACTGATATTATCGGCCGATAATGGTCTGTCGCAGATATATCGTATCAGTGTACACGTTCTCCGATAAGTGCCGATATTAAAACTGTTACTCAAGCCTGAAAAAAAAGCTTTAAAGCTAGTGATTTAAAATGGTGTAATCACATAGTTTGTCCAGCAGAGGGCGGTCTATAATTTAATTGGTAATAAGTGAAGTGTTTGCTGGTCAGTACACTGATGTTTGGAACAAAGTTTGTTCGGTTTTCCTGCCTTCATAATGTACGTCTTTAATAACCACATTCAAAATACTAGTTGTAGAATTTCAGCAGATATATCGGATATATTGGAATTCTCTTACTCCCTTATAATGGTATCGGCATTGGTCCCAAAAATCCCATATCGGTTGGGCCCTAACTGTCTTTTTTAGAATAAGGTCAGTAGTCAGATTATTGCAGCCCATGTGAACGTAGTCATTGTCTTCCACACACTCTCTCAAATACAAGGCGGCAGGCGCTGAGAAGTGACTTCTGTTAGATAAATTTTTTCTCAGCTGATTCTGATGTTTCCTCCTGCAGCAACAACAAGAGCTCCTGGCGTTGAAGCATCAGCAGGAGCTGCTGGAGCACCAGAGGAAGATGGAGAACCACCGTCTGGAGCAAGAGCTGGAGAAACAGCAGAGGGAGCAGAAACTGCAGCTGCTGAAGAATAAGGAGCGAGGTCAAGAGAGTAAGTTGCACACACAGAACTGAAACAAGGCGGGAAAGTGAGAGGCGCCGCCGGCCGAGCCAAACTTAAGTTTGTCCACCAGGCATCCTTTGGAACAGCTCAAACCAGTTTTTTTTTTTTTGCACTTTTCAAATCCGCCAACATATTTACCAAAGCACAGAAATCACACAAAAGCACATTCCGAGCTGAAATTTGAAAACGCAACTCAGTCTGTCACCTAATTTGGATTGTAAGGGGGATTTTTTTGTTTTCTCTCACCTTCCATGCAACATGTAATCACACAAGAGCAGCAACAAACATTGGAGCAAAGAAAACAAGAGAATAGCGGCTGATTTCACACCTCTCAGAAATTTTGTACTAATTATTTCTCTCAGGAAAGATGCTGGAAAGACAGTACAATAAGAAACACCCACAACTTCTGTTAGTAGTTTGTAATTAGCATCCACTTATTGTATGCACAATATTTCAGCCAGAGTTGTTACAGCAAATTTTGGTTTTGTTGAAAAAGTAAAGTTTCCAGCCTGTTGGGTTGCTTCTGCAGACGTCTGAAAGGCTGCAAGAACTCTTCATTTAGAACGCTCCGAGGTTGAAAGGGCTGTTCAGATCAGTATTCACAGTGTGTGTTTGTGTGTCTCTATGCACGCGAGTGTGTGTGTGTTTACATGTCTGTGTATTTCCATTTTACTTGGATACCCAGTGTATTTACTGTGGTAAACGAGCTGTATTAGCCGGTGGCCTTGGCGGGTCTAAGCCAAGTTATTACCGCTGCCTGCTGGATGTCTCTCAACAGTTCATTGAAAGCGAGTGGACGGGAGTCCTTGAGAGCCGTTTACACACTATATGGAAAGCAGCTACAGATCGAGGCTGCATCCGTGTGAGTCGAGTGTGTGTGAGAGAGGGATTGTAGTGTTTGCTGTCACATGTATGTGAGCAGTGCAGTTTGTGGCTTCCTTTTGTAAGAATTTTCTTTTTATTTCTGCATTTTCCTTTTTAAAAATCCATAAGTTGTGATGATCAGGCTCACGGGCTATGTGCAGATAGCAAGAAATTTGTAGAGCCTGAGGCGATGAACTCAAATAGCTTATTTTGTCAAAACAACAGTCCGGGGAAAAGCACCAATTTCACACTGAGACACTGAAACGCGGGAAAATTTGGTCTATTTGGTTGAGAAATGACTTAAGATTGATTTGCCGCCTGTAATCGATGTTGTACTTACTATGCTTGAAGAAGATGATGAAGATGAATTCAACAAATCAGCTTCAATCGATAAGTATCTCTTATATTTGAGTCAGCTCTGCTTAGATTTCCACTGCGAGATTAAAATTGTTGCACATTGAAGGCACCTTGTACCAAACCTTTAACCTTATTATAGCCTAACCCTTAAAGCTGAGGTAGGCAATTTATTTTTGGTGTCTTTATGCAAAAATTACATAATAACATTTCAGCATATTGTAATTCAGGTAGTCTGAAAGAACACTAGACTTCTGCACCTCTCCTTCGCTCTGTATTCAGGCTTTGGAAAGTGAAGACAGTGACAGACACTTCGGCCAATCACGGCTCAGTTCAGAGGGCTTGTGTTCCAGGCTGCTCTACACAGGTGGACACGTGTCACGCCCCCTCAGCTGGTCTATAGGAGGACGGACCTATCAAAACGAAAGAAAGAGCGAAACAACCCAAATAAGATGCAAGTCAGGTGAGGGGCGGAGCTACGGAGCAAAAACAGTGAGGGAAGGGTGGAGCGGAGTCTCATGCTACAGCTAGCTTGATTTCCAGATGTTGCCTAACCGAGCTTTGAAACTGAAACCTGCAACTACAAAACTAGGGGTGTAAGAAAATAAACATACCGGTATCACAATATTATGATTAGACATCATATTGATTCTCACAAACACTGTATTCATTTTTTATTAATAGTTTTAATACAAAGATTCGTGGCGGTGGTTCATTTTGTTTGTTTTAACACCTTACAGCTACTGCGCAGAACTATTGCTATGATATTCTCATAGCACAAAAAATTCTTTTTCTCAGAATTTATGGATATTGTGTTGTGTCGTTTGTACTATGAAAGTTTTCCTAAAATAAGATTGAAAAAAATTTGCATCATATCACTTTGCTAACAGTATTGCAATATATCGCAATATATCGTAATGTAACTAGAGCTGCAACACTTAATCAAATAATGAATTAATTGATTGTTAAATAATTAACTGCCAACTATTTTGATAATTGATTTATTGCTAAGATTTTATTTATTTTTTTAATAAAATGTAAAAAGAATTGCTGTTTCAGCCTCTTAAATGTGAAGATTTGCTGCTTTTTTGTGTCATTTATGATCATCAACGAGGAGTCTTTGTGTTATTGGCTGTTGTTTGGACAGAAGAAGCAATTTGAAGACGTCATGTTGGGCTCTTGGAAATTAAGATGAGCATTTTTCACACTTCTTCTTTGCATTTCATGGAATAAACGATTAATCGATCACTGGAGAAAATAACCGGCAAATTAATCGATAATGAAAATAATGTTTAATTGTTGCCTTAATCGTAACTATTGTATCGTGATACGTTTTCGTATCATCAGATTCTTGCCCTAAACAGAACGAATGCTGGCAGGTAATCAGTGCAATTTGCCATCTTCCTACCACTGTTTACGTACATTGTTTACTCGGGAGAGCACTCCATTGACAACGCATAATTGATTACAGTTGTGCAGAACTGGTGGAAAGGTGTGCAGGTTTCTGAGGTATCACCAATGTTTTAACAATCCTTTACCAAACCGTTTGAAGAACCAGAGCTAATTTAGAAACAGAGAAATTTGTTCCGCATCATCCCACTGTGTCTCAATTTCTTCTTCTCTCTTCTTCTCTCCTCAGGCGCCGTTGCCAGCACCGAGGTGAAGATGCGGCTCCAGGAGTTCGTCCTGAACAAGAAGAAGGCCCTCGCCCAACGGAGCCTCAACCAAGGAGGCCCCCACAATGACGCCCCCTACTGGTACCGGTGAGGAACCATTAAAAGGAGACGTACGAGGCGTTTAAATAAGACTCGTCTCACACTGATAAGTCAGTCACTGTTTGAATGTATTTATATTCCAATACAATAGAAGCTAAATGCAGATCCTCATGAGTTTGGATGGTAATTCTCTCGCTGACAGCAGATGAATAATGTATTTGATTGTGTCTCAATCTGTCATCGAGCTTCCCCTCTTCCTCATCTGGCGCACTATATGAGCCTGACTGAGAGACAGATCCAGCGGGGTTATAAAACAAAGATAGGAACACACATGCACACTCACATACTAACACGTGAGTGCACAATATTGGAACCTGATGATAGGGGCTCTTAGGCTGAAGGTTCGGCCTTGAATGTTTACTGTAGCCTCTCTAAAGCCATTTGAAGGTGTGTACATTCGTTGTTTCCTCTTTATTCGCTCTGTCACATGCTGTCATTGTGTCTGAAGGTAACCATGTACGCTTTGCATGACTGAAATTCAACTTGTGTGAAAAATCTGTCCGATTCTCTCAGTCATTAATGCTTTTTACTGTGTACGTTTGCAGTTTTGGGATAAAATATGGATGTTAGTAGTATTAATAGTGTTAGACAAGCAGTATTAATTGGTATTAATGCTGCTTGTCTGACAGAGGAGATTATTGGCCTTCTTGGTTTGCAGTGGTGGAGAAAGTATTTTGATTTTTTACACTATAAAGAGTAGAAATACAACCAGATTTTCAAAGAAGCTCAAGCGCTGTGACCAAATTTACTGACAACTGTTACAGTGCTCCAGTGTCTATATGGTAATAACACAGACCGTTTATATCCTGTATCAGTGTCACATGAGTTTCGACACGGCCCCGCCCCTTTAGGAGACAGGAAGCAGTCTTGAGTCCATTCATTCTTATTGGCGAAATGAACGTGATGACAGATTATGACCAATCCTTGTGCCCTGTCATCACTTCACATCACTCCACTTAGGAGACAGGAAGTGAATACACCATTTCAGACCATTGGCACAGTGTACAGCGGGGGGTCTTGTGTTATATTGATCTTTACACAGATCTTTGTCAAAGTGATGATCCTTGCCTAAAGTCCTGTGTATGGTTTGTCTCTTAACACATTAGGTAAGTGTGGCTCGACAGAAATTAAAGAACAGCATGACTAAGGATGGGAATTGATTAGATTTTATTGATACCAATGCCATTATCTATTCTGCCTATCGGTCTGATTCTTCATCAAGTCCTTCATCGATTCCTGATTAGTTTTCTGTGTGAAAAAAAAGTAGGCCTACACAGGTTCTCTGTGTGAACACTGCAACTCTTTTCTTATCACCACTGTGTATCAGTCAGTTGCTGTTGACAGTCCGCAGACTGCACTTACGTTTGAGTTCCGCCTTTTTTGTTTCAGCATCACGGGCCTGTGCGCTACTAAGAGGAACTGATAAGCTTTAGGGCTGCAATTTTTGATTATTTTCATTATCTATTAATCTGCAGATAATTTTCTTGATTAATTAATTGTTTATTCCAAGAAATGTCCAAAAAGGGTGAAAAAAATTGCTCATCTGAATTTCCCAGAGCCCATTGTGACGACTTCAAATGGCATCTTTTGTCCAAACAGACAACAGCCCAAAACACAGAAAAGCCACAAATCCTCACATTTAGGAGGCTAAACCAGCAATCCTTATTACTATTTTATTTGAAAAAATGACTGAAATGATTTGTCAGTTATCAAAGTAGTTGGCAATTGCAGCTCTAATAAGCTTCGAGGCACATGATACAGATTTCTGATTTCAATTTGTTATCTTTTCTTAACTGGAACTGGTTTTTTATTCCCATCCCTAAGCACGTTTTTATTTTCTGCTTCAGCAAAAGGTTTTCTATCATCTCCATGGTAACCATATTCGACACATACAATAGAATATCAATAAGAAAGTTCAGTGAAAGCTCTTTCCGTGGCAATGTTAAGCAACCCAATCACATTACGCTGCAAAATATGCTGATGTAACAAAACTCTCCAGGTATGCGCCATTAAAAGAATGTCGACCGACACATTTTTTTGTTGAAATTATGTCATTTTTGTCCAGCAACACTCGTCAATGTGAGCGATAAAAATTAAATCGTTCTTTATCCAAATCCTTGTGAACGACTGAGCCCTTCAAGGATGCCGCTTACATACTCGTCGTAAGACTAAAACCTGTTACCAATGAAGCTGTTTACCTGTGGAATATTTCAAACAGGCATTTGAGTCTTTTGTGGCTCTTGTCTCATCTTTAAAATGCTCATCGGCCCTTAACATAGAAGAAGCATGCATTTACAAAAACCAGTGAAGCTGATGAAGTACGACTTGAATATTTCTTGTTTGCACTGTTTTCTATTGATTCTGTGTCAAAAAAGATTATCAAAGCATCATATTCTTTCGTTTTATGATTTTACAGTGTCCCAAATGTTCAAATTTAGGCTTGCACAACAATGTAAAAATACTTGATTACAAGTTTGATGAATTAAAATGTTACTTACGTTGAAGTACAGATGTATTATCTGCAAATTGTACTTTAAGTGTCCACAAAAAGAATTAGCAAATCAAAATGACCCCTTTTCATGGTGTCGCCTGTATTATAGGATTATTATCACTGATGCATTAATATGTAAGTAGTGTTACTGTTGTAGGTGGTCGTGATGGAGGTGATTTTAACAACTTTATAAAGTGTTAAGAAGTTTAACTTGCAGAACTTAAGTATGTATTTACTTTTGTCTTCAGTGCTAAAACCCATTTTTGCCACACAGTTTTTCTGATTTTAAATAACTTATCTAGAAATTCTAGACGTCAAGTTTTTTATTTTTTATTTTGTATTTATTTATTTTTTTCATGAAGATGATTGGCATGATTTTTTAAATATTCCTGCGGCATTCTTCTGTTTCATTCCGCTTTGATTAGAAAGTAAAACTTTAAAAACGCATTTCTAAACTAAAATCACTGTACGAGAGGAAATCTTTTCTTTCACTTGCCACTTGCCCCCCCCCCTCCAAAAAAACCAAAACAAAACAAACAAATACAAGTTTAAAACACTATAAAATACAGCAAAAGTACCTTAATACTGTACAAAACAGTAAATGTACTCAGTTATTTTCCATATCTGCTGCTTTCCATCATCACCTTGCACAACCCCTAAAATATGTTAACATTATATTTGAGCACCAAGACCATAAAATACAAATACATAACTTAATAAATAGTTACATAATGTTTGACCCAGTGAAACACCCACCAGCTCTGGCTCTGAACAACTCGCAGCTATGCAAAATTTATCTTTTTATTTCCGTCTCCACTTTCTATTCCTTTTTCTCCATAACGTAAATGTTCTCCAGTCCTTGGACTCATCAGCCTCCATCAGTTTTGGACGAGATGAGTGTGTACATCCGCTTGTCAGGAACAGGCATTTGGTCTGAGTCCAGCTCGGCTTAACTTGCCTACAAACAGCACCTTATTCTGTAGGCAGTGAACAGATGGCAGCACATGTCTGCGAGCCTTGCCAGGGGATTTGCATGACGCGTTAATCATACAGATCTTTGACAGCCATGAAGTTAGTGACTTTGTTTGGTTTCATTCAGTCCCTTTACGTCCACTGAGATATCGGCGTTGGGTTTGTTTTCACATGATTTTCTGATCTTTAACACTCTGTGCCTGTTTGTGTTTTTGTTGTGTAGCAAAACTCAGCACAGCTCTTTGGACCAGAGCTCGCCTCCACAGACTGGTGTGTCCACCTACAACCACCCTGTGCTGGGCGTCTACAACCCGCGGGACGACTTCCCACTGCGAAAGACTGGTACATAACACACACATGCTTACACACTTATCTCACACATGGGATCCTGATATGGCAGAAGTGTCTTCTGCTGTTCTTAAAGGCTGTATTAAGTAAAGTGATGTAATTTTCTAAACTGAGCAGCTCTGGCTTCTCTTTTTGCCTTTACCCACTTAGTCATTACATCCGCATTACTGATAATTATTAATCAAAAATCTCATTGTGTGAACATTTTGTGAAAGCACCCATCATCAATAGCCATCAGTAGTATTTGGTCTTATTTAGATATTTGAATTTGTCCATTAAGCCCTTAATCTCATTTGTGGCTTTGATTTACTATGAACATTTTGCTTACTTAGTGGAAAATGCTGAGATATCCATCACGTGTCCCCGTTTGGTCTAAAACAAAGATTTTTGCCTGTATTTTGTTCGATTTTTATCATTTTGATTTAGATGGATGGGAGCTGTCTATACCTCCCTTAGAGAAAAAAAAGTTACCATCCATGATAAGATTAATGTTTTTCAAACCTGTTTGTTTAAATAGTTGATTTGCAGGAAAGTTCTTCCAGCTTCATTTCAAATTTTTTTGTGTTTCTCATCATAAATCCACACTTACGCAACAAAGAGTAAAAATGATTTCCATTTACACATTGTCACACATCAAGGCATCAATTTTTTATGCGATTTAGAGGTTCTCATCTGTGGAATTTATTGAACGTGTCACTAAAATCCGTGCAAGTATTTAGGTCGCAGCTGAAGTCGTTTCCCCTTTTTGTTTCTTTACTTCCCCTGTCGATACTCGCTTGTATGTTTCTGAGGTAGTTTGGATGAATGTTCTTGGTAACACTTTCTATGAAACCTGTCGCTATAATGCATTATATTACATTATGAACACACTTATAATGCATTATATCACATTATGAACACACTTATAATGCATTATGTGTGGTTATCGTAATGGTTAGTGTTA
>JAQLOL010000017.1:3451340-3467296 GCA_029783665.1 Naso thynnoides | reverse complement strand
ATGAACACACTTATAATGCATTATGTGTGGTTATCGTCATGGTTAGTGTTAGGGTTAACCCTAACCTTGCCTGTAACTATGATTATACAGCACTATAGGCCCTTATAACCCATTATAAGTATGTTCATTATGCCTTATAGATGGATGCTCTAAGTGTTTCCTTGTTCTTCATTGTTTACTTGTCATATTCTGTTTGCTTGTTCTGCTCATTTTGCTGAGCACTAATGATAATATTTATGGGAGGACTCTGAACCAGCCCCTCAGGGTTCTCTGCTCCCTGCACCCCAACTACTGTCCTTTCTATTTGCTACATGTTTTGTATTTTGTTTGTGCATGTAAACTGAACTAAACTAAATATCAGCCAGCCCTAGATTACTCACACACATTAGAGGTTGGATGGGGCCGAGATTCTCAACTCAATACCTTTCGATCCAGAGTTGTATAAGCAGAAGCGCAACATACAGCAATGGATAATACTGCAATGCTTGCCATAAACCCAGAAAACGAGTCGTTTCTGACATGAAGAATATGCATCCTTAACAGTTACTTCCTCACACACACAGCCACACACAAGTTTACGGCAGAAGTGTGATTTCTGGAAGTCCAGCCAACCAATCACGTCCCTAAAAAGGCTGTGGTGCGTAAAGGTGCTGTCAGATGAATCGGAAAAACTGAAATCCCAGCTCTGAACGATAAAAAGAGGGAAAAACACACATAAAATAGATCACTGAACTCGAACCGGTTCCAACCGCCACTTCTAAATTTCTAGCCCAACCCGGCCCGGTCCGTGGGTGCCCGACGGGTCCTCTAACACACATCACTGTAACTTGTTGTATCTGCTTTACAGACTCACATTTAGCAGATTTCTAAATGGCTTTAGAGTTCTCCTAGCATCCCCACACATACGAGTATTAAAAGTTTTTTTACCATTTCTTTTTTTATTCAGGGGTTGTTTTAAATCAGTTTTATGCACGTCACAAGAACTTTGATCTTTCCAAAATTTCTAAGTGTTAATAAATGCAAATCTATGACAGTTCTCTCTTTTAGCCAAGAGCTTAGAGAGAGGAGGCTTACATGTTCAGCTTGAGTCTAATTCGAGGCTGTTTGTGACTGTCTGTGATGCTCAGCAGCGCTCTGATGCTTGCTGATGCACTGTTGTGCATTTACAGACCTTTCTGCTGCCTTCTATTTGTTTCATTATTGCATATTAAAGCTAATTGGTCCAGACAGATCCTATTTTAGAGCTTTGGCTTTAGGGAACATCTCTAGCAGGGCAACAATTACTTTTAGGGTTCCACTGGGCTCTGTGCTCGGCCCTTTATTATTCTCAATCTGTGCGATACCTGTGAGTCAAGTAATTCACAACTGCAATATTTCTTTACTCTGTTACGTTGATAATACACACACACACACACACACACACACACACACACACACACACACAGTAAACCCATCAGACTAATCCTCTGTTTAGTCACTAATAACCTCGGAGATGTCAAATCTGGACGGCAAATCATTTTTCGATTTTAATGGCTGATAAAACCTTTGGGCCAAACATTAATTGATGTGCTTCCTTTGAATTCTTAGACCCAAAAAAGAGGGCATTTTTCCTGTACACACAAGCTTAATTTGTCTTTTGGCCGCCATTTAACTCATTTTTTAATTCATCTGCAGTCTCTAAGGAATACACTTTTCATCTTTTAGCAATTAAAAAACACAGTTAACATTAAACCAAATTGTGGTGGTTTGTATGAGGCCAGAAATCTTTTGGTGAAACATTTTCAGTTTCATTTTCAGTGATTTTAGAAGTAACTTTAGATTATTTGCTCCTAACTTCTGTTGAATTACCAAATTTAACTTGAACAAAAGTCACTTTTCAACCTGTGGCCTTAAGAATTTATTTTAAATTGACATTTAATTAGTTGTACTTACACTTTCCTTTTTATCTTATCGTCTTTTATCCGTCAAGTACTTTGTAATCTTGTTTTTGGTGAAGTGCTAGTGTAAATAAATGATTCAAACAGAGTGCACTTGAACCTCGAAACCCAACTGCTTCAAGTAGTAAGTGCAATGCTGCAAAGAGCAACATGTTCTCTTTTCATTTGTGATAAATCTCGTCAAAAGTCATCAGAGCTGCTGAAACGCTGCAGAATGAACCACTGGAAAAAAAGTCTTTTTGTGGCTTTCAATCTAATGTTCTCTGACTTTAGTGCTCAGAGTGAAAAGGCCTTTCCAGAGTAAAACCAGCTGTTTGCAGTGTGTTTTTGTCAGGTGTGTGCATGCATACGGCTCTGTGTGTGTGTGTGTGTGTGTAAAGTGTGAGTGGTGTGTGCGGTCGTGTAGCCGTGAAGCAGCGGTCGTCTTACAGTGCAATTATTCACTTAGTGCAGCGGCAGGCGGCTATAGCCCAGCCCTGTTGACTTTGAGTCTTCGGCAGCAGATAGACCACAGTTGACACTGGCCCACAGAGCTGCATTCCACCCTGTGAGGAGAAGAAGACGAAGAAGAAGAGAGGAAGAAAAGAGGAGAAGGGGAGAGGTGAAAAGGAGGGAGGAGAGTTGAGTAGAGAAGGAGCAATGAGAAGACCTCAAGATGCTTTTTCTTGTCAGGTAAAACATTAGAGGTGGAGGACGGACAGAGTGTTGCTTTCGTTTTTAATGGCAGAGCAACAGAAGATGAGAGCACAGACGATGGGAGCTAAATCATAAAATTGGCAAGATGATGCCACACTCTCAAATACTTGCTTCATGTGGAGAAAGAAAAGGCAGGAAGATGGCGGGGAGCGAATGATCGTCCCTGGAGTGTCAGTTCGTCCCTTGATTTCTATAAGGCTGATGATTGTGCTCAACTGCCGGGAGAGGAGAGAACCTGTGCCACCCTGATATTTGCCCACAGCGATGACGTGCTTTGCGGGGTTTACTTATGGTAATGCCCGCTCCGGAGAGGTTAGAGGCCCTTTTATTTCACCGCCTGGCCATAAAGTAGAGGACTGGCACCCAGGGCTCCCAGCAACCGTCGAAGGAAGCAACAGCGCTCTTTTGTGCATCTCCCATCTCTCCTTCTACATTTTAAAAATTTAGCACAGCTGATACTCTCATCCACGGCTCAAATAAAACAGTACAATAAGAGATAAAGCTCAAAATCATTCTTAAAGGTGTCATCCTCATGATTTGGCAAAATCTGTGGTTTCTGGTGGGGTTTAACAGCGCAGCAAACACCCCTCGAGCAGCTACTTTGTCAGAAATTCAACAGAAAAGCAGCTGTTGACAGAGCAGCCAAACAAACTGTTTTGATCTTGTTTCATGCTGCGAACGGCAAGAGTAGTTTTCCACGAAACAGCAGGGCACAGTGAGAGCTGTTAGTTACCTCGCTCAGAAATTGAAGGTGTGCAGCCTGTCGCCTGTAACTCCTCATCTAACCACTCACCGTGCTTCCATGACACCCCTGCAACATTTTAAATCATTTATTTTTGATGAACAGCAGCGATAAACCTCTGCGACAAACGCATTGCTTTTCCTGTGACTGCCTCGCATTAAAAGCCACTCTGTGTTTCGCTCGTAGAGTGTGTTTAATGTGAACAAGCAGCTGCAGAAAATTTGGAGTTAGCATTAGGAGTAATTTAGTGCAGCTCTGAGATGCTGTTAGCAGAGTAAACAGTAAAACATGAGGAGAATATAAGTGAGACAGAATCATAAACAGTAACTCTGCATTGTCTCTTTAAAATACTTTGTGAATTGTGAAAGTATTCAGAGTTTAAACACATTGAAGGGCTTTTACAAAAAAAAAAATCAGAGCATGAATAGAATTTAATTTTTTGTAAATCTTTGATTGTAACTTTTGATTTGAAGTGTTTATTTCAAACATGTAAAATGAAAAAAGAAGGAATCGAAATGATCATACAAATGCAGACAGACATAAAATGTGCCTACAAAAAATGAAAAGCAAAAACAGGAACATTAACTGATTTGGTTGACATATTCAAAAGGAAGTGGGAAGAAGCACAGTTTATGTAATCCCGCCCCTTCTCTGTAATGTAGCAAACGTTAATTTACAAAAACATTCATCTCAATCAAAATATAAATTCTCGTTTATAGACCTTAATTAAAATATTATGCAAATCATTACTAATTGATTTATAACTATCAAAAATAATCTCTTATTTCATCCTTATCATGTGGTATTTATTACTGTATTACATTATATATAAATTATGTTGATAAGCATTTCTATCTATCTGCTTATCAACAGTATTCATATGCATCGTAATAAAAATTACATTTAATATACAATATAGAATATTTCCTATAATGTACACTATAAGATTTACCATATATGATCATATATTTTGCTTATAAAGCTGTATTTACACTAACATACTAATGTACCAAAAGACAATTCCTCCATTTTACATTCTTATTTACAGAAAAACAAAGACAAACTTTCATGCCCTGATAGTCCGAAAGTGAAGTATGAGAGGTGTTATGTGACGAGATGCCTCGCCTCAATGAAACAGAACCTTTTTGAAGTCGTTACGTGTCCTCGAACAGGACAAGTTTCAGGGTGAGAGAGCATCACATGGACGTACAATACACCCGGTCTGAAGCATGTTGTCACATACACATGAATACCTCCGGAAGACGTAGATGTGCTGGGAAAGTTTGAGGCCCTGCGACTCACTGTGCTCTTTGATAGAAGCAGAGCAAACGTGTTTTTTTGTAGCCTAACTGGGGCAGCCCGTCCTTCACATGGACACAATAGCACATAGGCAGACTGTTACTGTACAGTTCATAGCGTCTGTCAAACCAGACTGAACATCTCGCTCATGAATACAAAGCAACATGCGGCCGTCTATATGCAGGATGTCACCCGTTGAATACACGACCTTTCACCTCTGCTGTGAGGCCCATTTTGTTGACAATGCATCGTCTGTGCGTTGATATCATGTGTATGTATGTGCTCATGCTTTCCCCAAGCCTGCAGTGAAGCCTTTAATTATTTATGAGCCGTTCATGCTAAGGGTGTTTACCATTAGCTATATTTTCCTACCATAAACTGGAAAAGCATTCTTTCAAGTCCTGTAGTCTTGCTTTCCTTGAAATTAGTTAATGAATCTACCAAAGTGGAAATAAGTCTATTGAGAGATTCGCCAAAGTTCAGAGAACAAAAGAAGTGAGATGGATTGAAGACACAATAACAAACAGACAACAACCAACCAAATGCAATAACACCTTGTATCTTAGCTGTTGCACATCTGTAAACACAGTGATGTTGTCACGTCGCTCCTCTCAAAGAGCAGAGAAAAACCTCTTTTTACTGGTATCGACATTTTTCACCTTTGGTTTTGAGTATGCCTTTGCTATCTTTGTTTGAGTGTTTTAAAATTGAAATAATCGCCTTTTGATTGTTGTTTTCACTCTGCTGAAGAAAGAAGCATGATCCCAACTGTGTGTTCACACCAGATGGGAATAAAATAATTTACTCGCTTCATTACCGTCAATTTAAACGCTAGAATATTTTGTGTTTACGCGCATCATGCTTCAGACTCACCCGGACCAAGTTTTGCAACCTGATGCCGAAGATCTGCACCAGGATTTCCCTCCAGGATACTGAATACAGGATATATAAACTTCATACGCTTTAATCCAGGTGCAGGGTTTTTTGCTAATCAGTAAATATTTACTGTATAGTCGCATGCTGATTTAACCTGGAGAAATGATTCTTCCGATTGTTGAACTTCCACTAGTACATCCTTAATGTGATCCGTCACTGGAGGGTCTCAGTGCTGATTGGCTATGGAAATGGAATTTTTGGGAGCTTTTTGTGCCTTTATTTCTTGTATATAACAGCTGAAGAGTGGACAGAAAACGGGGGAGAGAGAGGGGGAATGACATGCAGCAAAGAGCCACAGGTGGAATCGAACCTGTGGCCACTGAGGACACAGCCTCTGTATATGGGGCGCCTGCTCTGCCACCTGAGCCACCGGACGCCCCAAATTGGTCGCTAAAGTTCAGAAACAGCTGTTGCAAATAACATGAAATTCACGCTATTCACTTTGATTTTCCCAACAAGAACTTGTGTCTAATCACGTCTTCACATCAACACGTAATTTACTCGTGCAAATAATTTTACTTGCCCTCAGTGTGAACACAACTTCATCACACAAGTTCAACAGGCTGATTAATTACTAATGTTCAGTAGTTCAGAAAACAGGTTTTTCGCCCTGATCTCGCTGTCTGTGGAAATTGTAAGCACAAAGCCGCAGATCGTGGGCAAATCAGCGCACGCTCTCCAAGAACCGTTAGCATTATGTTCAAGGACACAATCATGAGCTTGTGGACAGCATCACGGTGTGTCGCAGGATGTTCAGTGTGGCAAATATCCGGCCCAGTCACCGGTGTGAAAGTACGAGACACAGCCAATGAGAGCAGACACAACTACCTACAACGTACTACTTATGTGTTAAGGTGGTAGCACAAACTCTAAATGTTTCGGCATCATTTTAGTCCTTCAATCACCGGAAACAGGTTGGAATAATGGACGTGAAGCCAGCAGTGGAGCGCAGTCACTGCGGTTTGTTTTTGCAGAATCGGGCCTTAACTCAACTTTGACCAAATATTTAGTTTTAAACATCCCTTCTCATTTTCTTTTGTAGAATCCTTTAATTTGATCGTTTCCAAAGATCTACAAAATCAAATGCAAGGACAGGGAACCTCAAAAATGCTGATTTTGTGGTAGTAAAATTTTTTGGTTTGACTCCATCTGTACTGAGCTTTTCCTCCCACTCTGTGTCACTGTACCTTCACACTTCACAGTTCACACTTCACTCCTAATCACACATTTATTTTTATGTGACACCGTGAAACATAAGAACATGTTCATTTCTGATGATTGTTTCCAAAAAGGATTTTTCAGAGAAGTTTGCTCCCGTCAGTGTGTGTGTGTGTGTGTGTCTGTCCTCTCAGTTGTAGGTAAGAAATATAGACCAGATTAGTCTGGTTATGTCATAATCAGGGTTAGCAGTGTACCGCGTTGGATTTAGCCCTCCTTTGATGATTAAAAATTGGATAATGAATAGTGAAATTATCCGAGGTTGCTGATTGGCAGGGCAGAGTAAACAGAGCATTAGCCTCCATGGCAGGAGCTAAGGTGACATGCCGTTCCCTTCTCCCTGTCTCCATTCACAAGTCTGTGACAGTGCACACAAAAGACTAAAAGGCCTTTAGGAAATCAGACATGGCTCCCAAATTAGAGCTAATTGCTTTTTAGCCGCAGTGTCTTTAGGAAAATGGATCAGAATTTGGCATGTTCAGAAAGCGAAAGGAGGGAGGAATTCTCCAGTAAATGAATAGCAGCACGATCAGTTTGTCTACCAAACAGGTTTCATAACAGAGCGGCTCTGTGGAGACGCTCGACGACAGATCAATGCGCACGGCTCCCTGTTCAAGATGAAAGCCTGTGAGACTGCAGCTCAGGTAGCTCTCCCACCCTTTAGATTGATTTGTCCGAAGCTGCACAGCCGTCAGTTCTTCTTTTCTCGACAAGGGAGTCGACGGTTGAGTTTATAAGAAACAAAAAGCACAAAGTTACCAGAGGTGATGGAAGCAGATGGAAGCAGGTGTCAGCGTTGTAGGGAAATAGTTGAAGTCCCACGCCGAGGTTTAAAGTGCTGTGCATTAAAGTTAACGCCTGCATTCTGAGTAATTTATCCACGCAGATAACACAAAAGCTGTTGGCTTTTTCTCAGGCTGCAACAAGAACCAGCGACACGCCTCGTTTCAAGTAAAACATATCAGCAGACAGGTGTGGCTCCCGTTCATCAGAACTCTGAATTCATCTCCGCAGATTTTAAATGAACAGACATGCTGCTTGTGAAGCTACGAACATTAGCGCACACACACCTCCACCCCCTTATGCATGTGTGTGACAGTCGCAGAGTTTCCCACATGCTTTACTTGGGCAGGCCGCCTATTTGGCATAGGCCCATCTTGTACTTAAATTATTTTAAATCTGAGAAAACAACCCTGTTGGCGATGAAACAAGGAGTCGTCAGTACGCCGTCACTCTTCCCCCCTCATCTACTGTCAATCAGATACGCCGTGCAGAGAGAGATGCTCTGGTGTCACCTCTGTAAACACACGCCCGTTACTGTGCAACCTCAAACTTAACTGCAAAGAGAAACTCAGAGAGGGAGAGAGATTTTATTTCTTTTGTAATATGGACCTGCCAACCTCACTGAATTGTTCCGTGTATGTATTTAAAAGGTTGCACGAAAATCTTCTGAATATTTTTATCAGCTTGCTTGGGGTCATTTTAGTTTGATTTAATGCAATAATTGTGCTTATTTGCACTCAGCAACAACCTTTGTTATCTTAGACCAGTACTGTCCATCACATTTATCTGCAGATCGGCTGTGTCCTCTGCAGAAAAAAATCTGCAGAATACGCAGATTTTCATGTTGGATCATGGCTGAAAATGGGAAAAAAAATCATCAGAATCCGAAGCTGAAGTGGAAATATTAGATAAACAATAAAAGAAACACAATAAAAGTTTTTTTCAGTAACTTGGAATAAGCTTATTTAAACTTTTTAATTAATTTAAGTATGAGAACATTAGTTTTATTTACAATAAGGGTGGATTGTGGCCTTTGAGGTTGTTATAAAATAGTGGAATTGTCGATTGTTTTTTCCCCTTTTCTGTTAACACTGCGTTCAGACCTTGAATGAATGAACGAATGAATCACGATGTTCGCTTCGTCTCTCTCTGTCCCCCTTTCAGCCTCGGAGCCGAACTTGAAGCTGCGCTCTCGGCTGAAGCAGAAGGTGAGCGAGCGGAGGAGCAGCCCGCTGCTGCGCCGTCGCGACAGCCCCATCACCACGGCCAAGAAACGCTCACTCGACATGGCAGGTGAGGGACGCGCAGTCGCACAACTGGTGGTCAGAAACTTCGACTTCAGGTTGCTGTGTCTTCTTACATGTAATTGATGTGTGTGTGTGTGTGTGTGTGTGTGTGTGTGTGTGTGTGTGTGTGTGTGTTTCAGACTCTGCGTGTAGCAGCGCCCCCGGCTCAGGCCCGAGCTCCCCAAATAACAGCTCCAACAACATCCCCAATGAGAACGGCATCACTGTGCCAGTCTCCAACAACACAGAGGTAACACACACACACACACACACACATGCACAGCTAGTGATTAATCACCTCAGTGCACACAAGGTTTCCACCCATATATAATCCATATTAACAATAATTTTGGGACATTAAATGCTTGTCATTTTTAGCATCAAGCTTTTCAGGAGATTAAAAGGTTGTTTATCATAAAATGAGCATCAGCCTGAGTTCAGAAGAGGTGATGAAGCATAAAAGCCACAACATTCTAACTTAAAAAATGAACATTTCATTCTACATGAACCTAAGTAATAAACACTGCTGTCAGAGCAGCTTTGCTGTTTGTGTAGGTGGTAGGTGCTAGTTGTTAGCTGCCTATAGCATGTTCTGAGGCTCTGAGTGAGCGATGTTCAGATGATGGTAAACAGAGGAGGAAGACGAGAAGCTATTTGTGGCATTCATTAGGGGCACTCAGGCGGTGTGGAGGAGGCTTGTGGCCGTGACGATTTCATATCGCCGACAGGGTGCAAGCGCAGCTCTTTCCCCATGTGGGGACGACCACTGCTGCAGTGTCTTTTTCATGATGCAAACAGATAAATCATTTAAATGTGCTTCCCAGGCGTCTCTGGCCCAGAGGCTGTGCAGCGGTGCTGAGCGGGGCTCCGTTAACCAGCTGTCCCTCTACACTTCGCCATCTCTACCCAACATCACCCTGGGGCTGCCCGCCACTGCCACGGCCACCGCGGCTTCCAATGTGAGGAGGAGACTGCTGCCAAGCAAACTGCTCGCAGACTGATTGTGCATCTGTTTATCTGTGACTTTGTTTATCTGGAGTTTACGGACTGTGACCATTTATTTTCAAAGAGGCCCCCCGCTTCATCTCCGCTCAACCTCTTTTCCAGGTGACGTCAGCGCAGCAGGATGGAGGTCTGCAGCCAGCGCTCTCCCTCAGCCCGCCCTTCCTCTCTGGTGGCCACTTGACGCCATACCTGGCCGAGGCCGGAGCAGGAACAGGCGGGCACGGCGCACACAGTCCACTGCTTCAACACATGGTGCTCATGGAGCAGAGCCCGGCACAGAGCCCCCTGGTGACAGGTAGGAGAAGCAATGGAAGTTTAACTAAAGCTTGTACTGATAATTAGAGATATGTGTAGTGATGCTAGCGCTGTTAGTGGTAGCAGCCTTGATGAAATTGTTGTTAAATGGAGGAAAAACAGGAAATCATCAAGTAATACTGAGAAAAAGAAAGAAAAGTTCAAGTATTATTCAGTTTTCAATCCCTGGCGTCAGAAAAAAAGAAAAGGCATCTCTGCACTCACAGAGATGTGTGTCCTTGGTACACTGTGTGCCCCCTCACACTGACAGACGTCCATTCATTTGCTCAAACTAATGAGCTCCTTTCATATGTCAGCGTATGCTATGAGAGTGTGACATGGTCACATTGTGCGCCCTTTCCCATCAGCTCATTCACTGACTACCATTTCACTGCTATTTTGAGCCGGGCGCTAGCAGTGAATGGGCGATGACGCACATACAGACGCATGTGTGCGTGTCTGTGTAACCACGCAAAAAATAAAACAAAAAAAACACACAAAGCAAAAACGTAAAGACAAGGACGTGTTCACGCCCACACACAGGAGCAGTCATTTACTTCTCGGCTCAAACAAGGGGAAGTCATCAAATAGGCCTCTCAGTATCTGAGAACCACGTGATGGCTTTGCATCAGCGAGCACTTTCAGAAACAATCAAAAAACGCCCTGCACGTCAGATATTTTCACAGCAATCAGGCTCCTCAGATTATTTCCCAGGCTCAACTGAGTCTCTTGTTCTTACTCTCCTCACCCCGGTAAGGATACTAAAACGTTCTCTTTCCCCGGCTCGTATCGTCACAATGGAAGAATCGCAGTATGGCAGCACAGATGGTCGTTTTTATTTGGTTCACAAATACATCTGCTGACTAATCTTAGGTCCAACACCAGCAGTAGTAAAATGAGGAATTCATTTTTTCATACGTTTATCTTGTGTTTTAGGAATTTAGCTCGAAGCTTACAAGTAAAGGTCACAGGGTTCTGCAGTCAGCTGCTTCACAGTTTTTCCGTCATTCAGACGTGAACAGTAGAAGCCTCGCCTTGACTGGACGGCCACATAATAATTCACCGAATGATCGCCCGTCTTTGCTTCCAATTTTTAATCTGGAAAAACATGGCAGCTGCTCTGGAAGCCTCTGATGTGTTCCTCAGACACAGACACATGCATCATTTTGACACTTAGTCTAAATACTTCATGAGGTTAAGATTTTTAGAGTGGCAGCTAGACAAGACATCATCAAAACACTCTTTCCTACCAGCTGACTGAAAGCATCAAGCGCCACCGTGATACTCTGCTAGATTTAAACCAGACATACGGCACACTTAGGAAGTATTAAAAAAAAAAAAAAGAAAGCTTTTATGGCTTTATCGAACATAAAGCTACAAACACACAGCCTGTGTTGGAATAAAACGCTGCATTATGTGCTCTTTTTCTCGAGCTCTCTCTCAGACAACCCGTGATAAAAGCTCCGCTAATGGATCGCAGTTTTTGGCACAGGTCGCGTTAACGCTGACATTCACTGCAGAGCTGTGCGATAATTCAATATGAGAATTTATCGTCTTTCAGCGTGATTATGTTGTGATGGATCGTGATATCGGAATATTGATCTACGCAAGTAACAAACACATAATTACTCGAATTTCTCTGAAACTTTGATCTAAAATATTTGAGGCAGCGACAGCTGGAAATTGCAGTTTTGGTCCTGTGTTACATTTCATGTTGGTAGCTCGCAGCTCGTGAGATCAACATCAACTTAACAGAACTGGTGACTTCACTGTGAGATGATATCATCATATATATCGATGTGGAGGAAAAGTCCTCATGATTATTGTGATATTTATTTCTTTACATCACCCAGGCCTGGTTCACTGACGGTTTTTTTATTAACCATGACGAAAAATTTTGAAGGCCGTCCGTCATTTTGACAGATTGTAATTCACACCAGGGCCCAACCGATATATATATATTGGTTTACTGATATTATTGGCCTACTGCAGATGTATCGGTGTCAGGATATTTGTTCTCCGATAAGTGCCGATATTAAAACTGTTTTTAAAGGCTGACAAAAATACTTGGACAAGTGAGTTAAATGGTGTAATCATGTAATTTGTCCAGCAGAGGGCAGTCCCCTGTTTAAATGGTAATTAGCGAAGAAGAAGAAATGACTGTTTGGTGCAGTGATATTTAAAATAAAGTTTGTTAGATATCCAGCCTCCATGACATGTCTTTGTCGCACGTATTTAATAATAACCACATTCAAAGTGTTATATATGGTATATCAGCAGATATATCAGATATCGGACTTTTCTTACTTTCTAATATCGTTATCAGCATCGGCCCCGAAAATCCCATATCAGTCGGGCCTTAATTCACTCCTTTGTCCAGTTGGTGGCGGGCGGGTCAAATTAATCAGCTATTGACTAGAAATTCCATCGTGCAGTGTGGCAGCAGAGCGCGGCTTCAGCTTCCAGAACAAGATTAAAACGGCGATAACAGAGAAAAACACAAAACCTGATGACGATCACCTCTGCAGCCATCAGGCTTGATACGTTTGATTACACACAATGTAATGTAATGATTTTATTTTGTTCATTTGCCTGTTTATACACAATGGCACAATGTTTTTGGTGGCCTCTGCTGCTGCTGTGTGGGAAAAATCATTTGTCTGCTCAGTGTGGTGTTTTATTAAGTTCATACAGGAAGAAGGAAAAATCAGAGAAAAAAAGAAACTCTTCATGCCATGGCTTAAATGATTAATCTATAGATTGGTAATTTTTTAAAAATTAAAATAGGTATGAATCAATGAAACTATTACAACTTATTTTAAAAAAATAAAACTACAATGACAGAGTGATTATCTGTCCCTGTCTGACAAAAAGAAGGACAGTCAGAAAGTCTAACACAACCTCTGGCTTCATCTCTTCCTCTAACTGAAGTCTGTCGTCTCTGTGTCCAAGGCGTGAGCGGCCTCTCCATGTCGCCGGCGGCGTCCATGGCCAAGCTGCAGCGGCAGCACCGGCCCCTGGGACGGACCCAGTCGGCCCCTCTGCCCCAGGGGAGCGCGGCGCAGGCTCACGCCCAGGCGCTGGCCCTGCAGCAGCTGGTGGTCCAGCAGCAGCACCAGCAGTTCCTGGAGAAGCACAAGCAGCAGTTCCAGCAGCAGCAGCTCCACCTCAACAAGGTGAGAGAGGTGGAGACGCTTGACTCTGTTTCGTCATCCCATCTTTGTTTTTTTTTTAACTTTTCTAACCCTCCGATGCAGTTCTCTATACTTCCATGAATCTGTTTTGGTTTTTTTGTTTGTTTACTGCACATGTTGTCATTGTTTGCGTTATATAATGTTTTCCTCGCCGTGCTGACGGAGGCAGGTGATGGAGAACGCAGCAGATCTGACATCACATTCAAATAAACTGATAATTAATTAGGGCTGTAAGCCAGCGTGGGCCAGCACAGGAGCTCTGGTGTCGTTGTTTGTGTGGGCGGCAGCCAGTAACACAGCCGATACGTGCTGGCTGTGAATGTGTGTGAAGTCCTTGATTTTCTGCCTTTTCTTTTTCTCTCTGTTGTGTTTTTGTTTGCGAGTGGGCGGCGGCAGGTGTGGGTTAACACGTATAGCATTTATGTGTGTGTGTGTGTGTGTGTGAATGTTTGCATCCACGTGTCTGCAACTGTGGCCGAGACAGTTGCCACGGACTGCGAGGTAACTGGGCGCTGCCATGGCAACAGAGCGGAAGCCCCAGCCTTATATGGTCAGGCAGGAAGCGAGCGAGCGAGCAGCGGCTGCTCTGGATGGTTTTACCTATTCGAGCAGAGTACTCGCTTGAGGAGAGGTGGGTGGATGAAACAAGGGATTTCCTCTCCTCCTCCTCCGCCTCCCCTCGTTCTGCTCGGCTCTCTCTCACTCCGTCCATATGTTTCAGAGCTCTCCAGTGGCAGCGTTTCACACAAACATCTATATAGCAGCCGCCGGCACGCAGAGGAGTTTTGTCAGGACAGAGACGAAAATTCTCCCGTCAGAACGTTGTTTTGTTCTGTTTAGGGCTGGGCCGTGTGGTTTAGGAGGGTTTTATGCTCTTTCTCGGCTTGTGTTTGCTCCCAGGAGCCTCAAAATGCTATTATTGTGATTTAGAATGATAGAAGAATTACATGTAAATATGTTTTGTAAAATGATTGCAGGCTTCAGTGATAATATAAACAACTTCCCCTCCGCTGAAACTACAGAGTGCACTTTTAAAGACAAGTTTGCAGCTTGCACTTTACACCAGTAGATAAGTTCAGTTTGCTTTTGTTGAATTTTTACTAGTAAAATGAAAGCAAAACTTGTTTTGAGCGATTTCTTTGTCACGTGTAGTTTGGTTTTAAGAAGGAAAAACAGTCACCTAAAATTGTAAATCGAGTTTGGAGTAAAGAATAAACACTGAGATCTTGTTTTTAGGCCATTATTAATCAGCCCTTTCTGTTAAATGAATCTAAATACAAGAGGACTAATTGTTATTTGTTTGGGTTTTTTTGTAAATGCTACTCTGTGATATCTGCTGCGGTGTCAGTGTAGTCAATTAATTGTGTTCTGATTGACAGCAAATGAGCAAAAGAACAGCACTTTTGATTAGGGATCCCCGATAATTATTGGCCCAGCAATGCAAAACAAAACATGATTTCATTTTCATTGTACAGATAATCACATTTTGGCCGATAAACGGAGCTGATGACAATAATTGCTTTCAATGACAGCTCAGCACGCTGCCTGCAGAGCCACGCAGCTGCAGTGGAGACAAACAACATGTCGCACGGGTGGACACTTGTCACTGTTTCAGAAGTGTTGTTTGTTGTTGTTGTGTAAACAGGGGTGGTGTCAGTTAGATTTGGTCAGATCAATGGAATATTAAATCATAATCAACAAATCAAACCCGTCAGGTGTGCTTCAATACAGATTATAATCTTTTTAAAATACAAAAATTTGAAGTCAATTATCAGCATCGGCTCAGTTGTTTAAGACGTTTCGCAGCCAAAACTCATCTGACTTGTTGCAGATTCAGATACAAAAACTAAGAAATACATTTAAACGAAAGAACTCACTCTGGTTAGCTTAGCTTAGCATAAAGACTGTAAACAGGGGGAACCGTTAGCCTGTTTGTGTGAGGGTAATAAAATCTGCCTTCAGACACCTCTGAGGCTCTCGCTGATCCCACTAAATTTTCTGGTGACATGGTGTAACTGTGTGTGGAGACGTTTGTGCAAATCTTAAAAAAAATTGTTCCGTGCAATTTATGAGATTCCGTTGTTATAATCCACCAGCAAAGCAGATTAGTTGACTGAGGTCAGATTAATAGTTTGAAAAGTGATTTCAGTCATTTTTCAGGCAAATTTGCCGGATGCTCACGATTTTTTTTTAATTGTCTGCGTAATCTATATCTCTGATTTAAGCAGAATAAAGAGGAGGTTCTTTTGGGAAAGTAGTGCAGGGAGGAGGGGGCGTTGGGGGTCGAGTGAGGCGGCGAAAAATGCGAGCAGCGAGAAGTTTGTTTGGACGCAAAGAAAAGAAGAACAGTGGAGGAGAGGAGGAGTGATGGAGGTTGAAAGAGTGCTGGTGAATGCTCTGACGTCAATGCTCTGTCAGCTCTGTGCCAGGGGACCCAGAGGCCTACAGCTCTGGGACACACACACACGCGCACACACACACACACACACACACACACACACACACACACACACACACACACACATTGAGTTTCATTCAGCATGATGATAACACTCATTGTCTGCAA
>JAQLOL010000017.1:3414947-3447324 GCA_029783665.1 Naso thynnoides | reverse complement strand
GTGTATGTGTGTGTGTGTGTGTGTGTGTGTGTGTATGCGTGTAGTGTATCCGTGGGAGGAAGGCCACGCTGGAAGAGCTACAGACGGTTCACTCTGAAGCCCACGTCCTGCTGTATGGAACCAACCCCCTCCGACAGAAACTTGATTGTAGGCTCACACACTCACATACACACACACACACACACAGCAATTGAATTACACAACTGGAGGCACATTTTAATTTTTATTTCCTGGTCACCAGGTTCAATCACTCCCATGTTTGTAAGGCTACCCTGTGGAGGAGTCGGGGTAAGTAACATCCACATTCAGAGGGGAATAAAACATCAGGGTGTCAGAACTTATGTAATTTATCTGATAATCTGTCTATTAATGTTTGAAAGTGATAAGATGTACAGAACCTATTATCAGTGTGTGGGAAGAACATGCAAGTTTCTCTGTATTGCGCCTTTCAAACATAGAGAAAAGACTGAAGTAAAAGCAAACAGGTTAACGCTAATTAGGTTATGAGACGATGCTAACAGACTGAGGCTAAGGCTAACAGGTTCCAGGTCATGATTTAATGCTAACAAACTGAAGCTAAAGCTAACAGGTCCCATATCATGATTTAATGCTAACAGACTGAGGCCAAAGCTAACAGCTCCCATATCATGTCATAATACCAACAGACTGAAGGTCAAGCTAACAGGTCCTAGATAATGATATAATGCTAACAAATTGAGGCTGAAGTTCACTTCAAAATTCTTTACCTAAAGCCAATAACTGCATAACAGCATTTAAAAGACAATGAAAATGTGAATAATAATAAGAAAACTTACGGAAAAATCAGTGCCTGTTAAAAAGAAAAAAAACGGTCTTCATTTATTGTAGGAAACAAAAGATAATTAGGAAAATCATGCTAAAATAGATTGAAAAGTAATAACACGAGTGTTAATAGGTTTTTGTTAATAAATAAGGTATAAAAATTTATAATCCTGCTGCTCTTGATTTTTTTTATTTTTGGCTTCAGTGTTCAGCTACAACTCCAACTTTTGAATTTGACTGATCATTCTCTTCAATTGCTTCATTTCCTTTTTGATACTGTAGCTCTGTCTCTGAGAATTTGTGCTTTGTGTTTTTAGGTGGACAGTGACACTATTTGGAACGAGGTCCACTCCTCCAGCGCGGCTCGTCTCGCTGTCGGCTCAGTGGTGGAGCTTGTTTTCAAAGTGGCGACTCGAGAGCTGAAGGTAACGCTGATCACGCTCACGCTTCTAACTTTTAATATCGAACTGAGTGTGGTAACTCAAAACTGTTACACTGTTTAGTCCCACATGTCAACTTCTATTGTTTTCTTAAATTCAGCGCTACGTTGGTGCTGTAGCTGTAGCAGTTTGCGCGACAAGTTCCTAATTTTGATTGTTTTCCGCTCAGAGGCTGCATTTTCTAACCAATAATGCCTCCTCTTTATGTTTTTAGTGTTTATTGGTTTAAATTGCCGTGTTTTTAGCTGTGGTTCACCACTACTCTGTACAAACAGAGAAAACATTGAGTGGCTAACAGACTCCTTTTGCTCCTCTCCGTGTTTCCAGAATGGTTTCGCTGTGGTCCGCCCTCCTGGACACCATGCAGAGGAAAGCACTCCCATGTAAGGCCACAGCCTCTGCCACACTTTGCTGAAGATAATCAGTCTATGCAGATACAAACACCAGCACTGGAACAGGCTAGTCTGGGATAAAAATAACATAAACCATCGACTGAGTGTCTCTTTTCTTCCAGCTGCTTCAAGACTGCTTTATTTATTTTTCATACCGTCCTCAGAGTATGTTGAAAATGTTTTAGTAAAACATGAAAATGGAGCCGGAAACACTTTGGCTCAGCCCTTCCTCTCTTTGCTGCTGTTTCAGGGGTTTCTGCTACTTCAACTCTGTGGCCATCGCAGCCAAACTGCTGCAGCAGAGACTCAACATCAACAGGATCCTCATCGTGGACTGGGTCCGTCTCCCACTTAACACATCTCATCATTATGTGACATAGTGGGAACATCAAGGTATGAGTTGCGTCCATATGTGGTGTTTGCGATTACATCATGTGTTTACTGTCTGACCCCAGGATGTTCACCATGGCAACGGCACACAGCAAGCGTTCTATGACGACCCCAATGTCCTTTACCTGTCTATTCATCGCTATGACGACGGCAACTTCTTTCCTGGAAGTGGAGCGCCTGATGAGGTGAGTGTGTGTGATTGTTAACTGTCAACAGAGCTGAGCAGAACATTCCCGCTGCATTGTGGGAAATGTTGTTTGCAGGATTCAGTTTTCATAGGTGATATAATTTGGATTTCTTTTGCTAAGTAAAGATTAAAATGTTAAATACTGGCAATGAAACTGTGATAGTTTGGATTTGTTTTACTGTTTCCTTAAGGTCTTTACACATCTAGTGAGTAACGAATAAACGACACGAAAATGCGAAATGTTTGGATCAAAACTCTTCCCACCGGCAACGACACGAATTTGCAACAGAAATGTGGTAATACAAATTTGCAAAGGAGTTTTGACAGCTCACTCCAAAGAGGGAAAAATGAACTCATGTTACAAACACAGCTTTAAAACATAGCAGAACTTATCAGCCACCAAACACAAAATATTGAATAAAAATACAAAAACATCACGTCACGGGCATTTACAGCCACATGCTTAGACAGGTGAAAAGTTAAAAGAGCCTCACGTATGTTGCGCACAACCATCGTGATTGGTTGATGTGTTTGGTCTCAGTGTGAATGTTCAGAAAAATCAACCTGGATCGGAAAATAAAATCAATCAGTCAGTCATTCTTTATTTATTCAGCACCTTTCAAACGTGTCAAAATGCAATTCCAAGTGCCGTAAAGTTACTGAAGAAACAAAACATGAGATTTAAGAAAGCAGACAGGACTCAGAGACCAATGCCCACCTAAACAGCAATAAAATATGGGTAGTTAAAATAATTAAAAATAATAAAAATTTAAAAATATATATTTTAATAAGAAGAAATCAGAATAAGGGATGAAGCAGGCATAAAGATAACCATAAATCAAACATATAAAATAAATAAAATATAAATAAAAATATACAAATATATATAAAATGAAAAATGTTTATATAATTTTTAAAAAATTTCATAAAATAAATATCAAAAAAGTCACTTTTTTGCAGTGTGATATTTGTATTTTGTGTGAAAATACTCGTGTCCAATCAGCAGTTAGAAAATATTTTTCCAGTGTGTAAAGGCTTATAGAATGCACTTTTAGTCTTCCAGTCATGCTCCATGTCTTAGTTGGTAGTTTTAAAGCTGCAAGCAATGAATATTTTTGTCATCAATTGATTAATCAGCAATTGTAGCATCTGTAAATTTTAGAAAACAGTGAAAAATAAAAGCTGTGACTTTTAACTGCCTGTTCAGTGCGGTCAACAGTCCAAAACAATGATGAAAGAGAGAGAAGCAGCAGATTAGGCTGGAAAAGCTGCAGCAGTGTTTGCTCCCTGAAACTATCCAGTAATTCTCTCAAACAAAGTTCATGTGGAATTATAAAAACAAAGCCAAACTAACAGCTGACAGCCAGAGGACTGGATGTTTTTGTTGACCTTTCTTTGTCATGTAAATAAGACAATGAGTCACCTGTGTGTTTGTCGGTGCAGGTGGGCAGTGGGCCTGGAGTCGGCTTCAACGTCAACGTTGCCTTCACCGGAGGACTCGACCCACCCATGGGAGACGCAGAGTATCTGGCTGCCTTCAGGTAACAGAGACGACATCAGCAAATCGTAGAGACGAAACAGCTTCTCTGCGTTCGGACAGTTTGTCTTTACACTTTATACTTCCGTTCTTTCGCTCTCAGTCGGTAGTCTTAAATAGAGGGGTTTTTTTTAATGAAAGGCCTTAAAAATTATTAAATTGTGTTCAATTCAGATTCAGTGGTTAAATACTCTTTGGTGACGGTGTGGATAGTACAGAACCTGTCACAGCACCGCTGCAGACAGGCGGCACACGGCTCTCCCCTCACCTGCAGCTGAACACGTGGACGCTCGCTGACGTTCACAACACCGAGCTGACTGGTGCCGCCAGCAGAAAACTGACTTGACATGGCAAGCGCTGCTGCTGGAGCGACATTTGTTTTCCGCACTAACAATAGCAGCGGTGCTTTCTCCTTTCCCTCCTCTCCAACAACGAGTCGATACACACACGCAGCCCAGCACCCCCGTCGCAAACACTGCTGTCTGCTCCTCTCTTTCACCCCGGCTTGTCTAAAGTTAGTTTGTTGTAGTTTGTCGATGGGAAGAGCCACAGAGCTTCCACAACCGATTTTTTGTGAAAAGAAAACAGCAGGAGGGATGTTTGAAAGTGCTTTGCATTTGAGACAGAAGAGCACAAAAGATACAAGCAAGCTCACGAGCAGGAGACGCTGCAGAACAGCACTAACTCAAGGTAACGCCGTCAGATTAGCAAAGCACCTGAAGGACCGACGCGTCGACATGTTTACAGCATTTCCAGAGGTTGTTGTCAGCTCCCCTTTCATTACAACTGAAGCGTTAAACTGAATGACCCAGTAAACTGCGTCCGATACGTGATTTTGTTGGTTTTTGTCATTTTGAAACGCAGGTTGCATTGAGTTACATTATGACGTGTTCAAGCGCTGTTCAGTAAAAATGATTATTAAGGGAAGGTAACTTCATTGTGATTAGTTCACTGTAATCTTGTATAAAGTGGTGCTAGGTGAGAAATGAAAACAAATGGGCTACAGCTGAAGAAATACATGCCCCCCCCCGGACCAGTTTTGGTGGACAATGAAAAAATCTCGGTGGTATCGAAAACTGTATCAAGTATTTCTATTTCCTTGGTATCGGTATCAAGTTTGAAATTACATAATTATATTTGTGTGTGTTAGTGTGATTGAATGTGTGTTTCCATGGCAGGTTTGATCTTAAATTCCACCTAAAAAAAGGTCTCAAGGTCTTTACTTTAACTTGTAGGTGCCCATTCTAGAAAACCGGCAAAATAAATTAAATGTCTGGACAAAAAGTCAGGAAAATTGTTGTAACATCAACTTTGTTTGCAGCTTTGTGGCAAAGCAGTTTTCAGATGATCCTTTAGGTTTTTTTAATGTTTACTTTTTTCTTAAGACGTATAAGAATTTCCTCAAGGCAGGAAGAAACATTTAATTTCTCAGTTGATACAAAAAACTCAAACTCATCTATGTGGAGACGGTTTGTTTAATTAAGATGGAGACATTACATCATCGTTAGTTTATTCTCAATTTCTATTTGTATTCTGCAGTAATTGTTTTTCATTATTACTATTGCTGCGTAAGCAATTAGTATATTCATTTCTTTTCCCAACAAATTGTTTTGTTGCTCGGGGTGATGCCATCTGATATCTCTCCCCTCTGAAACATACAGATATTAATTTTTAGCTCATAAAGTCCAGAAACACAGCAAATCTTCTGTCGTTTTTGCTATTTTTGCCTGAAAAATAAGATTAAGTATTAACTCATTACTAATAGAGTAGCTAATTAATGAATTAGTTGAGGTAAATTGCACATTAATTGAGTGTAGGTTGATAAAATGAATTTTTTTTGTGTTCGTGCTGTTTGAGTGTTCTGTACTTTCACATGTAAAATATTGGCCGTTGTCCTGTGTAATCTTTGGGCTCCGCCCTCCCTCCCTCCCTCCCTCAGGTCGGTGGTGATGCCCATCGCCAACGAGTTTGCTCCGGACATCGTGCTGGTCTCCTCTGGCTTCGACGCGGTCGAGGGTCACCCTCCACCACTGGGCGGCTACACTCTGACGTCCAAGTGTGAGTGCGAGATTACGTGAAGTGTGTTTCTTATCTCCCGCTCCTGCAGCTGACTGTGCAGAACAAAAAGCCGGCTTCTGAGAAAAGCAATTAAAAGTCCATTAAACGTAACTGCTGTAGCAAACCGCAGAATTTATTTTTCGCCCTTTCTTCAGGTTTTGGTTATCTGACCAGGCAGCTGATGACCCTCGCCGGAGGCCGGGTGGTTCTGGCTCTGGAGGGGGGTCACGACCTCACGGCCATCTGTGACGCCTCTGAGGCCTGCGTGGCCGCCCTGCTCGGCCAGGAGGTAAGGAGGTTGCCATGACAACAAACAGGATCTGAAAACTAATATATGTCTCCTGTAAAAAAAAAGGGAACAGGACAAAAAACTTCATGTTTTTGGTATCGTAGTGACTCAAAAACATCTTTCTTTTTTTTTTTGGCTGTTTCATTATGTCAGAACTTCCTTAAATTATTTAAATCCTGTTTTAATCTGCTGTGCTCACAATGACTCGGAAACAAGGAACAGCAGAAGACCGAAATCATATTATTTTCAGCACAAAGCTGTGCTGATCTCATGCGAATGTATCTTTACTTCAGCTGTAAAACATGAAAGACACGAAAAGTTTTTTGAGTTTTACCTCAATTAATAAAAAGGGACAAATTGTGCTGTGAAATAGTGACGAGGGTGTTTTGGCTTTGATCTGTTCCAGTGTTTTGTGTCAATATGTGTCATTAAGTTCAAGACAGGAGCAGATTTATCTGGCACTAATATTTTTAGATGTTACAATGTCATCCCTCATTTGGAATATGGACTGGAAGTGCAGTGGGCTGCTGACTCATGATGTTTTTTTGCAGGTCAACCTCTGCTCTAAAGTTTTGGAAATGCAGCCTGTTGCATAGTTTGTGTTTACATTTTCTGTGTGTTTTTTGCTCCTTGCAGCTGGACCCGCTGCCGAAGGCCGTCCTGGAGCAGAGGCCCAACCCCAACGCTGTCCGCTCTCTGGAGAAAGTTATAGAGACTCACAGTGAGTTCACGGACGGGCGCACAGTTGGGACGAACCTCCTGTAATCTGGGGATTCAGCAGGCAAACATGCACATCCCTCTGTTTTCTCTCATGTCTTATTTCTCCTCCACAGGTAAGTACTGGCGCTCAGTGCAACGCTACTCGCCGCGGCTGGGACTTTCCCTGCTGGAGGCCAAGCGAGGAGACTCGGAGGAGGCCGAGGCCGTCAGTGCCATGGCCTCTCTGTCTGTGGCAAACACCAACGCCATGGATCAAAGGTAGAGCAGCAGAGGTCTCCGTTTATATTTCTGTAGGCTTTTTATTTCTCTGAGCCCTGTGCTCGTCATAGAGTCACCAGCTTCTGCTTTCACTGCTTTTTGTTTTC
The DNA here is from genome assembly GCA_029783665.1 of Naso thynnoides. Classification (NCBI taxonomy): domain Eukaryota; kingdom Metazoa; phylum Chordata; class Actinopteri; order Acanthuriformes; family Acanthuridae; genus Naso; species Naso thynnoides. Next base: position 3,440,145 of record JAQLOL010000017.1, on the reverse strand, counting down.
TGTGTGTGTGGTTAAGTCAAGTCTGTGGCTGTCATCTAATAGGAATTATTATATATTGAGAAAGTTAAATAACTGAACAATGTCGTAGCAACTGAACTGGCTGATCCGAAATGTATCTACCCCCAATGTTATGGATTTTAAGATTATAAAGTGGAAAAAATAACATTTGAAATTTTGAAAAATAGCCTCAAAAGGGTAAAACATCCATATTTTTGTACATTTTATTCATTAATTGGTTTATTGAACAGGATCAATACTGGATGAACATCACTGTAAATGCACCAGTTACACCAAAGGCTGTTTCTTAAGTGCTGTCGATGTACAGATGTTACTAAGTTTTTCTATCAAGGAAAATTAGATTGAAATTACAAGAGAGAGAAAAATTCAAAGGCGGCCTTATTTATGCTGGTTAGAAAGTTTTTTCATGCAGGACGTCATTTTACTACAGAGCACGGGAGGTGACGCGGATGTGTTTATACTTTGTAAAACACGTGCGTGTTTTTGTATCTCGCGCACACATTTTATAAACCACACGCGTGTTTTAATCAAGCAGGTGTACGAAATAGGAATAAAAAGCCAATATTTATAAGAACGCAGGTTCAGTGTATAAAAAGTGCGTACGTTTTAAAAACCGTGCATGCATTTTAATAAAATGGGCAAGTGATAGGAAGAACGCACGCGCTCTAGTTATAAAACATGCACGTGAAATAACACCTAACTGTCATTACACCACATCTAATTAAAACTTAGAAGACAAGCCAAGAAACAATAAATAGCATAGAAACAAGCAATAACAGATGAGTTCATGTTGGCCTGTGAGTTTAGGCTAATTTAAATGACTTTAACAAACACTGCTTATGGTAATTAAAGTTTGTACCTACACCTACATGTAGAGAGGTTTCTGTTAAAATTAGAAAAAAATGTGATCCCCAAAAACTGTGTTAAAGGTTCTCAAGAAGAGCGCAACATTCATGAGTGACTGCGATGTCCCACAAACAGAGAAAGTCCCAAGTCCACGATGGTCAGCAGGTTATCTGCTATAAAACAGAGCCGCAGTGAAGGAAGAAGGAGGTTTGCAGGAAGTGTGATAGAGCTGGAGGTTTTACATCTGTGTGTGTGTGTGTGTGTGTTTGTGTACAGCAGGCCCGAGGACGAGCCCATGGAGGAGGAGGAACCACTGTAACGGAGGGAAGCGCGACGGTGTCACACTGTTACCATTGACCTCTCCGGAGAACGCCTCTTTGAGCTGCGAAGAGTCTCGACTGATCCCTTCATTTAGTCCCCCTAACCCCACTCACCACGTCAGTCACCTTGATTGGCGGCCCCTCGGCCTAACACGAGGGAGAGGGGGTGGGCTCAGCCTCAGAGTAGGGAGCCAATCAGGAGACGGAGGACTGAGTTGGAAAAAAAAACATAAACATACCGGCGTTGCTTGGCAGCGCTCGCTCAGAGACACTCATTTTTTTCTGTCAGTCTTCGCACCCCCACGTTGGCCCACTGCGGCTAACATGTGACCACGGCAGCGGGCGAGTGTATTTGGAGTTTGGGGCGAGATCAGGTCTCGTCATAGAGAGGCGCGGAATCAAACGGTGCTTTACACAGCTGCCTTCTGACCACAAACAGTATGGACACCAGGGACAGCGGACGTTCCCCGCTGTCACACGCAGCGCGGGAGTTTCTTTTCTCTTTTCTCGACTATTTTTCCCGACTAAACAAGGGCATCACGGCAACTGAGATAATATTTTACGAGATGCGTTCACTGTGGACTTTGGCCGGCCGAAGTTTGAGTAGGCCTCCGCGAAGATTTGATGACGAGACTGTCGCCTCGCTGGAGCAGCCTGTCTTTAAAAAAAAGGTTGACGAGTGAGAGGAGTGCCTTGGTGAGGGATTTCAGGATTGTTCAGGAAAAGATTGCCTTAAGTCAAAAGATTTTTTTTTTTTCCTTTGTCTCGCTGAGGAGTCAGCGCGAGGGGACGGAGACGGAGAGTTTTCGAACGGCGAAAATAAAGCAAACAATCTTTCAGCATGTTTACTCGGAACGTGACGAAGACAACATTTACGTCTCTCACAGCCTCTCTCGAAGAGTTGCTTTACTTTTGGATGGATCTATTTTTCTGTAAAAAAGAAAAAAAAAACGCTTTGTAAAGGTAGTTGCCAGCTTCAGTAGAAAAACGGTGCAAACATGGAGACCTTCAGACCTTCAAATCAGATTGAAAACTCTCTAAAAAAAAAAAGGTTTAGCCTCTGATGTAGCTTCCCTTTAACTGAAGTCGTTGCTTTGCAAACACATAAAGCATGCATTTGAGCAGAGAGACCAGACGTTTTCGCAAGATTTTTGAATGTTATCCAAAACAGAAAGCCAAGCAAGAAAAGCCAAAGCATGAGTTTGCATATACAGTAGTACTTTCACTTCACTTAGCTGGCAGGTCGACAGACGCTTCTGGTTTTGGCCCTTTCAGAAAAGGCCTTGATACCCAGTACGATGTTTACTAATTTAATCCTTTACAGATCAAGTGAGCGTTTGTCCGCGCGCCGATCGGCCTCCCGTGCTTCGCCGGTTGGCAGCTACCTTGGTTTGCGAGTGCGAGCTCGACATTAGTCATGTATATTGAATTGAATATATTTTGAGGGGCAGTAATCGAGTATTGCCCGTTTGTATCTACACGTATGATTTCCACATCGAGTTGTCGATTTAAAGTGTCGGAAAAAACGTGTTTGGTAAGCGTGTCCACTTTTTATTTTTTATCGTATAAGATTATTTTTCTAACTTTTTTCATCCATAGATTTTTTTGGTTCTGTGTTTTTATCCGTTTTCTGGATAGTTATAGGGCTGCCGTTCACACACGTAGTACTTCTGTCACATCCTGTTCCGAAAACTTTCTTTCTTGTATTTATCAAAACTATTGAGCGACACTTTCTTTCTCTCTACCTTCCTTTCTACGGCTCTTCTCCGCCTTTTTCTGCATTTTCATCAACTGTGTATTTATAACATGTACTGTTTATAGGAGATTTGTATATGGAAAATTTATAAATGTACTCTAACTAATGACAGCTATGATATCGTGAGCGACAAACAGTATGGTGTGCGATATTACTCCATGAACTTTTAAAAGAAGCAGCGTATTTAACTCGTCATCGACTGCACTGTCTCGCCCTCAAGTAAAAATCATCATATGGCACTGACTTGACTTTCCGAACACCTTCAGAGGAAAACATTTGATCACTTTGTTGCCTGATTGATGCGTTTTCCTCTCGTGCATGAGCGATATGCACTGAGACGACACATCCAAAAAAGAGGTTAAGAGGCCGTTTCATGTAGCTAAACGCAGGGAAATCACATGTCGAAGATGTGACGTTTGAACCAGTTTTGGGTGGAAAACATCAGCCGATCATTTTAAAATCTCTTTTCTGCGCATGTGTTGCACTAACACGACTCTCCATGACATCATTTCCTACTACAGTGACACCGGTGGTGGGTGAGATGATTCAAACTAACCCCCATCTGTCAACTGCTATGTTAAACACCCGATTAAAGGCGAAAATCGTGTTAATTTTAAGTTAATATCATTTTATAAACTTGTAAAATTTGAGCTTAAGTTGATATTTTCCATGTCTAACAAAAAACATTCCACTTGTTGTTTAATTTGGCTTTTTTCGTTTTGTTTTTTTTTTTTTTAGTGACTTTGAGGGTTTTTTTGTAAAAACTTTAATACTGCTCTTTCGTTTTTGCCGTCTGCTCGCGCCAACTTTAACTCTTTGCATGGTTTGTGAGTCAGCATGCCTGCTTGTCTATGTAACAAAAAAAAATGTATTTGCACAATAGAAGAAGAACACTGGAGGACTTAAAAAAGAAATTAAACCTCCCCAGCAACTCCCGAGAGCACCAGGCAGGACGGGTTTTTCTTCCTCTCTGGTGTGCAAACAATTGAGAAGACTTTGTCCAAATGGCTCCACTGAGAAACATTTGGTATTGTTCTTATTGAAAATCATTTCCAATAAGTGAATTTAACATGATTCAGCACTTACAACATGTACGGACTGTGCTAAAGAGAAACATGCTCTGCCAAACCTGCTACATTCACACCTTAAAAAGACTCCCAAAGAATGTTCCTCTCTCAAAGATCTGCGAACGGGCACTGTTACAGTAGAGAAATGACGGATATCGGTTTGGGAAAAAAAAAAAGGGCATCGTCGTTTTGATTGTCACACCCACCTCGGCCAGTTCTATATATATAACCACTGTGGCTCAAGAGCAATTCTCGGTTTACATGTAAATGGATAAAAAAGTTATTTTTTGTTTGTTGTTTGTCTCTATTGATGAAAAATCTTTCTTTGGGACCTACGCTTTGGACATTTCATCTCTGACATCATCTATAAAATATATTTCTGAAAAATAAAAGAATCTGTTGTGGGTTTTTTTGTCTTTTTGCAGGTTTTGCGTAAAGTAAAATCAATCTTGTATTAAGTACGCAGAAGCCATACTTGAGTAAAAGTAAAAATATCTCACTGAAAAAAAGGATCTGGTAAAAAGTGAAGGGCACCTTTTAGAGTATGACTTGAATAAAAGTCTTAAAGTAGAAGGTATTTACTGTTCTTAAGTATCAAAAGTACAGTGACTATAAATGTACTGAAGTATTGAAAGTAAAAGTACGTGTAAAAGGCAGTTAAAAACTGGTTTGTCTTCATTTTTGTAGCCTCTGGTCTACAAAAGGACAAAATATCTCAGTCAAAAATCAAAATGCAAAAATGAGGGAAAAAAGAAGAGCAAAAAGTTTCATAAACTTTCCAAATTCCTGATTTGAACACAACAGGCAAAAGTTTAGCTCAAGCTGAATCTGCAACTGGGCGACTGCGGCTGTGTCACAGCAACAAAATGATTTAAAATCAAACAAAACATGAGGACAGCAGCGCCCAAAGTTACAACACGGTCATTACTTCTACTGCAGCGGAAGAGCACCTGTTTGCACTCACGCCTGACATGATGAACCAGTGATCCAACATTTTTGGCTGCTAAAACGAAACTAAAAATCAATGTTGGCTAGTAGCCTAACAAATTTCATAGTAACATCTAACTATGATGCTTATGTGAAATGTAATGGAGTAAAAACATCCATTTTCTTAAGAAAATGTAGTAAAGTAAAAGTAAAAGTCAACAGAAATAGAAATAGAAATAAAGTACAGATAATCCAAAACAGCTACTCAAGTATAGTAACTAAGTATTTCTACTTTGTTATTATACAACACTGAGTAAAATCTGTCCACAGGAGCAACCTTTGGTGCTTTTTTAGGATTTAAAAAAAAAAAATCAATACCAGACCATTTGGACAAAATCAATTTTGCAGATATGCTCTCTATCATCAGCTGTTCAGACCTTCAGAGTGCGTCATCTGTTCTTATCGCTGACAGACTGACTGATCAAACTGTCAGAGAACCTGAGGAGGCTTTTTAGAGATTCACCTTTTATCACTTAAGTGAAATAAATACTCAAAGTCCATGTTTGCTGTGTAAATAATCAGAGATAAAAGATGTGGCTGGATTCATCCTGGCATGACAGCATCGGGACATCTTGGATGCAAATGTTCTCGTTTCTGCATCTGAAGAGCAGCAAATTAGCTGCCTGGCACATGACAGCAGTGATGGAGGAAAGTGTGTCACCACTGAAAGGAAGACAATATGTGAAAGGCACCAAGTCTCAGCTGACTTCTTCCTGAGTGGAAAATCTAATTAGAAGAACCAATATCACAAGTGTGCATGCTGATTTAAAGCCCAGCACAGCAGCTGTCAGGTGACCTCCTCCTCCTCCTCCTCACATGAGAAATTCTTTGGTCTCTGGAGGACACAAAAGGACATAAAAATCCCCAAATAAAAGCACTCCAACAGCCTCTTTTTCTTAAAGTGTCGAAAAACCTGAAGATATTTTGTTCATTATTATGAAATACTGTTAAGAAGGTGAACAGAACGAGCAAAAATGACTTAATAAAGAGATTTGGAGCAGTATTGATTGACATACTGACACAAGAAAGTGTATTTCCTTGCCTTTAAATGACTAATTGGCAAGAGAAGAAGAATAAATAGAGGAAAATGAAGGCATCACATGTAAAAAATAAAATATAAGAATGTCAGAATGATTCTAAAAATGAGGCAGTTTATAAAGGAAAGCTAATGTGTGCATGTTTTCTTTCTCTTTTTACTAAAAGACAGTTTTATGAGTATTCTCATAAATCATTAGTGAGGACATTTCAAATTAAGATTAAAAAATATATATAACAAGTGACAAATGGTGAAGCTGCCTAAAATAATGAGGTTATAATACAAAAATAAATAAACAAAAGAATAAATTAAGAGGCAATGAAATATTTAATAGTCTTTGTTCATCTTGAAATGGCTTTATTGTATGTTTAGTAAACAACAGAGCAGCGTAATAAGTGTTCATGTGTCAGGGGACTCGCACACGGTCCAATGAGGGGAGGGCACTTCCCTTTTCTGGTGCAAACACAGACGTGATATTTCCTCTCTGCCCGCTGTCCCCACCGCCGCATCAGTGCAATGCCAGAGCTGCAACATTAACGAGCTACTTTGCCCTTTTTCATCACCCTCGAGTGGGGAGACCCGTCGTGCTTTTTGACTCCTCTTTCTCTGCTTTTCTCGAGCGAGCCGCGGCGGCTTTTCGGACATGCCGAACATCGTGCTTTTTAGCGGGAGCTCGCACCACGACCTGTCCCAGAAAGTGGCTGATCGGCTGGGACTAGATCTGGGGAAAGTGATCACGAAGAAATTCAGCAACCAGGAGACATGGCGAGTGTATTTTTAATTGTCATACGACGCATATTGTTCTCGTTGTTTCCCACATTTAACCTTAGCCACTTGAAGCGAAGGGTGCGTGTTTTAGCTGGTAGCCGCTCATGTTGCTCCAGCCTCGGTATCACATGTGGGTGACGGTGAGTTAGCTTGAAGCTAACAATAGTTTACTATTCAGCGGGCAGCGCTGAAACGTACACACGTGACGAGCTAGCCCCATGTAAACACACCAGGCCATTAAGCTAATCTTACTGTGTCCGTTATCGGACAGCTTTGCTAGCTCTCGCCTGTTTTCGATAAGTTTTTATGCGTATACGTGTCTGGTTCGTGTAACCGTGAATATGTACCGGAATGGCCAGAGCAAAGAACGTGAATTTACGTGTTACGTTTTGTTCGTAGCGTATAATTATGTCAACTATCCACGTTAGCGTTACGTCTGTTTCCCGTGTGATGGGAGGAACAGAGTGTTAGCGCACCGTTGAAACCTTTCTGCGAGTTAAAACAATGTGAATAACCTCATAAATGACACAGGACAGCTGCTTCTTATGCTAGCCTGTAAAATGTTAATTCTCAGCTAGAAAATTGTTCGTTTTGAAGTGGGAACAGATTGTTACAGGTTTACGTAGTTAACGTTAGTTTGATACTGTTAGCTAGCTAACGTTAGCTGTTACCCTGAAATCTGTAAATGTGATGAAAATAAATACACAGGTATTAATTTATTCAGTTCACACGACTAGTCGCTGTGGTTAAATTACATGTCACCCGAATTCTATGAAAAGAAAAAGCATATTAACTGATGGACCTGTCTATCCGATAATGGATGCTGGCTAGGTTGCTGTCATTTCACATGATGATTTACGGTAGCTGGCTAACTCCAGGCGAGAGCATGTGGTTTACCGCGGGCAATCGTCTGGTGTGTTTTCAAGCAACAAAATAAACAGCTTGAGCCACAGAATGAACTTAGACAGAGGTTTTAGTTGTTAAATATAGTTTCTTAACTAAGAAGATAACTTGCAGCACATCTCCAATCAGAAAAGGATGAAGTTATTAATGAGTAACGTTACTTTTCATTGCTGCCTGTTTTGCACACGTTAGCCAACTCTCCACTGCCTCAGTCACATGCACTTCATTTGCTTATAACCAAAGCCAAACTGTCCATTAGTTGAATCACTGACTGCACGCTAGCAGCTAGCCTCCTGTGATATGTTATGGCATTTACTGCCAGTTTAGCGGTCTGTCCTTGAACAGGATCAGTTAAGGTTGTGTACCTGTTTGAACTCTGCTGCAGGATGACCTCTCGGCTTCAATCTTTTGTTGATCTGAACTCTGCATGTATTTGCATGTATTTGTAGCTGCATATATGATCAGCTTTCCAACCATCTCATCTAAATGCATTTTACTCTTTTAGGTGAAAACCATGCACAGCATTAACATGTTTGTGATCCTGTGGCTCAGTGAGCACGAGTTGGATTTTGTTTCCACCAGGCTCCCTCACCGATGCGCTGACTTTGTTGTAATGCACTCTGGGTAACATTATCTAGCATCCACCAGACAACATATGTTCTCTGTAATCTTTCCCTTTGCATGAGACTGCACTACAAATTCCTCTTTTAAACACGGCTGGAGCTTGTAAATGTGTCTCGATCTCTTTATCCCCTGTCAGACTGTTGCTCTGCTGTTAATGCTCCCATCCAGGGAAAACTGATAATCTGTGCTGAGGTTTTTCTCAAGGGAACACTGCTGTAGGGACGACACAAAGCGCAAAACAAAGATTATTTTCCCATCCTTGCAGACGGGAAACTAATAACAGCGCAGAGCTCCAACGCAGGTTTTGCCGGGTGACTTGCAGAGGGCAAAGCAGGTCAGGGATGCTGAGAACGTTGCATGGATAAAGACATTTATCTTTCATGATTAAATGCATTAATCTGGCCTCCTCCGAAGAGAAAACGTTTGACATAATTTTTTCTCTCCATGCATTATAACCGCTGGCTCAATGCAGTGAGCATGAGGAAAACACAAAGGACAAAGTCATTAATAAAGGCTGTAGAAGTTATAATTGATTACAGCCTTGCATGGCGTTTTGGGAAATGTTAATCAACGTTCACTCACATTAAGCAGAAGAGAAAAGTCTGTGTATCACTTTTTAAAATTATTTTACTCTGAAAGTTACAAAAAAAAAAGGGAACACAAACTACATTATAATATTTTGTTTTACCACCCTGATTGCAAAAAAAAAAGAGTTGCCATGCTAATAGAAAAAATTAAAGCTGTAGTTGGTAACTTTAGGCTAAAATAACTTTCAGTAACTTTTTGTGTTCTATTTGGAAAAAATGTCATAATACCCATAGACAGCTATTAGGAAATGACGTGGTCTGAAAGTGTCACAAGATCTGTGTTTTCCCATCATGCCTCTGTATTCAGGATTGATAAAAATCCTGTTGCTCCCGTTCTATTTGCCCAATCAGTGATGCTCTCTGTACTCTCCGTCCTGATTGGCCGATCTATGCTGCGCTTCTTAGCGGCAGGTGACGTTGGTACGAGCTGATTAGCTGTTCGTGCCTTGCGCTCTTACTTGCCTTTGCATAAAACAGAGTTTCTGCAAGCGGCGCCGTCAGGCGGCAGGAGCCTGAGTTGAGACTTAAAACAGAGAGCGACAACAAATGAAATAAAAGGTGCAAATTCTGCAGCAGAGTTTCTTCCAAGTGGGTCTCGTGCTACAGCTAACGTTAGCTTGCTAGCTTGTTAGCAAAAGTTACTAACTGCAGCTTTAAATAAAAAACAAAATGCAATAATGTGCATTTCTTTCCAACTTATATTCACATTTAGGGGATCTACTGGCTAAAGTTAAATCTAAAATTCATAATGTGATTATTAATGTATAATTACCTGAAAATAAGAATTGTTTTTATTTATAGCCTTATAATGAGCCTTTATATCTACAGAGGGAGCAGGTCCTCTTCCTCTCACTGCCATGTTTCTACAGCAGCCCAGATTGGACAAACCAAATGTAAATTTTATACTCCAGTAATCCTTCACAGCCAGATTTTGAGCTTGTAAGATTTCTGCTGCCTTTGTTTTTTTTCTTTTTGTTCCGGACCTCACAAACTCACAGCAAAAATGTGCGCGGTGGCTTTTATTTGCAGTGACTGAAAGACAGACTCAGGCTTTGTGAGATGTGGCCTCCCTTATAAAAACTCACGACCCTGTGACTGAACAGAGCGGCTGCATCTCTCGCCCTTCACAGCCAAACATGTCCAGTGATCACATGACGGAGGTGGGAGGACGTGGTCATGTCATGCAGAGGAATGTTTTACTTACACACGCCGTGAGTGAAGGGACTCGGCCCAGACTTGTTTCATAACGTTCAAGGCAGCTGCGTCATACACAACTTCTTTCAGGTTTCGAGTGGCTGAACACTTAGAGTTCATAACTCATTATCATTGGAGCCTCATAATAAACTGTGTGTCATTTTAAAAAGTGGAAAAGATTGTCGCAAAATGTTAAAACTCAGCCCTGAAATCTTTGCTCCTGACTCCTGAAGCTCACACGTTTCCCTTCTGTGTCGTCCCAACAGCGTGGAAATCGGGGAGAGCGTGCGCGGGGAGGACGTGTACATCGTGCAGAGCGGCTGCGGCGAAATTAACGACAACCTGATGGAGCTGCTCATCATGATCAACGCCTGCAAGATCGCATCCTCGTCCCGCGTCACCGCGGTCATCCCCTGCTTTCCCTACGCCCGACAGGACAAGAAGGACAAGGTTAATCACACACACACAGAGTTTTGATTTGTGCTGCACATTTAATAGTTAAACCGTTCGGTCCTGTTTCCTGTTTGTTCACTTTGTGCACCTCTGATATCTCTTTATAAGGAGACAATAACTTTTTTTATTGGTGAATAAATTCAGAAAACGATGATTACAGCTTGTTGCCTCATGAGTATTGCACTTAATGCAGAATTACTGCCGTGGAGACGTCCTAAAGTAAAGACATGACCATGCGCTGTTTGTCTAATAGTAACAGCCATTGTGTACAGAGTGTGCTTAGTATTCATAAAAGGACATGCGCAAAGGAAAGGTCTGCTAGCTGCTGGGCTAATGTAACACTTAAGCTGATAATGGTGACCCTTGAAATACAATCACTCAATGAACTTTGAGAGATACTAGATTCTATACTTTTGTAAGCCTTGTTTCCTGTGTGTTAGTGGAGTCAGTTTTCTGCATTTGTTTGTTTTTTTTTCCTCTTTTATGGCCAAAATCAGAGTAAAAAAGTGGTGGCAGCTTCTTCTCTAACAGCTAAATGTGCATATAACTGCATTACAGTTTGTAATAACATGCACTAAATGTTGTGTTTTGAGCAGAACTTTTACAGTTGAGTAATCTGAGCCCTTTGCTGCTCTCAGAAAAATCAGAAATTGACACATCAGACACTCCAGCAGGCCGAAAAACGAGTTCAGGCAGCCTGCTTATCTTGTAAATCATTATCTCGAGTTGCGTTAGGCGTCGATTCAGCTCCAAAACAAATCAGCTCCATATGAAGCAACAAGAGAGCTGCAGTTTTCCATTAGCTGAGCACCTGGAGAGTTTTACAGTAAATTATCCTGCTCTCATGTTACTCTGCTTTTCTTTCGCCCAGCCTGCACGTAAGCGCCTATGGGTGTGACACGCATACACCTCACATGTTGTCTTGAGGGTTTTTCAGATTAAGTTTTCACTCTGTAAAAAAATGTGCTGCTTGCAGGCTTCCTGCAGGATTGTACAAATTTAACTCCACTTCAAGAGTTTTTAATGATGCTATCGAGGGAAGCCGATAGTAAAATTCTGTTTCGTAATATTCCTTAACTAAGAAATGTGGAATTTTTTTCTGAAAAATGGGCGAAAAACTGCACTCGGGTCCTGCAGCTACAAGTCCTGAGGTGCATAATGTGTTTAAAATGGATCATTTTTAAATCCAGCCTCTGGTTTTCCTCTGAGCGCTCACACAGCTCAGCCGGCGTCTCCAGGTAGTCGAGTGTTTTGTCAACAAGCCCCGAAGCTCTGTGCCTGACGTGCACGTCCACACTGTGTTGACTTTTCTTAAGCGAACACGCCTGTGGCGGCAGCAAGGTAAAGAAACTCGGAGTGGCCGATCATGAGTGTAAGGTCACAGGGAAAGTTTGGCCACTAAAAATGTTTCCCTAGCTGAAAGAGGCTGAGCTGGCTCAAACAAACAGACTTTGACTTGATTCAGTTGGCATGAAAAACACAAAGGGAAATGTGCTGTTGATTTTTAAAATTTCCACATTTTTTTTAACGCAACCGTGTCTTGTGCTTCCCTTAGAGTCGAGCGCCAATATCAGCCAAACTGGTGGCGAACATGTTGTCTGTGGCTGGCGCCGACCACATCATCACCATGGACCTGCACGCCTCACAGATCCAGGTTAGTGTGTGTTAGCCGCCTTTATGTCACCCTGCAAGAACACAGGTCAGTCTGCAGTGAGTACCAAACCCAAACCCCCCTCCCCCCCGGTCTCCGACTTCTACTGAAGGATCCAAGGCAACCCATGTTAATTTTCTAAACATCGTAGATATTTGTGTGACGCAAGCAGGCACGCCCAGCATCACGTAAGCAAACGAGCAGTCAGGAGGACAGCACTGAAATGTATGGAGGTTGAGTTCATGTGACGTTAGCTTGTTAAGTTTTCAATGTTAAATCCCCCCAAAATATTGTTGAAATTCTGATGAAATGGAAGTTTAGTTTCGCCAACTAAGATCCTGTGTCCCGATCATAACCTGTAAAAGCCCACGATCAATTTAGTTCACAAACTCACGAGCTAACGCTAGTTCACTCGCAAGCTAATGGCTAACTTAGCTATTGGCCACCAAAGCTGTTAATGTACAATATTAATTCCTCTGAATGTTTTGCTGCTTCTGTTACAGCGTTTGCTTTGGAACAGAACCGGAGGTGAAGGCAAACTCGCCACAGGCTTGTAGTTAGACGTCTTCGGTAAATCTGCCAAATAACTTGTATTAGCTAACCATAACGTGCTAGCTAATACAAGCAAATCAGCAGTGAAATAGGACTCTGCAGTCTGTTAACCTTACAATCGACAGTCAAACTTTTAACAGCGATTTAAACAAAGGTCTACACACTAACCCCTGGTTTAGACATACAGCGTGAGCAGCACATGTGCGTAGCGTTACTGCTTGGTTTTCATTTCGGCGTCCATGGAAACAAGTTAGAGCAGCCACACTGCTGGGATGAGCGGCACGGCTCACACGTGAGCCCTGCGTGGCAGCTGCTGTGCGTCATGTAGAGATTCAGGGTTCAGCTATTTTTACCGCTACACGTGCAGGTTTCTCACAAAAAGAGACGAAGAAACGACCTGTGTACAGTCCTATTTACATATTTACTAGCATGGCACTACAATGAAAATGTTTAGCCTTGTTTACGGACGTGAAAACCACTTCCAGCATGCTTTCACATTAAAAGCCCTTGCGAACACAGACCAAACTAAACCCCATTCATCTGCTTTTATGACCTATTTCTCAACAATGTTTTTTTTTTTTCTGAAATCAGTATGTTTCACATATGATTATGGTATTTATCAAAGGGAAAGTTGTGTAAAAACACAGTAGGGCTGTGGTGCTGCGCTGGAGCTGCAGGCTGCAGAGGCGCATTATATGTGAACAGACGCGCGCGAGACGCAGCAGTTGGGAAAGGTCGCACACGCGCTGCTCACACAGTCTGTGTGAACCAGGGGTAAGCTAAAATGTCTCTACCCAGAAAAAAGCATCTTAACATTACTTGGGATCGCTCTAGGGTGGGTAAAGTCTGTCTGAGCTCCGGTGGCAACAGCCTTTGTGTCACTTGGCGACAGTAAAACGTCAATATGTAGGCCAGAAAAATCATCGAGTTCATGCCCATATATCGTCGATTTATTGAGTATCTTGACAGGCCCAAGCTGTATTTTGTTTGAACATAAATTCAGTCTATTAGTCGTTGTTGTTGTTGTCCACTAAGGGGAAGAGGGAATAATTTTTGGCTGCTGTTCTTTCCTTGAAGGGCTTTTTCGACATCGCTGTAGACAACCTTTATGCAGAGCCGGCTGTTCTGCAGTGGATCAGAGAAAACATTCCCGAGTGGAAAAACTGCATCATCGTGTCTCCAGACGCCGGCGGAGCGAAACGGTGAGACTGCAGTGACCTTGTTGATGTGCAGAGGTTTGTTTAGATGATGCTTCGTTTGCAGGTTTCACCATTTTGAAGGCGAGCTTCAGTTCATTACCTTGATGAGGTCGAATCAGGGGGATTACAGTGACAGTCGCCGTGTTTGACGAGCAGTGAGAGGTTTCCTCCGCTGTTAATGGCTCTCTCTTCCTGTCCTCCGTCCAGCGTGACGTCCATCGCGGATCGCCTGAACGTGGACTTCGCCCTCATCCACAAAGAGAGGAAGAAGGCCAACGAGGTGGACCGCATGGTGCTGGTGGGTGACGTCAAGGACCGCGTGGCCATCCTGGTGGACGACATGGCCGACACCTGCGGCACCATCTGCCACGCTGCCGACAAGTCAGTGTCATTTCAGACTTTATTTTTCTGCCTGTCTTTCTGTTGTATGTATTTTAATCAACGGTTTGTACTTCTCCTGTTAGGCTGATCGATGCCGGCGCAGTAAAGGTCTACGCCATCCTCACACACGGCATTTTCTCCGGTCCGGCCATCTCTCGCATCAACAGCGCCCCGTTCGAGGCCGTGGTGGTGACCAACACCATCCCACAGGAGGAGAAGATGAAGGCGTGCCCCAAAATACAGGTACACTTAAAAAAAACACACACAAATATGTGCCGTGTGTTTGTCACAGCACTTGAGTAACTCTCTCGCCATTTCTGCCACGGCAGTTCAAACACACGTAATGTAGGGAAATGTTTTTATTTGTAGTACAAACAGTTTGTAGCTGCTAAAACTTTCTTCTTTCTTAAAAGTTTCTCACTGAGGGCTGCCCGTGATTTGCTGCTCAAAGTGTCAGAGCGGACAGCAAGTTGGAGCACGCACACCTTTTCAACTTGATGTTTTCTGTGAAAAAAACAAACTGTTTGCTCGTTGACTTACATCAAAGTCAGATTTCACTGCAAAATTCTGTTTTGTCACTCAATAACTCACCCTCAAATGTCTTGAATTTAGTTTTTTTTTTTTTTTCCTTCCAGTGTTCCTCCACAGTAAACAGGTGATTTTTAAAAATGTGTGCTCCCTTTCACTGACAGCCTGTAACGGTTCACTCTTGAAAACATCAAAATCATCTAAAAACATCCATCCAAAACTCTCAACAGCTTCATGTGGTATCATCCAAGTCTTTATCGTGTTTTACGCTCAATATTTCCAAAACACTCTTATTTTGGCGAGAAATTTACTAAATTCAACACATCCAAAGAAATGAAAATGGCTGGTGCAGAGAGAGAGGGAGGCGTTTCTGCAGTCTTTTGGCAGAACCACTCTTATCTGAGCCTGAGTGCACCAACGTTTAGAATAAGTGCAACGCGTGGTATGAGACATTGGGTCGGATGTGTTGGATTTGGTAGATTTCTAACCAAAATAAAAGTGTTTTGGAGGTATTGTGCATAAGACACAATAAAGAAGACATGGAGAAGCTGTTGAGAGTTTTAGATGGATGTTTTGAAATAGTTTTGATGTTTCAAGGATGAACCTCCTAAGGCTGCCAGCAAAAGGGAGTGCACATGTTTGGTATCAGCAGTTAACGGTGGAGGAACGCTGAAAGATTAAAAAAAAAAAATCCTCAAGATATTTAAGGGTGAGAAATGAATCGACAAAACAGAATTTTGCAGTGACGAGAGAGTTTGCAGGCCTGAAATGAAAAAAAATGTCTCCTGTCTCTTTAAGGAACATTTGAGCCCAAATCTGACTCCTAATATGAAATAAAACTGTGCAGAATTGGAAGGAAAAGTGAACTTTAAAGGTGCACTATTGAATATACAGTCTAGATGAGCAGCGTGCTTGAACATTTCAACATTAATTTGGATTTAAAGTTCATAGAGAAGTCATGTCAGCTCTCGCAAACTGCAGTTCCTCTTATCAAGAGCTCCGTCTGGTTGTTTGTTTGTTTTTTACAGGCTCGTAAAAAGTTTCATAATGCACCTTTAAACCTTGTCAAACACAAACATGTTTGCCTGATGTCGCTCTGTGAATGTTAAAGTCGACACACAGTTTGGCAAAGTGTTCTAATGAAGACAGCAGTGACATAAAGTTGGCGGAGCTGACTTCACTTTTCTCGCACATTCTGTCTGTTTTCATCATGTGTGCCACATTTTCCTAGTGTCGATTCTGACTGCGCTGTAATTACATCTAAAGCTGCAGCGGGCAGAATCGACACTGGGGGGTGGGGGGGTGGTTCTGGCCTCTTGTAAGCTCTTCAGGACTTGTTTAAGCTAGCAGGGGCAGGTGGAGTTGGATAAACTTCAATTTTGCTGGATGGATTTTTTTTTTCCTCACGATGAGTCGACATGTCGATGAAGTAGGCCTGCAGCACTTTTTTCTCTCGAAAGACGAGCGCCGAGGAGCGTGCAGGGAAGAACGGATGGATTTAAGCCTGAAAATCACGGAAACGAAATGAAGCACGTCGCTTTAAATCAGTTTTCCGACTTGCGTAATTATTTGCGTGTAATTATTTTTCCTCTCAGCTCCTCAGAGCAAGTTGCAAAGCTGCACTGCTCCACAGGCGGTCTGCCGGTGAATAAAAGCTTCTTTTTCTTTGATAGATGAGCCGTACATAACTGTGCAACCTGATTGACAAGACAACACCAAAAATGATGAATTAAATGATCCAAGTGTTATTTTTAAGTTATTTTTAAGCGTAGCAACGTAGGTCCGCCTTCGCTGCATGTGCATTCTCGCAGCCAGCGAACACACTTCCTGTCTGGGGTGATTACCTCGGCACCACGCCGACATTTCTTTGCACTGGTCAGTTCTGCTCCTCCTCAACTCCTGTCCAATCACAGAACACCACAAACTCTGCCTGTTCCTGTTTTTTGGTGCTCACAGGTTAATTAATCACATTCTTCTGCCCACAAAAATTCCTTATTGCTATTCTTTAGACTTTTTCACATAATTCAGCATATTCAAACCATTCAGACACAGAAAGAATTGGAAAATTCAGGACAAAGGTGCTTCCATTCAGATTTTTGATGTCATTCAAAATTTCCAAAATATTCTAGGTTTTCTGGGAATTTTAGCTCGTTTATTTCTTATGGACAGAACCTTCAGAATTCAGCTTCACACAGTTTAGCCAGACTTCCACCAAGAAACTCCATTCAGAGTTCTTCAGATTTTCAGCTTCTCTTCTTTCTTCAGGTTGTTTTTCTCGGTCATTCATGTTTGATTTTATCACTGAAGTATCTCTTCTCATCTCCTCATTTGCAGATTTAAGCCAGTGTGTAGCAGTTTTTCAGCAAATTTCAACCGTTCTGCATCTTTCCTAGGTTACGATATTATTCGACTTTTAAAGCCAGCAGTCAGTCTTACTTCAGCTCTTCAATGAAACAAAATCTTCTACTTTATTTAAGCATCATTGATATTATTCGGCTTCAGCTGTTTCAACAAATGCTCAAAAATTCAGCATTAACAGTTCAGCTTCAGCATTCGCACAGTTTCATCTGAAATTGCCTTTTCCAGTTATCAAGTGAAATTTTTAAGGAGGCGTACAGTTAATTTAGCAGAATAAAATGTCAAAGATTGAACAGAACACCAGCTCCAACCGGTGGTTGGTGGAGCACATCGCTGATGGTCGATGTATTCATCCAGTCGGCCAACCCTATTTTGCTCACGTCTGGCTTGTTTCCTCCAGGTCATCGACATTTCCATGATCCTGGCGGAGGCGATCAGGAGAACCCACAACGGCGAGTCAGTGTCCTACCTCTTCAGCCACGTACCCTTATAAAGACGGAGAGGGGCCAACCCCCCCCCCGGCCCCCTCTCCTGCCCCCCCTCCCTGTCGGGCAACTCTGCCGGCACTTTCTGTCCCCTGTCCTCCACAAAGGCTCGACAAAGAGGCCTGATGGTTTTCGGCCAACCCCATGTGACTGTTTAAAGGTCACGCCCACACATTATCTTTGACATTCTCACCCAGGAGACAGCGCGAAGTTTGACTAAACTTCTCCGAAGACCAAGTTTGTATTTATGATTCTTTTTCTGTTCATGTTTTTCTTCTCTTGTTTCAGTTTCAGTCTCGCCGGCCTTGAGCAGCCGAGGCCTGGCCTTCACTCTCACCAAAGGGTCCATGATGTAACGTGTATTATTTGTACCTCATATTGAACTCACTACGAATTCAGCGTTCCTTTGTGTCATGTGATTGGAAATATTTTGGCTCTTTCTGCTTCACAAAGTAATAAAAATAATTCAAAATGTGAGAAAAGTGCACCTTTCCCCCTCAAGTGTTTTTGCCTTAGCAGCTGCTAAAACTATTAAAATAGTCTAATCCTTTCCTAGAAAATGCTTTATTGATTGTAATAGTTCATGCTTAGCGCCATCATCATGCCACAGAAGGTAGTGTCAAATGTGTGGATGTGACTCAGACACGAGTCGAATCAGAAAACACTTAATTTACTCACTTTTTTTAAGGTTTTTCTAGTGAGCCACATGAATGTGCTGACGCGTCGTACCCCTGACCCTCTCCGTCAGCGCGACAACATCGAGCGACTTCTCCAAACTGTTGTTGATTAAAAGTGTGTAATGTGAGGTGTGAGTGGGCGCCATGCCCGCATTCTAAAAGGTCATGAAAAGAAATTGAGCCCGAAGCTTGATTATAGTGTTAAGAATTCAGCCGTGATCTCTCGGAAACGGTGCAGTTGTCGTCGCAGCTGTGATGGGTCACTTTAGCTCCAGATGACGCAGGTTCACTGTTTGCCTGCAGGTGGATCAAAAGAGTTGATGGGAAAAGCGTGATTTCTTTTTTTTTTTTTTGTAACACTTTGAGCTGTTTCTTTGACAATAAAGCTTTGACAATTGCTTACAGATGCTTTGTTTGTCTTCCTTTTAATCAGGACAGTGCAGCTTTTTAGTCATTTCTTATATAGAGACCGGAGCTTTTGAGAGAGTTTGTTTCCAACACATTTTATGCTAATTTACACTTTTTCAGAGTTCCCGGTTTTCTTTTTAAGTACACTTTTACCCCAAAATCATAAAGTGAAGTCATAAATAAAACAAAGCATTGCTAAAGTTTGTAACCCCTTTTCTGGTTGGGGAGCTTAAGTCACATTTCAGACGTCCATGAGCTGTTTGCAGTTTGACCACATGGACGTTTCCCTTCAGAATTCTTCAGTTTAATTTTACAAACTGTTTTAGGATCCAAGACATAAAATAATATGATTCTTGATCCATTTATATAAGTCTTTAGTTCGAATAACAGCTTAGCTTTAATCATATTTGGCTTGTCTGAGGTCAAAGTTCATGGTAAGTGTCTGTTTGTAGGTTACTTGTTTCCAAACTTAGTCTTAAAGGAAAAATCCACCATTTTTTAAATGGATGTCCAATCAGTTTTAATGGTAACTGGGGTCAAATTGAAGCAATAAATTCCTCCGTTTGTGCTATATTCGCCTTTTTCACGTGGGTCGCCATTTTAATTCCAGAACGAGGCTCAGTTAGGCGGGAACACCAGAGGAATCACTTCGTCCATTCGCGGCCCTCCTCTTGTAAGAATTACGACAGGGACATGGCAGTAAGATGACATCCACGCAGGTGAAGTCAATGGTGACCCGTGTGAAGAAGACGAACTGACAGGGGAAGCTGAGTTTTCTGAGTTCTGCTCACACAGCCGTTCTTGCGGTGCCTACACTTACCAGAATGCATTGCATCGCAAAACAACAGTTATCTGTTGTATCAACTTTTTTGAATTTCTTCGGTAATGAGTTTTTGGTCGCCCAGAGCCAGAAAATCCTCTCAAAACAAACATGGCGCTCGCTCTCCTGGAGTGCAAGGGGCAAAGAGTTTGTAGTTCTTCCAGGAACCAGTGACGTCACTGGTTCCTGGAAGAACGAGACAGATTATTTAAAAAAAATATAGTTGGGTCTCACATTATATCCCTTACTCAGATATAAGGTTGAAAATGGAAAGAGTTGCCCTTTAAATTCATTATTTCTTTGAGGCAAAAGGTCAGAAACATCATATGTCATTTAGACAATATTTCACCTTTTATCCTTCTTAATCTATTAACACTGATAACAGAAAAACTTAATGTAATTCATTTCCTGAGGCACAAAGAAGGTGAACCTAATGCGCCACCAGGGGGAGCCATTTCTACATGAATGCGCAGCCAGAGCAGCTGCAGACTGACGGAAGCATTGAGGAGAAATAATGAGCTCATCACGAAGTCACATTTTTCCCGATCAAAAGCCATAAAACTAACGGTTTATTTGAACTAAGCCATCAACACTGATTGCAAACAGAAGCGCGCGGAAAACATGATACAAAACCGAACGTGGAGCGCGCGAGGCAGCACGTGGCTGCTGCGGGAGCGCAGAGACACATGAAATGAATTTATTTACATTTCTTTGCTGTGGGAGGGGATGTAAGGAGGCTCCTTTCAGGGGCTCCGGGGTTTGGTTTGAGCCTTGAGGATGGAGGGTTTGCGTCTGTCCAGCAGGGGGATTCGGAGGATGGGAGCTGGTGATGTCAGATGTCATTAGCATATTTCTGACTATATCTAATGCTTGCGCAAAGACGCGCCACTACTGCTGCAACGCACTGACCAGAGACCTTCCAGCCAAGAGCCGACACTTTGGTAAGAGCCACATCCGACACAGAACTAACACAGTTTGAGCCTTATTGTCTGCAGCTATGGGAGAGTTTGGACAGATGAATGTGAGGAGTGTGACGAAGGCGCAGAGGAAGGATGTGCCAAATCCATAATTAGGGATAAAACACCAGATTATTGTGTTTTTAAGCGACTGCAGCTTGTTTTTGTGCCTTAATATCTCGTAACAGAGTGTGATGTGGCCGCAGTGCAGGCGTGTGTGTTGTGTCTTTGTCTCAACTCCACATTCATGCATATCTGCCTGTTTCCTTTGTTGCTGTTTGTGGGCGAGCGGCATGCGCCTGCTGTCGTTATGTGCATTAAAACGATGCTTTAACGCGTCCATGCGCTTTATCACAGCGCGAACACGTCCTGTGGGTTTTTTTTTTCTGAGTGTATTTTGTAATTGCGGAGTTGAACTTGGCTCCCACGGCCGAGATGATTGTGCACAATGCCAATCTGGGCGGTGGTTCCTTCAGATTGCAACCCAAGGGGGAGAAGTACGTGACGAGTGAATGTGCGGATGTTGCACAGCCTACATGTGGAAAGCCCCCCTGCGTGGACGCGCACAAATCAATATTTTAACACCTGAATGCCTTTTTTTTTTTTTTTTTACCTCAAATCTCATTTTTAAAGGAGCATTTCCACACAAGCATTCGGTTTTTCTCCGTTTTTTTCCATATTTTTTCTCTCGGGCTGCCCAGCATGGGAACTCTTATTGTTATGTAAATGTCGAGTTTGAACGCCTCGCACTGGCTTCATTGTCTGGAGCAGCCCGTCCCCTGTGTGTGCATCATCCCGGGCTTGTGTGTTGGATAACGGGGATGGATGGCGGTGAAGTCACGCTGCTCAGAGCCGCAGGGGAACAAAAGAAGGCGGACGCAGCCGCGCACATTAGAGGGAAAAGTGGTCTGCGGTTGCGCATATAGTTTATTTGAACAAGTGATTTTTTTTTTTTTTTTTTTTGGCCATTGAGATTTAGGCAACGCCCTTCCACTGATAAAAAGGCAGGATGAAGCACGTGCTCCAGTGATTTTGGCCATTTTTAAAGGACATTTCCATTATTACAGCCTATTAAATACAGGAACACATCAGATTTTCTCTCTTTTTATCCTTCAGTACTGCAGAAGCTTAAAGGTGAAACACCTGTCGTGTTTTTGAATGGAGCCCACAGGTTTCCTACGTGCTTCCTGTTAACTCTCTGCTTTTTTTTTTTTTTTTTTTTAAATCTTGCAGATCTGCAAACATGAGTGACAGCAAGCCCGACATCTCAGAGGTGACCAGCTTCGACAAGTCCAAGCTGAAGAAGACAGAGACGCAGGAGAAGAACCCCCTGCCGACGAAAGAAAGTAAGCTCAAAAGTCCCGCAGTGACATCACGAGTGTAGACGAACACAGCTTCCTCAGCGGGAGTCTCACATCTCTTTCTCTCTCTTCTCCTCCACAGCCATCGAACAGGAGAAGTCGGGCTCGTCGTGAAGCCCCTCCCTCCAGTCATGCACTGTACACCCCCTCCCCTCCTCCCGCATTGCCTTGTTTTCAGTCACTTCTTTTAGCTGTATAACCTTGTAACCGAAAATATGAAACGACAACAATAACCAAGCTGCACAGCCTGCGGACGGATGATGCCTTCGCCAGGGCGGTCGGCCCCGTCCCCTCCCTCCGATCCCACCTCGACCACCTTCACGCTCGTCACTCTGTCGCAGGGGAGATGAACTGGTCTGAGGCGGAGGGAGGGGGCTGCAGAAGGTGCACGTCTCCTCTTCAAAAACACCCCTAACCACCAACAGCGACGTGCAGCAGAGAAGCCTGAGGTGCGAGGGCGTGGCCTGCGTCCCAGGAAGCTCATCTTCGCCTCACCACCCAACACCCAACTTCCTGTGTGGCTGCTTTTGCGCCAAAGCTGAGGCGTCAAGCTTTTTTTTCTCTTGTTTTTATTGTTTTTTCGTCTTCTAATTTTCGGAAAAAATGCACAACTTTGTTTGTACGCTGGCCAAAATGTAAATGCCCCAAAAATTGATACTGTTGTCTGTCACAATGTTTTTTCTTTTGTAATGCACACAAGGATAAAAATGTGTAATGGATCCCATCTAGATCTGGGGGAGTCATCAAATGGACCTGATTTACGGTGAAATTGTACCGCCCTTCTGTCAGAGTGATTCAGGATAGCTTTAGTGTCGCAATCTGTCTTTGAATTGTCTCAAATGAGGAAAAGGAAAAAAAAAACAACTGGTGATTGATTCCATGTGTTTGCTTTGAACCGTAGATCAAAAAAAGAGAAAAAATTTCTTTGGAATTCCAGCAGTCGTGTCACTCTGCCACATACCATGACCAGAAATGGAAAAATCGTGAAATGTTGTAATAAAAAAGAATTTGTTACTAAAGATTTGTACTGCAGAGTGCTTTTTGTGGCAAAGCCACACACATTTGAGCACAATCCTCACACAGTTCGCCTCATTTTTAGATTAGCAAACATTTATGTAATCATGTCTGGCTTCCAGTTAGATCACAATTTCATTCTAACCCACTTTTCACATGATCTAAACACTCTTCAGAGGCCAAAACAGTCCTCAAGTGTTACTTAAGGGATGAGGCTGTGCACTATTGAAAGGCTTAAACTTGTCTAAAGCAAGCTCTGCAGGGATTTACCAGCACAGGAGATGAAGTTTGTACCCTGTGTGTGTATGTGTGTGTGTGTGTGTGCAGGGAAATGAAAGCAACTTGTTAGCCCACCTGTCACAAAGGTCGCCTCTTAAGGAAGTTATAATTGCCACTATCAGCACAAAGCTCACTTCAAAGTCAGTAATTATTGCGGGGAAATTCAAGCTACAGAGCAAAATATCCCTGCAATCCAGGAAGTAGACTCAGCCCACCGAGGAGCTTAGATCATCGCTAAAATGCAATGTAAATACTGGAACTAGTTAGACTTTTACTCTAAGCGTCGTAGCCCCATTAAAAGGCTGTCAGAGCAGCATTGCTCATGTGTGTTTCATCAGGTTTGATGCATTGGTGCGCGGTGGCTTAAGTGACAGCGTGGCCTGACCCAGAGAACAGGGTGTAGCCACAGCGGGAGATTTACTCAGCCCTTCCTCCTAAACTGCCTTCGTCCCAAATTAGCCGCCGCCTACAAAGCCTTAATGTCATTCGCATGACATTGCTGACATTTCCTGTAAATGCCATGCATGGCAGCACCTATATGTAAAAGCCTCTGCTTCTATTTCACTGAAAGCTGGTTGGATTGAGAGCGTGATCACTTAAACTTTGGACAAAATTTTGACTTTTCTTAGTGTGTCAGACATTTTTGTTACCGTATTTAACTTGTATGGTTAAGATGTTGCAGTTGTGCATTGACAGATTTATTAATTATTATTGGAGCTAGCCAGCTATTTTTTTCCCAGGCCGATGGTCAGATTGATCTCAGGCCACATAATAGTCCGTAAATCTTCTATGCTAGTGTAAGTGGATTGGTGTTAAGTCAGTTGCTCTTAATAAGGCATTAATCTGCGTCGAGGAGGAGGAGGGGTAGATGTGGAGGTTAGTGGGCTAGCACAGGAAGAGTAGGCCAAAGCCTCGCAGGTCCTCCCTCAGATGGGATTAACACCTCCCATCTCCCATTTCTCCCTCTGCCTCCCCTCTGCATGCTGCATCACAGCCTCCCCGAGAAAGTGGCAGAGGATTTAAGGTGGAGCAGAAGATGGGTTGGGGTAGGGTTGGGTTGGGCGGGAGGGGGACGTCCTCTCCAGTAACCCATGGCAACAGCTGCTGCTGAGTCACTAGCGGGTGCTGGGCGGTTGGATACTTGTTATCCTCATGGAGGCTGTTTCTCGCTGGCAAGCACTCATCATTAAACCTGTCCTGTTGGCGTGTTTTCGAGTGCTCAGGAGATTATGAGCGCAGCACATTCTGCTCTGTTGTCTCTATTTAGACATATTTGACCATCTGTCTCCTGCAGCCTCTTGTCTCCACTGAAGGCATGTCTCTAGAAGTGGCCTCATTAACTTAGGGACTGAATGACTAATGGTTACCAAAGTACATGTGCCATTGTTGAAGCTCCATCAGCAGGATGTTGCGCTGTTGGCCTGTGGCGTCCACGCAGCTCGCAGCAGCTGATGAGCTAGAGGTGGTTAGTCTGTGGACAGGAAAACAATCTATAGCTGTGCTAGTGCTTTGGCTTTAGGGCTAGATATGCTGGTCAGTGGTCGGTAAACAACTCTGCGCCAGATTAAAATATCTCAATAAGTACTGGATAGATTGCCATGAAATTTGTTACCGATATCCATGATGCCAAGAGGATGAATCGTTATGACTTTGGTGACCTCTGACTTTTCCTGTTGTACTGCTGCTCAGTCACAAATGTGCACTTACTGTGTACAATGGATTGATATCCATGGTTTCCAAATGAATCTGTGATTTTTCTTCTTGTCCAGCCATGAGTGTTTTCAAATTTTAGGTGTAATGCAATTACTTAAAGTGAAACTAGACAACTTTTTTGGCTTAACTTTGTCATTATGTTTTATAACCTGATTCAACAATGTAATATTGTTGAAAAATGACACTATTCGCTGCTAAATTGGTCTCCAATAAGCTCTGTTTTTACCATGATATTTTCTTTGCCACCGGGACGAGGG